>JAWWTY010000052.1:1077676-1107982 GCA_035222235.1 Margarornis squamiger
GTGTCCAAGGCCAGGCTGGATGGGGCTTGGAGCAACCTGGGATAGTGGAAGGTGTCCCTGCCCATGGCAGGGGGTGGGACTGGGTGGGCTTTGAGGTCCTTTCCAGTCCAAACCAGTCTGGGATTCCACAATACTGGAGTGCTGCTGTCTCCTCGATGCCCTCCCTCTTCCTTGATCTGTTACCTAAATTCATACTTAAGGTAAATTTACTAAGGAAATACATAGAACTGGGAGTACATTTCAGTATTTTCTCTCTGTATCAGATTCAGATTTACAGCCAAGCCAATGCTGAAAATCCCAGTGTTTACACCCATTAGCCACTCCATAAGCAATCCCCTCCCAGGCAGTACAATGGAATTCCCAAATTAACTGAGATTTGCCCTTGAGAATTTGGGGTGCTTTGAGGATAACTAAGGGTGGCAGAACACCCTTCTGGGGCAGTGGGCAGCCTTCCTTTGACACAGAATTGCCCAGTGAAAAACCAGTGAGAACCGAAGGGCTGATGGAGTCAAAGGCTCCAGACTCAAACCCCAGTCCCGGCTCCACGACTCATCCCCGACCTTCCCTGCAGCTTCTCCCATCCTTAAAACGGCAATTACAAGCCCTCCTACCTCCCTCCAGCCCATCTGTTTGGCTTGTAAGCTCTCCAGGGCAGGGGCTGGTTTTTATTTGTGTGTGCAGCACCACATCCAGCCGGGTCCTGCTCTTGGCCGGGGCTGGAACACAAAGCCGTGCCGGTATCTTGATCAAACACGAACAATTCGGGTAAACAAGAGAAAAGCAGCTTGATATTTTTTTTCCCCCCGCTGTCTCTGCTTTTCCGTGCCTTGTTTATTCATCTCAAAGCCTCAGCAGACATCTAATCAAGCTGTTAAAGAGGCAGATTTGTGGTCAGCCGAGCACTTGGGGAGTTGTTAAGCGTTCAAAAGCAGTTCTGGTCAGCAAACAGCTTTTTTTGATTCCTTACTCACGGAATACTCACCATTTCCCTGTTCCATTTCCCTGTTCCAATCGTGCTACAACTTCTCTGCCCCAAGGCCTCGTTAGGTCTGGGTAGGGACACCTGCCTTTTTTAGGCCTATCTTGTTTGCACTTTTTGGGAACCATCCAAATCACGCCACAGACGACGCAATGATTTCAGCAGGCTTAAGAAAGGAGGAAAAATGTGATAGTTTCCAGATGAGTGTATTATACTAAATTTAACATGCCTTTTGGTACTTAGAATTTCCACTTTTCCCCCCTTCCATTTATGTAATTAGAAATCAAGCAGCAGGAAACTGTTCCCGCTCCAGCCTCAGTTGGGAATGGCAGAGTCTCATTCCCACTTGTCCTCACAAGGGATTTTGCACAGGGCAAGGACAGGTTCAAAACCAGGCTTGGAATAATATATCTTTAATTAAATAGAGCAAAATAAATACAGGCTCTTTATGTGGCAGTTATATGTGCATATACATATACATATATATATCTCAACACAGACAACAAGCAGCAAGGCAGCTGTGAAAAAAAACAAAACCCAAAATTAACTTTTACCCCATTTAAGAAGCAATGACAAATTTAATTTCCACTTTTAAAACTGGGCAGTTTTTTCCACACTCACCCTTGTTGACTTCACTTTGATGAGACAGAACATTTATTGCAATTATTGCCACTCTGGCAATAAATTGGTACGCACAATGGATATCTCTGGGTTCCAGGGCCAGAAGAACCTCTTGGTCACAGGGCACAGCAGATCAAAGCAGGAATTAACTCTGGGAAGTCCAGCTGGAGCTAAAGCAGAGCATGTGAGGGCAGGACAACTCGTTACCAGGGACACCAAATAAAAATTGAGCCCAAATGACACAGCAGGAGCTGAGGCTTTCCCTGCATGTTGACAGTTGTTATATTCACTGTTGCCACCACTTTTGGTTCTCCTGGTTCCTGCCCAGGCTGATGCTCTTCTCTCCAGTGGATCCCAGCAGCTTCCCAGAGTGCAGCACACACACGGAGAACTCCATAAAAGCCCTTTCCAAACCACAGAGGAGCTGTGGCTCCAAAGTACATAGTTCAAATTCAAATTTGGGGCCGGATAAAATGATTCAAAACCGGCAAGAAAGAAAAGATATCCTGTTTTCAATGGGCTGTTTTGCCCTGCCTGATGAAGGGAGGAGGTGGAAAAACAAGGACATGCTGGAGCAATGGCCCTGGATGGTATCATGCTCTGACAGTCCCAGTGCTGCTCTGGCACCGCAGTGGTTTGATTTCACAAGGCCTTTGCTGCAGGCGAGCTCCTCGGTGCCTGTTTGCTCTGGGCACAGCTCAACATGTTTCCCTGCTTTGCAGGAGCCACAGGGCAGTGCCCTGGAAAGGTGGGAATGCAGGAGGAGCTGCAGCACCCAGAGCAAAACTCAGGAAGGTAAGGGAAGGAGCTCCTCCAGCCCTCTGAACTGCCCCTCGGTTCGCGCTTGTGCTTTTGTGCCGTGGTTTCAAACACAAATATTGCACAACACGCTCTCCTTGTTTTGTCACTTCTCCATCCATCAGCACTCCATGTGCAGCAGAACTGGCTTCCCATAAAGCCAAGTTCCATATGATTCTATCCCACTCCCTTTCGATCTCGGCACACGTGCATTTATTCCATGTGCTACCTGAACACACAGCAAGTGTGGGACAAAGAAATGAGAGCCATTTTCACAGCTGGAAAATCCTGCTGATTAAAGAAGCAGCACAGAGACCCTCCTGAAGCAGGAGAGCAGCAGACAACAAGCCAACAAGTCAGCACGAGGACTGGGGTAAATGTAAAATAGAAGTCAAACACTTGGAGCAGCGACTTGCCAAGGTAATAAAGAGCTTGAAATATTTGTGACCCACTCCCAGACACTGAAGCCTCTCTGTTCTCCCACTGAGGAAGGGTGAAAAAACAATCAGGCTCACAGGTAAGCTGGGAGCCAGATGGCACGAGGAGCTGCTTCATTCACCCACTGCCCTGGGAAGTCTCAAACCTGGGTCACCCCATGACCCAGAGCTACAAGAGGCAGCACTGGCTCGTTGCATCAGTTTGGATTTACTCCTCTGGATTCTGCCTCTTCCAAGAGGACAAGACTCCAGTTTTAAAGGGCAACTGTACAAACAGGACATCGGAGTATTTATATTGCTCTCCAAACAGCAGCCCAGGCAGCAGGGGTCTCGTGGGTGATTTATGAGGTGGGAATGCTCCTCTGAATGGGCTCTGGGATGGGGGGAGGCCCTCGGGAGTGGGGAGGAACAGACGACGGCTGGCTCTGCCGAGGAGCTCTCCCAGTGCCTTTGGCCCAGGTGGTCCCAGCTGGGCACTCCAAGAGAAGCTCTCTCCTTCCATTCTCTCTATCTCACCCCCAGACAAAGTCAACACACCAGAGAAGGCCATTTTTCCTTTTATTTATTTCCCAGAAGAGCTCTTCCTTGCGCCTTTCAGACACGATACAAAACAAGCAACAGAACTTTGTTTCATGTACAGAAACAGTTTGTTGGAGTATAAAGAGTTACTGGTGATCGTTACTGAAGAATGTTGGCTTATTCCAGGGGCACTTCAGTATTCCTGAGGAATAATCAGTGATTTCTCCTTCCTTCCCACTGGGATAGTCTTAGCCATTAGTCACTGTTCCTGTAAAGCAAGAAGGCTTGTATTATTATAAAGCCATTTGGGTTCCTTACATGGGAGGTGCTGCAGGATGTAAAGCAAGTCACGGAGCTTTGTAACATTTCCAGAGGGTACAGGAACATTTTTATCCTTTGCTAGAGGGAGAAGTTGGGTATGGAGAAATGAGGCAGCTATTTTCATGTATAACCCTCCATTCTGATAAATTGGGTACTGCAAAAAACCCCCAGCATTCCTGTTCAAGTTAAGTATTCACAGGTTGAACAGGAACCAGGCAGGAGCCAGAGCCACAAAAGGCAGGAGGAAAGGCTGCAGTTGCCTTCTTGTATTCCTGCACATCCATAGAATCCACACTGCTATCACAGTACAGTGCTGTGGGGTTTGGGGGATCATACAGGCTAAATAACCTGAAAAATTATGTTCTTTTCCACTCTGCAAGGAACCTAGGCTGTAATTCACAGCCATAGCCTTGAAATAATTGCTATCTGTTGATTTTAAATTCAGCCAAAGTCACAGTGAAACCCACTTGATCAAATTACTTAAAAAGCCCTCAGCATCTTATGAGCACAAATGAGAACTTTTCTGCATTTTAAAAAGTCTCTTGGTCTGGATGAATGGCTCCTGCACTGGTGTTGGTGTTTCATGATCAAAGTTCTAATCCAAAGGATGGGCAGTGGGATGCTCCAAGTTACAGCCATTATTTGGTATTGTGAAGGTTCTCTGTCCTTTTAAGAACTTGATCCTGAAGAATCAAGAATCCCAGCTGGATAAAACCCTGAATAACCTGGTCTGACCTCACAGCTGACCCCCTTAACCTCCCTGAAGTCCTTTCCAACTCGAGTTCTCCTGTGATTCTCTGAACTTGACAGGCTCAGAAAACTAGAAATAATTTTGTCCAAGTTAATCCGTGTTCCATTTCTCTCTAATAAAGCTGATTTTCTTGCAGGGTCTCTCAGTTTGACAAGTTAACATTTGAACAGAAGTCAGTTGTGTAAGG
The DNA here is from genome assembly GCA_035222235.1 of Margarornis squamiger. NCBI lineage: Eukaryota > Metazoa > Chordata > Aves > Passeriformes > Furnariidae > Margarornis > Margarornis squamiger. The sequence continues at coordinate 1,082,290 of JAWWTY010000052.1, forward strand.
AAGTCCTACAGAGTTCAGTTATAACAAATTTTCTAGGGAAAAAAACAGATGAGTGATAATGCAACAACATTTTCCATGTTCCTAACCAAGAGAAATGAAATAATTTGGTTGTAATAACCTTGTAATATCCATGACATGACATTTCAGAGGGAATTAATGACATTAACCACTACATGGCTTCATCCCCTCTCTCAGCAGCCTCCCTGTGCCAGAGAAAGCCATGGAGACAGTGCACTGGAAACTCCAGTCACCTCAAGCTTCCAAGGGCCACCCTTGCTCCAGAGACCAGATTTGTCCTCAATCCCAACAAAAATCCCAAAAAAAACCGCTACTAGGCTGACCTGACACTCAGTTTTCTGCTGCTCAGTAAGAAGCACCCTTCAATAAATAATGCTCTCTCAGAACATGGGAACAGGGCATTTATCACTCATGTGAAGCCACAGACAGCTCATTCCAGCTCCCTTTTGGAGACATAAATTGGAGGAATACCCTCAGGATGGTGGTGAAAGGCAACACATCTGAATGCTGAGGAATCTGGCCAGGAGAATCATGCACAGATCCTTCATTCTGGGCAGCAGCTGCCAGTGCTGATCAGCTGCACCCAAGTCACAGGTTCTCTATATTGCCCTCCCAAATATTTTATTCTGGAGAATTTGTTGGAGAATCTTGTTACTGTTTCCCTTTAACAGGCAGCTGGGGGAAGTATTTGTAAGCAGGTTTGGCTGGTAGGGCTGCAGAGGGTTGGCAAAAGCTCATCTGCCAGTAAATTCCAGGAGGACTGGGCTCAACTCACAGCTCTGGATGCACCAAGGAATGCCTAAAAACACCTCCAGGCCTCCTCATCAGGCAGAGGAAGGACATGGGAGCAATTTTTGCACCCTAGGAAAAGCTCCTGGCAGAACATTTTACCTCAGAACTTTCTGGAGTGCCACAGTAACTGCAAATCCACCCTGGTGGATGCCTCTCCACTGAAATGCTTGAAGCAGTGCATGGCTTTGTGGATCCAAAACATGCACACCCACTTTTTTTGTTTTCCAGATACCACAGTGATGAATTACTATGAGAACAACCCCAACTTTTCCATGTGAAGAAATTAAGAAAATATTAATGGGGTCAGTTTGTGGACTTGGTGCACTGCAGCCAGTTTGGGAGTTCACAAATGGTCCCTGCTAATTAATAAAATATTAAAATATTTTATTTCAGCATGTCAGTGACAATGCTGAACTCACTGAAACTATCTCCTTCAAAACTGGTTTTTCAGACTAATTCTACAATACAATCCAGCCAAACATTCACAAAACTTACAAGTGATCAGTGTTTTTATGTTGAAAAAAGACCCCCAAAACCTCACTGGAGATCAAAGATCTGCTTCCACACAGATCTATCTGGCATGACTAAGTTTCTTCCCAGCTCATCTTGCTATTAGTTTAGTTTTTCTGCTCTTCTCACATGTATTTTTATTGTAGGTGTTTTCAGGTTGTGTTAAAACCTACCTGCAGGGTCTGTTAAATTAATTCCATGTATTCAATCTAAGGAGTTTATGGTTAAACCCACCAGTTATTAACCACTTCTGAAGAGCAGGGGAACCATTCCTGCTTTGGCAACCCAAGTTTCCTCTCACTAGCATTCCTTTGGGAAAGGCAGAGGAGTATCCATGGAAATGGTGCCCAACTTGCCCACAGTTACCAAGCAATAGTAAGCTCCACTGGTACTTACTTTTACAAATTTACCATGGAGAAGATATGGAGACTGGAAGTCGTGCTGACAATTGGAATAAGCCATTCCTAACCCCATCCCAGACCCAAAAGCAATAGGCCATGTCTTTCCTGTGGGGGAGGAAGCAGAGAGGGCAAGTCAAAGGCAAGGAAAGCTGTTTGGTTTAGGTTGTTATACAAGCAATAATAAAAGACTAAATTACAAAAGGGGCATATTAGGCAGTTTCATTCTCTAAGTACCAAAAACAGAAGAACAAGAGTGAGTTACATCACATTTCGAATTCAGCAGAGAGCAACCTCTGAATCCAATGTATTACTGAAAACCAAATAATGGAGGATTGGACTAACAGGCTGGTTACGTTTTGTACACCTCAAGGACTTCTGGGTTTTAAAATACACCTCCAAAAGGTGGAAATTGGGAAGCCAGGCAGTCAAGATGAGGGCAGTGTACTTACTTTTGAAGAAGATGACTGAGAAAACAATTCCTAGTCCAAATCCAGCACCTGTAACAAGAAATGCAGTGAGTGGGGATTAAGATAATTTTCCATTACTCTGTATTATTTCATTCTTGACAGCAATTCTTTGCTCCAACTCAGGGGTATCACACTATAAATATCTGACTACATGCAATTTCAGCACACCAAACCAAAGTGTCCTTAAATAGCAATTCTGAAAAAAGCAATTCTTCTTTTCTTAAGTAACTGTAAGCACCTAATTCAGCTTAGAATCCCAACATATGTAATAAGTACATTATCAGGAAGATTTGGGAAACAAACCAGACTCTCATCCCAGGGAAAGTTCCTGAATTTCTGTCACCATCTACAACGTGGAATTAAGATTTATTTGGCTCGTTGTCAGCAAATGAGAAACACTTAAATGAAAACTTATTGTGTCCTTGAGTTTTAGATTTTGCAGATGAATATCTCAGTGTATTTCGTTTATCTCACCACTTTAACTGCTTCAATGTGTGTCCTGAGGGCAGCAGAACTTTGAAGCTTTGTGTTATTCTATCCCTTACAAAGAAAGCTCCAGGCTGCTTATCTTTCACATCCACAACATTCATTATGGAGCATATTTAAACACATTAGGAGTGAATGACTTTTCACATCCTTAATACTATATATAGAAATAACTGCAGTGGTTGAAAAAAAATTTATCCACAGCCATTAAAACACTTGGCATATTTCAAATTAATTTCTGCTTGCCTTGGAAGGTGAGCTTAGGATTTGCTGCAAGAAGTCAGGCAAGGCTGCAAAACTCCTCTCAGGAACCAATAGATGTAACAGTGAAAACTTGCAGCTGAGTGGGCAAGTTCTACCTTTACTTTTATGCATTAAAGACAAGAATTTCAGATAAGGCACGGAAGTACAAAAGTTTAAAAAAGGGGAAAAAAAAATCAGTCCTGCATACGCTCCTTAAAAAAAACCCAACAGTTTCAGGTTTATTTTGCACCAAACACGTCCTGTTATGGGTTTCAATTCTCTTCTTGCAATACAAGAAATGTAAATTAAGTGTAGTGAGTTTATTAAATAAAACACATCCCTTTTTTTGTATTCCTAAGAGCATGTGATCCTCCCTTAGGATCCTGTTGAACACATTACTGGCCTGAGACCAGAGCAGTGCCAGGGAATCCTGTACCCTCTTGGCAATATAAGATGATGTTTCACTTTTTCAAAGTTTTCTTGTGCTCTTCAAACCTTTGTCCTTGCAGAAAGCATATTAATGGAACAGTTTACTCAGACAACCCTTAATGCACCCTAAGTACCTTAGGATGCACCACGTAGCACATTAACATTTATTGATCAGGAAACCTTGACTATTAGAAGTGACCAAACACGACCTGAGCAAACACCCTGGTGTTCACTCCCGTTAGGCCTTCACTGTGTATTTACTGAGAGCTCGAGGTAAGAGATGCTTCCAAACCTCTTCCTTTCACTCCAGAGTTCAGCTGTGCCAGAGGTAACTGCTTTCCCAGGTCCTTGCAGCCTCGGGGTAGCCTCACAGAACACGCAGTGCAGAAGAGCTCTGACCGCCCGCCAAGCGCTCCTCACGCGACTCCCCCAGACACTTTCGCACAAGGTCAGGTTTGCACTCTAATCACTTGCACAGCTCAGGGAAAGTCTCAGCTCCTCAGGTGTCTGCTCAGAGGTTGGGGTTCTGCTACGTTTCAGACAGTAAGAGATATGCTCCTTGGAGCATCTCCTACAACCCCGGGGTTTGCAGGCCCTGCCAGAGACAGCAGGCACTGCTGGAGCCGCAGCTGATCCCCCTGTTCCCCTCCCCGGCACAGCCTCTGCCAGAGCCCAGCTGCTGCTGGCTCTTCCCCAGTGTTTATGCCATTAAGGATAATTATTATCTCCCAGCATCCAGCCAAGGGACGTGTGTTTGGCCCCCTGACCCATCCCCTCTGCCAGCCTGGCCCCACAACCCGTTTGCTTTGGGCTCTTGTGCCTTGGGGCTGACAGGGACTTTGTGGAGGGAATTCCTTCTGCTCAGAGAGCAGCAGGAGTTGTCTGAGCTGCCCCAGTTCAGCAGGGCTGCCATGGGGGAGAGATACCAGTCCCTGGGAAGGTCCCCTCTGCCAACCCAAACACTGGAGCTGGTCACTGAGAAGTGATGCACAGGATGACAAATCCTGCATCATCTCCATGGGCAGTTTCTAATGTCACCACATTTTCCATGTCACCAGTCAAACCCACATTCTTCTGCTCCCTTTTTGTCTCAAGACAACCCTGCACTAAGGGAGGGACTATAATTAATAGAGTTGCTTTCCATCTCCTTCCAGAATCATTGTTAGCTTGTTTTCTTCACCTCCTTCAGATGTTCTCTCACATTACATCCCCTCAGAGAGGGCTCCACACGGATGCCATCAATGTTCCTTCCTGTTGGTCACAGAGGAAGCTACAGGATACACTTAAAAGGTGAAAAATGTATTATTTCTGTCAACTGCAATTCAGCCTAAGCCCAAAGCAAAAACCAGGTCTTGCCCCATGCCAACACCACTGTTAAGCAGATGTGGTTAAGCAGGACTGACTTTAGAACACTGTTTTTCCTGAAGCAGCTAATTTGAAGGGATTGCTCTTTTTCATGAAAATGCAATTTTAGAGGACATGACTGCATGCTGTTCCAGCAGGAAGGGCAGCACAGTGACAATGACTACAAAAAGATGATGGGAAGATATCTAAGGCCTTGCTTTAAGTAATAAAAATGCTACAGAGTAATGAAGGAGATCTGACAGCTAATGGGTTTTGGTTTTCTGTACAAGGCAACTCGAGAAACAAACCAGAAATGTACCTTAGCTTTCCTCCTCTCAAAGGCAGTTTGGTTCACTCCTCTCCTCCTGAGGCACAGCTGGACACTGTGCTGGAAACTCTTGTGATCACAACGCCCTGTCAACAACAAACACCCAATCTGCCCCCTCACATCAGCCACTGCATGTACAGCACTTCCTCTCTTCTACTTGGTTTTAGCAGTTAAAAATTGGTTTTAACTTAAACCCAGACCCTTCAGCTACATTTAATTCCTTAGCCCATCTGGTTAAGAACCTCTTTCTGTGGGTAGTTTGTCACTCATCTTCATTCCACTAGAAAGTATTTGTGGTTATGTGGTCATTTCCTGTGTCTCCAGGACCAAGGGGGAGCAAAACCATCTTGCCTCGGGAGCAAAGTAATGCATTTCACTTTAATTCTATATAAAGTTACACCAGAGATAAACAATGGCCGAGCTGTTGATGAGTTTTACAGGTTTAAGTTCTCACATGCTCAATTTCCTCTTAAAGAGGCAACGTGTTGCTTCAAAGAGCCTCCCACCTGACCAGGGGACACTCCAGCTGTTCCTCCTAAAGACCAGCACCTCTAGGCCAGGCTTTAACTTCATAACAATAAAACATGAAAGGTTTATCTTACAAACAAAACAAACGAACATGGAAAAGCCAAGGGCTTGATTTTCCCCCCTCCCTTTCTTGCATGACAGACTCTTTGGAGGAAAAGGCCACAGGAAACAGTACAATGCATTTTTCACCTTCTCTGACAGTTTAAAATGTTTAACTAGAAAAACAGTCTCTTCCACCCCACATCCATCACTTCAGCCTAAACTCATTTACAGTGTCACCAGGGGACAGGACACTCCTGTGGACATCTCACTCCTGCTGCCCAGGGCACAGACTGGCCCAGCCACACAGAACTGGGATCAGGCACCAAGCCCAGTCTCCAAAACTTTTGCATTCTCCCTTTTTTTTTTGTTTTAAGCTCTTACACCTTCCAAGAAAAACGTGCTGGTACCTCCAATCAATCTCACACGCAGGAGAGCACGCGCCATACACCCAACAGGACATCATAAAAGTGTCAGAGAGGAACACAAATCTCCAGGATGGGCTCCTGCCCCACAAGAACATCTGGGAGAAGGGTTTTTTTTTTCTATAAATTTAATCAACAGTCCCTCCAAGAGCAATAGGACACGGTTCTCTCCCGGGCTACCCAAGTAGCTCTGGGCTGAGGCAGCTTTAAGACAGCCACACCTAAATGGGCTTTGCTCGACACTTAAAATAGAAGGATTAAAATCTGCTCCTTGACATCTGGCAGATGTGTTGCTGTTACTATAGCAGCTGGAAGGTTTTCAATTACTTAATCTGACTAAAAGAAAACTATTATTTTCCTTTGCCATTCCTCAAGCACAAAGACAAAAGCGAGGGCTTCAGTCTCCAGTCCTGCTTTGACAAGATCCATAGAGAAGTGCTTTGCAAAACCAGGGGGGAAAGCTGCCTTCGTGCACCAGAGCCTTCACTTAGCACCAGTCAGAAATCTGAGACCATGAAATCACTTATTTATGGAGAGAATTAATTTTAAGCAGACTCTTAGCAAGGTCTTAGTGGCAGGAATCAGCCTTTCTTCAAACACCAGCTCTGAAGCTTTCATTCCCATCTCCCCCGTGGTGTGGATTGTTTATGTAGCAGACAGAAAAATGAGCAGGGACACTGCAAGAAAACATGGGGAAATTATATCCCAAGTACTCGAGGAAGAGGCAGAAAGAAGTGTGTTTTGTTTTCTTCTAGCATGTGACTGTAGTAACACAGAATATCTGGAATAACAGAACATTAATATCCAAATACCATTATAATAAAAACTCCTGACATGCTTTCAGGGGGTTGGTTTCAGCTTTAAGGACTTGTGAGGGTCAAACAGTGCCTGAAGGCAAACCTTAGATAAACATCAGCACTGCTGCAGAGGGACAGGCAGGAAGTGGCCGTGATCTCCCAAGGAATCACAGCAATAACCTTGGAGCAGGCCACAAACTTTTCATCCTCACACTGATGGATGAGCTGTGAGACCTGAGGGCACAAACATTTCCTCCCTTTCAAAGGGGAAGGGGAGAGGAGTGGAAGCTGCTCTTTGAAGAGACAGTGCAACTTTACTGACAGAGTGGGCAGGCCCTGGCACAGGGTGCCCAGAGAAGCTGTGGCTGCCCCTGGATCCCTGGGAGTGTCCAAGGCCAGGCTGGATGGGCTTTGGAGCCACCTGGGCTGGTGGAAGGTGTCCCTGCCCATGGCACGTTCATCTAATTGAACAAGATGAACTTTAAGGTCCCTTCCAAAGCCAAACCATCCCATGATCAATGTTGCATGAAGCTTTTAGACAAATCAGGGCCATGCTCAGTTCAGAAGCACACGTGTAAGAAATCAGCAAGACACTCATAACGAAGAAAATACACCTCTGACAGGAAACCTTACCTTGTCTTACTGCAATAAAATATTCTGCTAATGGAAACAATAGCATTGCTAAAAAGATTAGCAGGCAAACAAACTCACATTTAGGGCTTTGGCAGCCTGACTGTGAGGGTTAGCAATGATGGTGCTTCACACCCATCCAGCACAGGCTGCCCAGTACTGACTTCTGCTGGCCCAGCTCAGAAATAGAGGCAATTTAGAGCAACAAGAGTTTGGGGGCAGGAAACGATGAGGAAAGGAGCCTGATCCTTCTCAGACCTCTCACTACTCATTTACTATCAAGGACGTGCCAACATCCTTCATGATGATAAAACCCCTGAAAGGATTTTCTCAAAGAACTGTTTCTAATGTAACAAAGAGTTGTTCCCACCTACTGCTGTAACATCTCCAGGACCAAAGGAGAGGTTTAAGATATCACTTGGCTACAGCCCCTGTCCCCTGGGCAGTGTCACTGTGTGCCACCTCCCAAAAAAGGCACAGCTGGCACCTCACCAATGCACTAATGTGAGCACCAGCAAGGCAGAGCACTCTGGACTCATTTCCAGCAGAGCAGAGCTTAGGAGGTCTGGGGTTTGCAAAGCCTGCATGAGCAGATGGATGTCACAGCTCCTCCCTCGGGTCTTCTTGCACCAAAGGGACACCCAGAGCAGGCTGGAACAGTCAGGGAGATGGCCTGGCACTCCTGGGCAGGGCACAGCTCTCTGACTCACCTGGGCACAATGCAGTCAGGAGGAGACCTGGATTCCTAAAGATTTTCCTGGCTTTTTCTTCCAACAGAGGATAACAGCCCCTTAATTTCTAGGTGGTCGTTGTATTCAGGACTCTGCTAACATCAGAACTAAATACTGCTGTTAGATTTCTGACTACAAGCCCATTCTCAGAGCAGCATTTGTGCAGCTCTTCCAAAGAAAACAACTGTTGTTGTCTGTGCTGCCTCCCTGCACAGCCTGAGCCATGAGCAGTTAATATTTACACTACTTGGGCTGCAGGACACAGCGAGTAGAGCTGGATTTTCTGTACTACAAAGGAAAAGAACTCGGGGTTACAAAGCTCACACAACAATGCAGTTGTGTGCTCACAGAATATCCCTGCTCTCCACTATGAAAAACAAAACCCCAAAGGAAGAACAAGCCTTTCGACCCAGTAGCTGAGACTGGATGGTCACAATGCAATTGCCAAGCAAAAAACCACTTCAAAACAGGAATGTCAGGATTTTTGTATATTTAGACAAAGTCTAATCCAGTTTTCAGAAAGGATAATCAAGTTTTATCATTATATAGACTGACTTTATCCTATTCATAACCACGTGAAGGATTATTTAAAAATACTGACATTGCAATCCATACAATGATTCTTTCTGAGACGTCCAATCTGTGCAATGACACAAACAATACGATTTCACCCTTGCCATTAAGAGAACAGCTATTCAAGCAGGCCAGATGATGCAAGCCAGAAGAAATCATGTTAACAGTTGCAGGAGAATTCAAAGTGCCCTTTTCTCTTTAAAAAAATCCCTATTAAATGGAAATTAGAAGCGTTTTATTTTCAAATGTCAAAACAGAGGATTAGAGGAAAATGAACATCACTACACTGGGCTATTTACAAGCTTCCAGGCTGAATTTTGGTCAATCACAGACATACATCAAAACATTTCTGTCCTGAAAAAAAAAAAGAACTTCAACACAGCAACTTCACACAAGGAGTCAAGAAACAAACAGCTTTCCTAGGATTACCTTTCAGTAACAGGGAAATTACAGTGTTCAACTCATTTAAAACTACAACAGCTTCCAAACAAACCAAGGCATGCAGGCACACAAACCTCTCTACTCTTTATTGCCTCTCTGTCCCCTGGAAGCAGCTTATAATAATAATTTGTCTGAAATTACAGCCTCGCAGCAAAAAACAACCCTGTCAGTCCTTTGTGAGCAGTTGTCTTTCCAAATAAACAGAGGTGAACTACCAATCAGTTAAACAAACAAGCCAACCCTCTGAAGGTGTTTGGAGCCTGCAGGATGGAGGGAGAACACAACACTATTTACTTCATCGTCCCTCCTGCCCAGGGCTGTGCTGATGAAAAGGAGGAAATGGCTGTGAGGGCTGGGGAAGACACAGGAGTTCAGAAAGGTCTGCAAGCTGGGAAGGAAAAGAAAGTCACTGCAGTTTGATTCTCCTTCCCCTGCATATGAACAAGCAAGCTTTCTGTAAAAAAGTAGCAAGTTGCTTTTCTGTATGAAAAAAAAAATCCGTAATCAGGATGGAAGAGGGAGCAGAAAGTTAAATTATTGAAATGACTGCCTGGGTGAAAAGCCTTGGGAACAGTGCAAAGCCAGAGCCTGCAGGACCTGGATCACCAGTGAGAAAGCACCTGGTCAGCCAAGAAACCCAACCCAGTACTCACAGCTACCCTGGGAATGGAAGGGGGAGCAACACCTCTGAGACACATCCCCATCGTGACAAAACCAAATAAATACAAGTCTTAACAAAAAGGTGAGCACCTCAACTCCACTGAACAATGGCTCAATGTTTTGTGCAGGCAGAAAGAGGCTGAGTTACTCTTTGAAATGAGATACTGCCTTAACAACGCCTGACAACACCCTCTGTTTGGAACCAACAGGAAAAAGTTCACACCAAATTACAAGACGCACACAGGTAGTGCCCAAGAGCTCCAAAACATAATACAGCATTTCAAAGGATGGAACACAAGATAAATATTTATTTTGGACGTTTCAGGGGCAGGAGATCAAGTTTTTTCCAGGAGCTCCGTCTCCAACTAAAACAGTGCAGCACAAACACTGGTGTAGTGGGAATCCTGACAGACTAATATTTAAAAACAGATTAGTGCTAGTATTTAAAACCAGATTATTGCTAATAAAGCCAGCCTGAGAGCTCTACCTCCCCTCCTCTCTCTCTCTCCTGTTTCCCATGTCCCTCCAGCCCTCAAACTAATCCACAGGAGTTATCTGTCCACATTTCTCAGAGACACTGGGAAATGGCCCACATGCAAGGCTTCAGAAATGCAGTGCTCCCCTTTATTTAGAAAGTATGGGATGGGAAAACACAGCACTAATCACAGTGTTTGGGTTTCTTCCCAGCCCCTGGCTGGAAACATCTCCCTGGCTGTAGCACTCAGGAAGGATGTAAAATAACGTTTGGGAAGGAAACTGCAGCCACAAAAAGGAAAAGGCTCGCAAAAAAGGACCAACTTTACCAAATCCTACACCCCACACGACAAGCAATTAAATTCTCAAGTAAAAAAAAGTTTGTTTTCTTCCTTTCCAGCGTAACAACCACCCTTGATAGTTTATTGGAAACTCCAGCAAACTTTGCAGTGATATTACAAACCCAACCACGACAACCAGGCAAGGTTCTGATGTGCCTGCAGAGGAAACCATCATTCCCAGCGGGATAGCCTGGGAGGGTCTGTGCTGTCAGCACGCACAGGGCACCCACTCACTCCACATTTCAAGGCCATCATCATCATCTTCAATCACAAACTAGTGGAGTATGAAGCAATTTGGGGGTTGTTCTGACTGCCAAAGTTCATGGCGAGTCCTTTGCCGGTCACACCAAGCAGGAGGTTCTCAGCACGAAGGTTTCAGTTACTGATCAACTGTAAAAACACACAAACCAGAAAAATGCTCTCACACACAAAGACAAACACCCCCAGCCTATCACACTGAGTTGGGTAACAAGATAAAACTAAAGAGCTGCTAATCACAATGCATGCCACAGTGCATGTGACCTTTTTGGGCAGCCTAATGAAAGACACGAATTTAACCCAGACCTTCACTCAGTGCCATCCTGAAGCCAACACTGGGAATCAATCCGTGGTCTGGAGGGCTCGTGCCCAGGGCAGAGCACGTTCCCTTTCTTCTGCTGCCACTTCAGGATGGAAGAAAACACCAAATTCAAACACAAGGGACAGGCTGCAGCCAGGGCAGGTGACACCAGCTGGACAGTGAAGGATTGAGCCATCCAGAGGGACCTGGACAAACTCGAGCCCATGGGAATCTCATGAGGTTCAACAAGAACAAGAGCTGGTGCTGCACCTGGCTGGGGGATGAGCAGATGGAGAACAGCCCTGGCAGAAGGACTTGGGGGTGCTGGGGGGAGAGGCTGGACATGCCCCAGCCATGCCCTGGGCTGACCCCACAGCGTGGGCAGCAGGACAGGGGGGATTCTGCCCCTCTGCCCCCCAAGGTGAGACCCCCTGTGCAGAGCTGCCTCCAGCCCTGGGATTCCCAGCACAACAAGGACATGGAGCTGCTGGAGAGAGTCCAGAGGATGATCCAAGGTGATCAGAGGGATGGAGCAGCTCTGGGAGAGCTGGGGGTGTTCAGCCTGGAGAAGAGAAGGCTCCAGAGTGACCCAATTACCTGTTCCACTACCCGAAGGGAGCTATGAGAGATGGAGAGAGACTATTTAAAAGGCCCTGCAGTAACAGGACAAGGGGGAATGGGTTCAAACTGTAAGTTTGGTTGAATATTGAGAAAAAAGTCTTCCCTGTGAGGGTGGGCAGGCCCTGGCACAGGGTGCCCAGAGAAGCTGTGCCTGCCCCATCCCTGGAAGTGTCCAAGGCCAGGCTGGACAGGGCTTGGAGCACCCTGGGCTGGTGGAAGGTGTCCCTGCCCATGGCAGGGGATGGCACTGGGTGAGCTTCAAGATCCCTTCCAGTCCAAACCAGTCTGGCATTCTGTGAAATCAACCCTGTATCCATTTCTTTCAGCCTCCAGGAGAGAGGATGTACAGAATTCCTATATGTACAGCTGCAGCATGGAGCAAGCTCTTGTTTATAGTCTGGCATACTTAATATTTTATGATAAAGCAACCAATGCTATGGAAATATAAACATATCTGGATATGTTTGTCAGACAAAACTGAATAGAATTTCATAAGGAAAAACATTGCTCTGGAGCACTTGACACTTTCCAAAGGTCTGTTATAAACAATGGAAGTTTCAGTTTACTTAAAATTATTAAACATCTTTTCTAATGGAAAAGTATTAGGCAACTAAAACCCCCGAGTTCCTCATCAGCTTTCAAGCACAAGCCCACTGCAACAGCAAGAAATAAACACTCACATTTCCCAGATACTACTCCTGGTTGTAAAAGAGACATCTGCACCGACATGGCACGAATACCGTGTGTGCCAGACACTGCACTTCTCCCTCTACACGCTGAGTTAAAGATTTGGGTTTGCAAACACGTTTTGAGAAGGCAGAAACTCTGCCTGGTCTCCCCTGGCAGGTGATCCCAGGGCGAGCATCACCACCCCTGGCGAAACTCAGTGAAAACTCAGGAAGGGCTTGTTGCAGCCCTGGAGCACCGCGGGCACAAGGACAAATAAAACCGGGAACACCCAACAGAACCGTCCCCTGCTTTAAAAACCCTGTAGAACGGCAGTGCCGGGGCTGGGCCAGGCCCAGAGCTCCTCAATGTCACACTCCCCGTACTAGCAGCACATGGCAGAGCCCTCGGCGTGTCTTCCTGCCCTACTGCTTTCACCAAGCGCTGCCCTGAGGGATGAGAACAGCCCAGCTCAGCCCCAGCTCAGCTCGGCGCTCCGGCCAAGGTCGCGCCACAGAGGCACGGCCGTGCCTGCCCCGGGGCTCATTCATTCATTCCACGTCCCTCGTGGAAAGCTCTTTTATCGTCCTCCCCGTGAGTACGCAGAGCTCACGGCCGGGCCCGGGCCAAGCCGCCCAGCAGGGAGCGGGCCCGCCGAGGGCTCCGAGCCCGCGGCCAAGGTCACCTTGGCCAGGCCCGGGGTGGCCGTCCCTGCCCGACCCCTCGGGGCAGCGCTGAGGGCGGACCCCCCGCGCCCCCACAGCCCGCCCGGGCCCACGGCCCGCCCTGAGGCGAGCCCGGGCCGCCTGAGGGAGGTGGGGGGGGCACCGGACCCCGCGCCGCACGGACGCGCCGAGGGGCCTCTCCCGCGGCTCCGAGCCGCCCGAGCGGCCGGCGGTGACTGCCCCGCGGGCCGTGCCGCCCCACCGCGCCCCCGCCGTGTCCCCGCCGCCCTTACCCAGCTTCACGGCCGAGTCCGCCACACACCGGTCCCACTTCCTGCCCAGCTCGCCCTCCGACGCCATCTTGCCCGTCCCCTCGCCTCCTCCCCCCCCGCCCCCGCCCAACTCTCGCGAGACCCGGTGCTCCTCCGCTTGCCCGCGGCCGGCAGATCTCGCGAGAGCTGCCGCGTTGCCATGGTTACCGGCGGGCGGGCGTCATGGCCGCCGTGTCCGACCTTGGGCCCGGCCCAAAATCCATTTTTGCCCCGTAAGGTCCGGTCCGAAACGGCGTTTTCCCCCGTAGGGCCCGTCTTGGGCACCATCTCTCCTTTTAGAGCTCCCGTTGTGTCCTTGCTAGCCCTCGCCTCGCTCAGGCTATGGCAGTTCTCCTATCTCCTCGCAGGGCCCCGCGCTGGGCCCTCAGTGGCCGCCCCGCCGCGCTCAGCGCTCTCGCCTCAGTCGTGGTAAGAGCCCCGCTGTGGTGCAGGGCAAGGTCTCTCACTGCAGGGGGGAGGTACACCCACCGCACACATTGCCGTGTAGGTTTCCCCTGGCAGAGCTCCTGCACCGCACACAGCTCCCGTGTCGCCTCTGCTGAGGGTGGCAGAGCGCTGGAAGAGCTGCCCAGGGAGGGCCTAGAGTCTCTCTGGAGACATTCCAAACCCACCTGGGCCCGTTCCTGTGTCAGCGGCTCCAGGTGACCCTGCCTTGGCCAGGCTTTGGACAGGATGATCCCCAGGGGGCCCTTCCAACCCTGACAGCTCTGGGATGTTGTGATCTTTGCTGTCTGGCCTCAGCTGCTCTTCAGGGCCTGACAGGACAGCCAGGTGTGGGAAAAAACAGCTGTTAATCCCTATTGAAATCCCAGAAATCACCTCATTTTAAGAGCAACCCAGGCCCCCCAATCTTCCTGTTTGCTTGGGAAAAAGAGCTGAATGAGTTCAGCAAGATTGTTCTGTCTTATTCAAGAAGTTATTCCATCCAATAGGTCGATAATTAGAATCACAAAATCCCAGAATGGTTTGGGTTGGAAAGGACCTTAAAGATCATTCATTCCACCCCCTGCTACAGGCAGGGACACCTTCCACTCTCCCAGGTTGCTCCAAGCCCTGTCCAACCTGGCCTTGGGCACTCCCAGGGATGCAGGGGCAGCCACAGCTTCTCTGGACACCCTGTGCCAGGGCCTGCCCACCCTCACAGGGAACAATTTCTTCCATATATATATATATTCCCTAATTTTAGAGGTTGTGGGAAGGGTTCCCAATGATTTATGGGATGTTGGCCCACCCTGAACTGTGCTACAGCTGGTGGGGCCAGGAACAGAAGTGTGAATGTCTTCAAAGCTACTCTAATGGGTTTTATGTTGCAAACGTTGTGTAGGCTGGCTGAAAGGCATTCTCTAGGAGCCTTGTGAAAAAACACAGAGTGTTTTTCAAGTCCTGATGTCCCCACTCACACACTGTGAGGCAATTTTTAGCTGTGGTTGCTTGTTTTGATTTCAGTTCTGGCAGTTTTCTTTATCAAGGTGGAGGAGGCTCTGCTGCTTCATAAAACTGGAAGTTCTTTAACAAGTCAATTACAGACTAAGGTAACAAATAGAGGTGAAAAGTCCCTGAAGTGGGCAAAATGTTATTAAGTTGTTGTTTTTTGGAGGTCTTTCATTTGCTATAAAAGTCTAACTGGTCTTGACCTAGAGTAACAATGCAAGATTTTTACCTTTAATTGGTTTAGTTTGACTCCTTCACATACCACTGAACAACCACAATCACCCATTATTTTTACTTAGTTATAAAATATAAATGGCTTTAAAAAAACCCCCTTTTTTGAAAGGCACATGGTTAACCCTGGAGGTCCAAGAGGTTTCCCTGGGGAAGGCAATTCTTGTTCTCTGAGGGGATCTTCCTTTTCTCTTCCTCCCCCTGCAATTTGCTCAAATCAGACTGCATTGCTGCATAGTTGGTATCCAAAATAGAACCAGCATCGAGTTACTTATAAAAATACCAACATGATCCAGCAGTTTTTTCCCCTGAATGGAGACAGAAGTATTTTCTGAAACCACTGCCCCAGTGGTGCCAGCTGCACCCTCCTGTTTCCAAACAGCTCTGGAAAATATCAAGGGGGGAAAGATAACTCGAAGCCTCCAAGTAATTCTTGAGTTTTCATCCCCAAAATTAAATTCCTGAGGGCAGTGTTTAAAACCAACCCAGAAATGTGGTCTTCTCCCGGCAAAAACAAATGCTCAGTGCAGGCCAGTGTAGTCTCAGTTCACACTTCCTCATTTTCAGGCTGCTGGGCTCCCTGGAAAGCCCTGTTTTTTTGGGATGAACTAAGCAGTGGTGCTTCATAAGGGGCTGTGTTGCTGTGTCTCAGTGTGTCCTGACAGCCTCACCTCAGAACCTGCTACATTAAACCCTTTGCAAGGGGATGGAATGGATCAGGATAATTGTTTTGAACGTTCAGCTTCCTTTGGAGAAGTCACTCCCCTGCTTTTAAATCCCACAGTCACTGAGTGATCAGAGGGGGCTCTGGAAAACGTTATCCATTAAGGATCTAGAGCACATTCCCTGTACCCCTTCCCCACCCCAGGGGAAAATTAAGGCAGGAGGGAATGTGTCCAAAGCCAGGCTTTTCTCCTCATTGCTATAGTTACTTGGCAATTAGACCCTTGCAGAGCAATATTGAGTATTTATTATTGTGGGACTCCAAGGTGATGTTTAGAACGTGTGGTTTTGAAAAACCTTCCTTGCATTTTACAGCCCAGCATGTGCTGTCTCAGGGTTTCTTCCCTCCCTTCTCCCCTCACGCTCTCTTCTCCTTTCTTTCCAGTAAATAAATGTATGAAAGGACTGAGGAGGCTGAAATGAAGCCAGAAAGCTTCAAAATAATGGCTGTATTTCTCTGGTGGAATTAAACTCTTAGTAGGTTCAGGGCTTGTAGCATCAGTTTTCTTAACTCTACCCCTGACTTGAGTTGTGTATGGAATTAGGGAGATTCCTCACAGACCAGGAGGTAGGCATGGGTTAGATTTTCAGCAGGTGGCCATCAGGGAATCTCAGCTGAAGAAGTACCATTGTTATTCTTCAAGATTGCTCTTTCCCTGGTGTGCACTGGAAGAAGCCACACCGAGGGCACAGTCAGGGCTGTGTCCAGTTCTGGGCCTCTCACTTCAAGAAGGACCTGGAGGGGCTGGAGGTGTCCAGGGAAGGGGATGGAGATGGGGAAGGGGCTGGAGCAGCAGGAGGGCTGAGGGAGCTGGGGGGGCTCAGCCTGGAGAAGAGGCTCAGGGGGGACCTTGTGGCTCTGCAGCTCCCTGATGGATCCAGGGCAGGGTCGGGCTCTGCTCCCAGGGAACAGGGACAGGAGCAGAGGAAACGGCCTCAGGCTGGGCCAGGGGAGATTTAGGTTGGATATTGGGAAAATTCCTTCCTGGAAAGGGTGGTCAGGGAGGTTTGGAGTGCCCATGCCTGGAGGTGTCCAAGGCAGGACTGGCTGTGGCACTGAGTGCTCTGGGCTGGGGGACAAGGGGAAGATCAGGCACAGGGTGGACTTGATGACCCTGGAGGTCTCTTCCAAGCTCAGTGACTCTGTGATTCCATGGTTTCTTGTGGAGATGAGGAGCTCCTCTGGAGCTGCACCAGCCACAATTCAAGGCCTTTCTTTGAACTCTTGCCTCTGGTTTGTCTGCAGTGCAGGACAGGATGGGTCACCCTCACCCCAACAGCTTTTGTTTTAAAACCTCCCAGCAAGTTTCTTTTACATCTTGACCCTTCCCCAGGCTGAGTGTATCACCTCTTACCCTGTTCTTAAAGAATCCTGTAGCATCCCTCCTGTCATTTCCCAGGGGATACTCATACACCCCTGCTCTCCTTTCCAAGGAATACACACACAACTTCTCCTATAGTTTTAAATAACATGAATCACTTCCCACACACACATTTATTATTTATTTTTCTGCCAAGATCTGCACAGGAAGGCAGCAGTGTAGGAGTTATCTGCTTGAAATGGTTGACACAGCCTTGGTGTGGGCCCCACTCACTGTCTGTACTTCCAGAACTCTTCTCTCATGTTTGGGAGAGCTCAGACCTGAGCAGGAACATCCGGCTCTCGGTTCCCTTTTCCCTTCCCAGACACAAAGCACATTCACCAGCAGACACTGATGCTTCTTTTTCTCTTTGAAAACCTTTTAGCTACCCAACCAACAACAACAACAAAAAGTTTAAGCCTGAAGTCTGAAGAAAAAGAAACCCCTCCTCAGCAGGACTTTGCCCTGAAATGGGAAAGGTGCCAGAGCCTCCATTAAGTCTCCTGTTCTACCCTTATTGATTTTCTGTGGATGGCAGTTGGATCCTGTGGGGATGAACAATAGTCTGAGGGCTGAGCTGACTTGCTTGTGATGCAGCAGAACAGCACTCAGGCTTTTCCTGGTGATCACATTCCCCTCAATTAGCACATTTTGTGTCCGTGCTGATGTATTTCCACGCCACTTCTGTTGGCTTCAGTGTGTGCTGCTGGTTCCAGCTGTCAGGTAGGGCTGGTTGAGGCAGAACGGGGGAAAATGGAACAAGATGGGTCACAGCTCATTGTGCTAATTCTGCTTTAGCCATGAAGTTTGTCCCAAATATCTCTGGAAGAAAGCACTTGCATGGAAACAATGACCTGAGTTTTTGCTAACTCTTAAATTCCAGGCAAAAGCACTGCTTTGACATTTCTAGTCTTGATTTGCTGGGTACTATTTTGTGATCGTTTTTGGAGATTAGGAGAAATAGACAAACTCCTCAAGTGCTGTATTGATGAGGTTTTCTAATGAACAAGCCAGTGAAAAAGTGCTATTTTTCAGCATTTAAGCATGTTTTTCCATTCATCCATGGCTGGCTAATTCTATACAGATTCTAACTACTGAACCGTGACTATTGTATTAAGAAAGAATCCAGGCCCTTGCAATTCTTTTGGCTGGTATATTAGCAGGCTTCAAGTGAAGTGCAACGTGTCAAGGAATGAGTAAGAGAATGGAAAGTTTTGTTTCCTTCTGGTGTATTTAATCAGCTTCTCCTTGATTCTTTCTTAACGACAGATATTATTGCTGCAGTTAATGACCAAGTTTGACAAGAACGTTCTCAATACTCTGCTCAGGCTGAAGACATTTCTGAAAGCTCCTGCCTGTCAAGCTTTCTGTGCTGAAAATATAAAGTTAAAGGAGAAGGTGCAAGCAGAGAAATAAAAAGCATCCTAGGAAATGCAGCGAAGTGGGACATGCTGGAAATCTTGGGGTCTGTGGTGCACAGACATCTTGGGTGCTGATGGAGCGGAGAAAAGTCTGGTTTAACATTCTTAGTTCAGCGAGGGGAATGCCTCAAACCTCACACTAAATGGGCAATATGCTGGTTTTCATTAAACATGGTATTTGGATTTACTCATCAGTTCCTGCAGGAAATGGGGGAACTCTGAAAACCTTCATCTTCCAAGAGTACACTCAGCAAAGCTGCTTTGGAATCAGAACGGGAGACTTTTTTTATTGTTTATGTGCTATTTTGCCACTGTATACAAAGATCTCCATAGTGAGAACTATCTGTGGCTTGAACAGAGAATTCCAAGATGCTGGGTAGTGTTGTAGGTACCTTTTTCCTATATTAGTTTCCAAGAAACACTTGGTTTTCAGCCTCAAATCAAGTGATGCTGCTGGTTTACTGACTCTTGACTAATAAAACCCAGCAAGCTAAACTTTACCATTGCTGGAAGACTCTTGCAGCAGTAAATTCAATTTATGAGAACTCCTAATAAAAGTTTACATATCTTTCAAGTGCTGTGAAAGAAAGTGGGCAACGTGACCTAAAGAAAAAAAAAAACCCTCAAGATGTTTCTTTATTAAAAAAATGACTAGTTAGTGAAGCATGAAGTTTTTCTCTAGGATCTTGTTCCTAAGCATGTTCTCACAGTCCCCCCCTGGTCCTGGATAAATGCTGGAATAAACAAAATAAATAGCGTTTCGCCACGCATGCAGGAGGATAAAATAAAAAACCACAGCGTGCTGGACCACAAACGCTTCAGGAAGTTCTGGCTGAACGTGAAAAGTACTTTGTAATGCTAATAAGTGTTTATCCTTTTGCTTCCTCGAGTGTAATCAAATGTACAGGGAACGCACATGGATTTGAGAGCTGCTGATTGCAGGATCAAAAGCCTCGTTATTAATTGCACATGAACCCGCCGTTGTTGGGCCGTTAAGCCGTCAAGTGACATCATTGTTTGCTTCCTTTGTTTATAGACCCTCGTTTTACACAGGGGGGATGCCTGACACGAAGCCTTTGGAGCACTTTTTCCTCTTTAGGTGGGTGGTTCCACGCCAGGAGGTTTGGGAAATGCCCGAGGCGCAGGTAATGCCATTTATGGAGTATCCCTAAATTCGCTGTATTTGGTGGCAACCCCTCCAAAAATCCTGACAGAAGGCGGGATGGTCGTGACATACATGTCCCTTCTCCCTGCTGGGATCCACTCCACACTCCAGACTGCCAGAGAGAGTCCGCTCCTACATCTTAATAAACAAACAACCAAAATTCCCTGAAGCCTGTCCTGCTGTAAACAAGCAAAGCAAGCAGCTGGTCCTCATTTGCCAAAGATGTGACATCAATTTCAAAAGGAATCCGCAGATCTCCTTAATGCAAATATTTGGGGGGGAAACAAAAAGCAGCTGTTTATTCTTCTTTATACCTATTAGCAGGAGAACAAAATCCAGGATGCTTGTATTTCTTCCACTAAGAAAAACATCCTCTTGGCCTCGACCTTCATTTGGCTCTCAAATTGTTTAAAAGATACTGGGCTGCCTAATTGTGCTCTTGCTCTGCCTCTTCAGCAAGCAAATAGGAGCTGTTTCTGTTCAAAACTAAGAGCTACTACAAGTAGAGTTGTTCTCGAATACTTTGCCTGAGTTTTGTGACAAAACTAAGGAAGTTTAGAACAGGCATTTTGGAATGTATCAATTCTGGCCTCCCAGCCAGAGGGAGGAATACCCCTGTGTGTGAGATGTGTGGAGCCTGGAAAATGAATGAATAATTTGCCCTGTGTAATGAACAGGTTTGCTTTTCTTAATTACTGCTGGGAGGCAGCTCTGAGGGAACATAAGGACTGGAGGAGGATCTGGGGATTGCAAAATAGGAGCCACTGGGGATTGCTGCCTCTTACAAACTGGGCTTTAGGAGGTCAGGCTGAGGAGTAGGGGCAGAAAGTTGGAGACTGGAGCCTTGAGGTCAGTGGCTACTCTAGTAGAGATGGCAAGGTCGTCTCACACCTCTGGGTTTATTTGGGAGTGGTTACTGATGGAGTTTTACGTGATTTTGTGTCTCTGGGAAGCAATACAGCTCCTGTCTTTCCTGAAATCATTCTCCTGTTTTCTGTCCTTTCCTTCCCGGGTTCTTTTTGTTCCTGCACTGAAAGCACCAGGGAGGGCTGTTAGGTGTGCATGTGGCCCTGCAAATGTTACAGTTCTGTCTCTGGCTGTTGTAACTGCATCCATTCCAAGCACTTCACTTCCCTGGAAACTGGGATTGCTCCTTGCAAACTGCAACCTGTGCCTGGTTTGCCCCGTTAAGGAGCTGTCAGAGCTGTTATCTCCTCCCAAGTCCTGTTTGGTGTCTGATAAGACTTGAGCCAGTAACACCTGTCTGTGGCTCTGATAATGTCTGAGTGACACTTGGCCACCTCCTGCGGGGAGGGTGTGCCAGTGTCACCTCCAAGGGAAAAGCCCAGTGGGACTCCTCCTGTGAGCACTTCCAGCTTCTAAGGCAAGACAAGGGAAGTGAACAGAACCATGGAAGGCCTTTTGGCTCACCAGGGCCAAGAAAGCACCAGTGGAGGGTTCTTGTGGTCCTGGTGCCAAAACATGGGTGGAATTGTTCCAAAAAAGGCTGCCGGGGAAGGTGTTGTTGTATAATCTGATTCTTTCCTGGGGTAACTTTTCCTGTGTGGTAGCTCTGACATTGCCAGATCCATACTAAGGACAAGACAAGTCTGGAATTGAGATGTTTTACCTGAGATCACTGAAATTAGTCCAGTAGAGGAAAAAACCGTTTAATTTGGGACAGCCTGAGCAAAGTAGAAATGTTTTATCTGCTCACACACCCTGACTTCTGCCACATATTTGGAGATCCTGCTCCAGGTCACCCCCAGGTGACCCTGCCTTGGCAGGGGGGCTGGACCAAATCATCCCCAGAGGTCCCTTCCAACCCCAAATATTCTGTGGTGGCAGCTGCCTGAGCCCTGAAGGCATCACTCTCTGGCAGCCCCTGCCCCGCTGCCAGCAGGCACCTGAGAGCCCCAACACTTCCTCTGCAGGCTCATTGCCCCTGGCCTGGGGCAGCCACAGTTGTTCTCCTGTGCCACTTTATGTGTTACAGACAGCGCCAGCAGTGGGGTGTGAAGCCCAGTTTCCCTGTGTAGAGCCCAGTTTCCCTGTGTAGAGCCCAGTTCTCAGTCTACCTGTATAAAGCCCATTTCATTTTACCTGTGCAAAGCCCAGTTTGCCTGTGTAGAGCCCAGTTCTTATTTTACCTGTGTAAAGTTCAGTTTACCTGTGCAAAGCCCAGTTCTCAGTCTACCTGTGTAAAGCCAATTTTACCTGTGCAAAGCCCAGTTTTCAGTCTACCTGTGCAAAGCCCAGTTTACCTGTGTAAAGCCCATTTAAGTTTACCTGTGTAGAGCCCAGTTCTCAGTCTACCTGTATAATGCCTATTTCATTTTACCTGTGCAAAGCCCAGTTTACCTGTGTAAAGCCCAAGTTGCAGTTTAGCTGTGTAAAGTCCAGTTTACCTGTGCAGAGCCCAGTTCTCATTTTACCTGTACAAACCCCAGTTCTCAGCTCTAGTGAGGCTCCTACACATTCCCTCTGGGGGCCGGCTCTTCCCACACTACCCGCCCGCCTTCATTTAGCCCTCAGGCTCCCTTAAGCGCCTTTTCAGGCGCCCTCAGGCTCACTTAAATGCATTTAAAGCGTCCAAAGACACCTCATGTTGCCGCTCTGACCGCCCCGCTCCGACTGCTGGCCGGGCCCGCGCGCCGCTCCAGGCCCCGCCCTTCTCGCCTCTGATTGGTCACCTCCCTCCCCCCCGCGCCTCACTTGGTGCCGCCCTCCTTCCTCCTCCCCCCCCCCTTGGGGCGCGAATGGCTCCTTCCGCCCCGTCGCGCTCCATACTTGGCGATGGCCGGCGAGGCGCGCTGCCATTGGCTGGCCGGCGCAGGGGGGGCGGGGCGGGCGCGCTGACCCGGATGTTCCGTGCCGGGCGGCGGCGGAAGCGGACGGGCCGCGGCCTCGGCAGCCACAGCGACGGACCGGGAGGCGCTGCCGCCGCCGCTGCTGTTTTACCGCCCCGCGCACCCGCCCCGCCGACATGGTGAGAGTGCCGCTGCACCCCACCCCGGGCTGCCGCACCGCGGTCCTGCGTGCTCCGGAGCGCCCCGGCCCGCCCGCGCCGCCGCCGCACCGGAGGGGCCTTGCACGGCCTTCCCCCCCCCCCACCCTCCATGCCGGACTGTGGCCGGACTGTGGGTGGGACGGGTTCGTGGCGGGGCCCGCCCTGCCCGGTGGTTGCCCGCGGTTCCCCTGCCCACGGTTTCCCTGCCCCGTTTCCCTACCCACGGTTTCGCTGCCCCCGGTTTCCCGGGGGGAATGTGGTGGGGTCCTGGCGGGGCTTGCGAAGGGAGCACCGGGCCCGCCCGCGGGGGAGGCTGTGCGGGGTGCTGAGTGGGGATGGTGCTTGGGGTGTCGGGGTAGCGGAGCAGAGGGGGCTGCGCCTCCTGCTCGGGACTCGCAAGTTTCCCTTCCCCACGGGGAAGCTCCAGCCGTGTGGAATACCGTGTGGATTAGCCCGGGGCACGAACCCTCTGAGCTCGGGGCTGTGGGAGGAAGCCCATTCCATCAGCTCCGAGTAAAACGGGGGTCAGGCAGGAGCTGGCCCAGGCCCTACCCTGCCTCTGTGGACAGGGCCTTTTCCAGAGCCTCCTTATGGAGGGAATCACTAGGAGGGAACCACATCACTCTGCTCTCCTTAGGAATTCATAATTCAGGTTTTCTAGCATAACACTTTCAGAGTCCTCAAAGGTATTTTGTTTGTAGAGCAGCCCAGGGCCCAACAATGCAAGGGCTGGTTAACCCAGGGAGTGTAATCTTCTTACTTTCAGTTTTAAGAATTTCAGAGGCAATCCCTTATGTGTTTTGCCACCTGTGTCGTGCAGGATAAAGATCTTCAGTGTCAGGGGAAAGGTGAAGAACAGCTGAGATCAAAGTTCTGCTCCTCTCCTTGGTGCAGGCAAGAGCAGGTGCTGTACCTGAGTTCTGACAGGAGGGAGCATCTTCCTGCAGCTCTGCAGCTCGTTTTGTCACACTGGAATCTGCAGGTGTGAGACCTGGCTGTGGAACTGGAAATTGGGATTCCAGCAGACTATCCTGACTTCTGCCAGGGCAGAATTCCTCACGGGAAGAGAGTGGAAGGAAACAAGGAGGCCTCGTGTAAAGTCACAGTGGTGGCCCCAGCTTCTTTAAGGGGCTGTGCAAACATGCCCTCAGGGGTTCAGTGTAACTCAGTGTTTTGAAGGAGGTGGAGCACAAATCCTTGGGACATTCCCTCAGTGTTGTGAGCTCATGCTGCCTTCTGATGATTTCATGTTTAGTCAGGGAGACCACGGCAGGAGAAATCTGCTCAGAACTTCCAACAGGATGTGGTGGTTTCCCATGCTGAGTGGACTTCAGGGGTGAACCTGCAGCCTCCAGTTTCAACTCCAGGGCAAGCCTAGCCTCTAGGATCTTTAAATTTAGTGGTGTGAGACCAGAATATGGAAAAAGAGCCTTGAAATGATGAAATGGCCCTGTTGTTGCAGAGAACAGCTGGTGTGATGCAGGAGATTGAGTCAAACACCTTCCTGGTACCACGGGGTTACCAATATCTGTGCAGAGCAGAGATGGCAACCTCTGTCTCCTCCAGTCCCTGCTCCTGGGGAGCTGAAGGGCTAACTTGGATCTGTGTCCACATTTCAGTCAGGTGCTCAGTGAAACAGGGCAGGGCAGCACATGAAGCTTGAAAAGTGCCTGGTTGGATGTGTCTCCTGAGCTAAAAATAAATGGAATGCATTGTTCAGGGCAAAGCAGGACTTGGGAGAGTGGATCTGCTGAGATTTCTGCAATTGTGGGCTCTGGATGGATGGAATCCAGTTACTCTTTGTGAAAAATAACCCCCTTTCTTTGCAGGTTACATAAACTGGCCTGATCATGTTAGCAGGGTTTTCTTCTGCTGTGCGACTCTTGAGGAGAAGGAGGGTGATTTTAGGGAAATTTATGATTCAATCAACCATAAATTCAGGCTGTCTGGTGTAGTGCTGGCTGTGCATCATCCTTCCAGGCTTTGGGAGGCAGCTGGGAAGTGCTGAGGCACGGCCCAGGGCGTGTGATGTGACAGTGACACCAACACACAGACCTCGTGTGCTGCTCACAGTCACTCACAGTGTCAGGGCAGGGGTTGTTTGTCTGGAATCTGAGCCCATCTCTCACCTGGCTGTGTCCCTTTTGACACCCCACCATGCAGTGTCAGAACTCAGGGGATGTTTTCAGTGGCCCCTTTGCACCTCATGCCTTCTAAGAAACACCAACTTCAGCTGTTTGGTAGAGTCTGTGTTGGATTAGCCAAGCCAAGTGTGTGAGCTTAGCTAAGTGTTATCCTAAACAGCAAATTCCCAAAATAATCAGGCCAGAGGATATCACTGGGAGAGGGAATACTGCCCTGATGCTTAATCTTGTGGTTTATTAGGGAAGGAAAAGCACTCCCAAGCTGAAGTTCTTCAAACAGGATTTCCTCATATGGTAAATATATGTGCTGATATAGGGCTAGTTGACATCTGGGAGTGAAACAGAATGAAAGTGCAGCTCAGCTCTTTTGAATGACTATTTTTAGTCCTTATTACTGTAGTTGAGTTGAGAAATGACTTTCTTTGGGAAGGAGACATTGCTGCCCTATTCAATTTCTGCTTCCACAGCTGTCAGCTTTGCTTTCCTTCCATCCCTTGACTCCCCTGTGTGAGGGATGGCTGGGGAGCTCAGGGGTTGCACATCCTCATGCAGTGCTTCCCAGTGCTCTCTACTGGGCCAGTTTGGCTTTGGTGGATCAATGAATCCCAGACTGGTTTGGGATGGAGAGACCTTAAAGCTCATCCAGTCCCACCCCCTGCCATGGGCAGGGACACCTTCCACTAGCCCAGGTTGCTCCAAGCCCCATC
>JAWWTY010000052.1:1108002-1166942 GCA_035222235.1 Margarornis squamiger
GCAGCCACAGCTTCTCTGGGCACCCTGTGCCAGGGCCTGCCCACCCTCCCAGGGAAGGATTCCTTCCCAGTATCCCACCTAACCTGCCCTCTGGCAGTGGGAAGCCGTTCCCCCTTGTCCTGTCACTCCAGGCCCTTATAAATAGTCTCTCTCCATTTTTCCTGTTGGCTCCTTCAGGTCCTGGAAGGCCACAATTAAGTCACCCCAAAGCCTTAAAACTGAAATTTAGACCCAGGATGCTTCTGCAGACTTGCTGGGCAGTGCCAGTGCCCATGTTTATTTTCCTGCCTGCCTTTGGGGCATGTTTGGTCCAGTCCAAATATCTCTTTACCCTGCTAACTAAACTTGTAGAGAAGTGTTTTTGCTGGCGTTTTCCCCCCTTTGAGCTGATTCAAACTGTGGGAGAGCCACCTCAGAGTGAAATAAAAGTGTTTTCAGTGCTTGCTGAAGAGAGCAATTCTGCTGGAGGGCTGAAAGGTGCCTGTAAGGCATTGGAAGCTGGAGCTCAGGCTGTGGAGTCACAGGGCAGTTTGGGTTGGAAGGACCTTAAAAGACCATCCAGTCCAAGCCCCTTCATGGGCTGGAACACCTTCCACTAGACCAGGTTGCTCAGAGCTCCATCCATGCTAAGCCCTGTTTTTCTCCCTCACTTTAATCCAGTGTGGGTTAAGGGTTTTTTCAGGCAAAGGAGACAATTACAGAAGTAGAAGATACAATGATGTTGGTCTTCTGTTTTTATCGATATTTTTTTGTTCAATCACTTTATAGAGTGATTTCTAAAGCGCAGTAGAAAATTTCCTGCTTTCCCACTGATTCATGCAAGGAGACCTGAGGAGTTTTTAAAAAGCCTCAACCAAATAAATCTTTGTGTCTCTCCTTAATGCCCAAGGTCCAAAGCATGTTTACACTTCAGTTTTTCCTGCTCCTTTGCCACTTCAGGAATAAGGGTGAAAAAAATCTCACTTGGAAACATGGGATTTCAAGTTTGAATTTCTTTAACCACTGAGGTTTCATCCTTGAAGCAGTAATTAATATTCTGGCCAGCATGAACTTCTCCCAATTTTCCTGCTCTCTCTAGCTGGGCTTTACCCCACATTTTGTTTGCTGAATGGTTGTGTTAATGAGAATATAAAGATCAAGAACTCAGGGCAGTGCAGTGGAGGTGTGGCCACTTTATACTGATATTTTTCTTCATCTTTTATGTGATGCCTTCTGAAATATTTAATAGTCCTTGACTGGGGGGCTTATGTTGACTTTAATTGAGAATTGACCAACTACCTGGCCAGGAGCTCTATCTGAAACACTGGAGAGTGTTCAGCTGTTGTGACTTACCTGAGATGAATAATTCAGGGTTGCTGGACTTGGTCCAGTGGCCAAAATTCACTTTTTAATCCTGGTTGCTTCCAAGCAGGTTGTCTTTGCAAGTTGGAGCTCTTGCCTGTGGGGTAGATGAGACATTTGCTTTAGAGACTCCCTTTGTGGGGCACGAGGGGGAACGTGGGTTGAGGAAGTTTTAAAGATGTTTCCCTATTAGTTGGGCTGAGAGGATTTATGATTTATCATGGAGAGAAATCACAGTGTACTTGAGGAAGGGGGCTTTGCTTGTTTCCTAATTAAAATACAATTTTCCAGAGCAGGTTGCCTGGGTAATGGCAGATGCAGTGGAATCCTCTGCTCCTCCTGGATTTTTGGGTACAACCAAGTTGTGAGTGAGGAGTTGAAAACAGGATCTATTCCTTGTTTGTGCCCCAAATAGGCTTGTATTTAGAATGACTTCAGTTGCATTAGGTAATACCTCGTGCTGTGTTTCCTGGAGTGATGGCCTGAACCTTGGCATCAAGCAGGAGATGAATTTCCTTGTATTATCCTCTGCTGGTCTTTTGCCCTCCCTCCCTCTTCAAGGGTTTGGAAGGAAGTGCTCAGCTTGCTTTGAGCTCACGCTGCTTGTGCTGCACCTTCCAAGTTGGGCTGAAGAATTAGGGAATGGATTTGCAGGCACTTGACTTATCTGGCTGCCCTGCTCATAAATTACCTCCTTTATTCTTTCTCTGTGCAAATTAAACCTCGCTGGTTTATGCTTCATCAGTGTGCCTGTATTATTTGCAGTGCAGGTTCAGTTCAGGAAGTCCTGACTCTGGATTGAAGCCCTTGGGACAGAACTCCAGGTGTTTGCAGCCCTGCTGCAGAGCTTGTCCTTGCCAGGGCCCTGTCCCTTAGTCTTAAGGAGAGTGTCCTCCGTGACTTTTTGTTGCACAGAGTGCAGCTGAGTTCTTTCCTGGTGCATTGACTTGGAATTTCAATCACGTCCTTGTTGCAAAGTGGGAGGGTTACCAGCCTGGGTGAAAGCAGAACTCAGGATCTCACAATTTTAGCAGCATCAGCTGAAACGAGACTGAAAACAGCACTTAAGTAAGAGGATTTTGTGTGGAAGGAAAAAGGGTTGAGGCTGCACTGAAGACACAAGCTTAGTGGTTGCCTAAAGCCACCATAAATAAAACAGTCTGTTCTCTCAGGGAATTTTGCTTGCATTTCTTCAGGTGATACTTTCTTTTCCATTAGACAAGCTGCTGAGTTTGAAAGTGATGTGCTCTTACCTGCCTTCCCTGGGCAGTTTTGCTTTGGGAAAGAGCAGCATTTAAAAAGCTTCTGCCATTCCAGGTGGTGGGGGCCTGGCTGTGAGCCTGGGCTGCAACCCGAGACAGGCTCCAGAAACAAGAGATGGGGCTTTTGGTGACTTAATTCAAAGGAGGAGAGAGCCATGAAATGGAGGAATGGGGTAAAATATCAGCTGCATTGTGCTGACCACAGCAGGTAGAGCTGTGCTTACCCACTGAGGGCTGTCACCCTGCACATTTGGGGGTCATCACAGGGAGGTTGGGGTGTAGTCTTGGCTCAGCATGGATGGTGCTCCACTGCATGGTCAAACACACAGCCAGGAGTGCAGGCAGGGCTGGTCCAGAGCTATGGAATAACTATGAACTTCCTTTTAGATTGAAGGAGAAACCTGACATGCATTGAAGGTGGCACGTGCCAGGTGAAGCTCTTCTCCTGCACAAACTGTCTTTACTGCTTGCATTTATTAAAAGCTTTACAGAATTACCTGCACTGCTGGATCCCACACTGCCTTGCCTGCCTGCAGGTGTGGTTGAGGGCAGGACAGAAGTGGCAAGGAAAGCATGGAAAGGCTTCAAGAATGGGAATTACAGCAAGGGAAGGAGTTCTGAGAAGCGTGAGGATGTTGTTAGGTGGAGGTGTGATATCCCCGTGGCCTGTGTGTAAGCAAAACCACGGTTTAAAACTTGGATTCCTGGGACAGAACTGGACTGTGGCAGCTTTGCAGGGCAGTCAGCAGAGCACATGGTGCAAGCCCCAAGCAAAAGGCATATTAACCTACTTTTTTGACCTTTAGGCAACGGGGGAACGCTCAGGGATGAGGCTGATGGGAGATCCCCTGTGCCTCCCCCCTGCCTCGCCAGGCATCCGGTTACTGGCCAGAGTTATCCCATGAATTTACAACCCTGGCTACCAGCCTTGAGGAGGCTGCAAAGTGCTGAGTGTGCAGGGCAGGCAGGCAGCTGCAGCTCTGAGGGCTGGGACACAGCCCCATCCCCAGTCTGGGCTGGTGGCTGTGCTGGGACACGGCCCCATCCCCAGTTTGGGTGTTCTATGTGTGTTGGGTGTGCTGGGACACGGCCCCGTCCCCAGTCTGGGCTGGTGGGTGTGCTGGGACACGGCCCCATCCCCAGTTTGGGTGTTGGGTGTGCTGGGACACGGCCCCATCCCCAGTTTGGGTGTTGGTTGTGCTGGGACACAGCCCCATCCCCAGTTTGGGTGTTGGTTGTGCTGGGACACAGCCCCATCCCCAGTTTGGGCTGGTGGGTGTGCTGGGACACGGCCCCATCCCCAGTCTGGGCTGTTCTGTGTGTGTTGGTTGTACTGTCCTGAGCATGTGGTGTTTGCTGTCACCTTGGCAATACAGTAGGTGCTCCCTGCTGCTCTAGTTATGTGCATTTTCTCAATTTTTGTTTGATGTAATTGCTCATAGAACAGAATTTAAGTTGCAGTTGACTGGAAGGAGAACCTGAATCTGTCAGGCCAGGACCAACTTGCCAAACTTGGCTGTTTCTGCAAGGAAAAACCTCTCCATTTCAATTGAGCAATTCCAAAACTTTTGTGACCAGGCTGATTGGAACACGAACCAAGAATAAAAGAGCATTTTGAAAAGGTCATTGAGCATTAACAGGATTAAAAGAAAGCACCACAAATGACATGTTTGCAGATGACCAGGATGGCAAATGACAGCACTGAATCTCAAGAGCTGCTGTCTTTGTAGTAATTGTGGTTTCAATGTTAAAAATAAAATAATTGACCTGTGTGGAAATGAAGCAGACCTTCCTTAGGGATGGATTTGGGCGGTTCCTCAGGAGTATTTGAATGGAAGGCAGGAGGACAGTGTGAAAACCAGGTCACCAGACTTGTGAACCAACACAGACAGGACTGCATGGGCTGATTTCAGAGCCTGAGCTAACCCAGCTCGGGGGTTTACAGAGGAAGAATGAAGTCATGGAGTGGGAGGATGGGGAGGAGGAATCAGGAATTTGGGATCCCTCTGCAGGTTGAAGCTCAGAGGGTGCAGTGGAGCTCTTTGAGAAGGGCTGGCAGGGTCAGGAAGAGGATCCTGGGAGGGTTTCCTGTGCATGGACACAGAATCTGCTGCTGCTGTTGAGTCACAGTGAGTGGGCAGGGGGGAGGACGTGGGCAGGAGCTGGGGGCACAGTTCCTGGAAAGCAAGACTTGACTGTGCAAGCCCTTCAGATGTGCCTCATGTTTTTTTTGGTGAAACTACAGGAAATGCTTGAGGTGGAGTGTTAAACCCAGTCCCAAGGAGATACTGAGAGGCACCTGATGCTTGAGGTATCACTGTGTGGTTTCACTGCCAGCAAAGCTGCCTGGGGGTGTCTGTCTGTCTGTCTGTCTTTTGGGGTATGTACACACTCAGCATCTCTCCTGGTAGTGAAACCCTTGGCAGACATTGCAGCTTCCACATGAGGTGTTTGCAAAACCAGGACGAGTTCTTGTCTCAGTGCTGTGCTGTAACAGGTTATTTTCATCTTGTTTAGCTAGGATTTCCTATCTGTAGTTAGATCTAACAAAGCCAATGTTATTTTGGGTTAAATCCAGACTTAAAATGGGGAAAAAAGTCCTGTTGTGCAGTAACATCAGTCTGATTAAATCTTACAAGCTAAGTTGGTCAGTTCTAAGTCAACTTCTGTGTATCAATCCTATTTATTAAAAGTTAGAGATGTTTTTTTGCAGCGTGTGCAACTTTTCTCTGCAGCCCCCACTTTCCTGTGGGGCTAACATTGCATAGTCACTCCCTGCCATGATTTATTGGGAAATGACTTCTTGCAAACTTTATGCTTCACAGGAATTCTTGGCACCAGATGAAAGCCAGTAAATTGCATTGTCATGTTCAATGACAAGTTTAATAAATAAAACATTGTTTCTGTTACCCAGAAGACAAATGCTGGTGCAGAAATCATTAGTGATCCTGGCAAAAGGGTGGGATAAATAGCTGTTCCCAGAAAGCCTTGGTGCTGGTCCATCCTGCTCTCATGTTTGTGAGTGGTGGCTCTTTTCCTTGGAGAGCTGGCGGAGACTTATATTGGATTTATATAAATTAAGGTGATAAATGGTAAATCAGTTTAGAAAGTATCAAATATGCAGATAGGTGCCCTCTGGAAATGCATCCTTGCTGGGAAGGAGGTGCCAAGGAAATGTTAATCCTTTCCCTGTGTGCCCTGTACCCCTGTAGATGTGCTAACAGGAGCTGCATCTGGGTGTTTATTTTATTTCCATCGTGTTAGAACTCACTTGATAATTGTTCTGGAGTGGGGTTGGGGTGGTGGGTGATGTCCTGTGGACAGAGAACAGTGCTGGCCTGTGCTGGAGGTGGGAATGATGAAGGGAAGTGGGATCCAACACTGATTGGAAGGGTGCTTGGAAGAGCTGCCTAAAGGTAAAGGATTTGGGAAAACACTAACCCATGAGCTTGTCTGGAGGAGAAGATCCCTTTGGTAGCAGCTCCTGGAATCCCAGTGCTACTCCTTTAACCTGTCCAGGCCTTGCCATGGTTGTGCTGTGAGCCTGAAATGGTGACAAGTATCTGGTGTCAGCAGTGGTGCCAAGGAAGGTTCAGCTGCCTCACTTGCTCCCCTTCCCATGGATTATTTTAGTTCCCCGTGTGAGGCTTTGGAGCAGATGTGGGAGTTCCTCGTTCCTGGAGAACCTCTTTAAGGAAGAGCTCCCTCATGAGCTCCTGGCTCTGTGAAGTTTGTGTGTGTGTTACATTCCTGGAGCAATACAGAGCAAAAAGCTGAGCCTCAGAGCAGACCCCTCATGTTCTGACAACGTGCAGGTGCATTTGCAGTGAGTGCAACACTGACTTGAGTTGGGAAAACAGGCTGTAAAAGTGTTTGCAGTCATTAATTGGGGCCAGTGCTGCCTTGTGCTCAATTGGGTGTAAGAGCAGAGCAGAGTGAAACAAATCATGTCTGCGAGGAGGGTCAGAAGCTGTGACGTGACTTGTCCAATTGCTCTGTAAATAAACACAGATTACAGGGGAGCTGGGGGAGACAGTACAGCAGCTTCTGCTAAAGCCTTCCGCTCCATCACTTCTGGCTTTTATTTTAATCTTTAATCCCTCTCACTTGGTATTCGTGGAACGAGCCGTGTCCCCACCTGGGCTCTTGGGTCTTGGCTGTGGAAATTGGGCAGTGTATGTGTGAGTGTGGGAGGTCATAAGAGCCCAAGAGACAGCCCAAAAAGACAAAGGAACTCAGCAGAAGGAGGATGAGGTTTGCATCAGTGTCTTGTTCTTTTAATAATCTTTGCCCTGTTATGACTGTGCACAGCGTAGTCTTATCCTCAGGTTTTATTGCCTTCGTTGCTGTTCCTCCCCCCAGCACACCTTGCTGTCAGAGAGCCCTGATTTATGAGTCCATTACAAATGGGGTTTGGTGGGATCTGCCAGAGGAGGGTTAATAGTCAAGGGAAAACAAGTGTAGAGAAACAGATTGCGAGGAAAAAGTGCAGCTGATGGAAAGGTCCTGAGTGCAGAACTTCTCTGGGGCTTCCTAGGTCAGACAGTTATTCCCCTTCCCATCTAACATGCTAAAAAGTGGATGCTGACAGCTGAGAAGGGAACCCTGCAACTTCACATGCTGCTGGACTTTTTATTACCCAGAGGTTACAATAATTCAACCCTTTGCTGCAGCTTCGAGCAGTAATATTATCCTATTGTGTAACTGGAAAAAGGAGTCTTCTGCCTTTGGAGCTCTGGAAGTTGGCAGGGATTAAACTGACAAGCAGGAGGGGAAGCTGGGCATGTGTTTCAATTAAAAAACTTATTGTTGTAGCACCACAAAGCTGAAATGTTAGTCAGACATTCCTGTTGGGAGAACTGACAGGAAATAATATGATTTACAATCTGGGGAATGTCTGCAGCAGGAAAGGAAGGGAAGAGAGTGATTTGCTGGTTGTGTATTTCTGGCCCTGGGTTAATTTATGAAGATATTTTGCCTCTAAACTGCCCAGTGGCCAAACTGGTCTGGTGTGTGATTGCTCCTAATGGCATCAAGCTGAGCACTGGTTCTGGCTGTGGTGTCTCTTCAGTTTTTTGTCTTATGGCTGTTCCATGAACATTGAGATCCACCTCATACTTGGATGACCTTTCAGATGGCAGTCTTGAGCAAAACTTGTGTGTGAAGCACCTCAGGAACCTTTCTTTTGTCTGTTACATCAGTTGTGTGGCCTTCTCACCTTAATCTTAATTACTGAAGTAATTTTTAGGTCACCCAGTTGTTCTCAGCTGGCATCCTGCGTGGAAAAGGGGTTTGTAGCACAGTCATGCCTGGAGTGGAAATGTTGTGCTGGGTTTGCTGATGGAAAAGATTTGGTGGCCCAAGTGGCTGATTTCCCAGAAAGGGCTAAACTGGGAGAAGCTGCCACTGCTGTAACACTGAGCTGGCTCAGCTGCCTCAGGAGTTACCTCTGAGTAGAGTTTATGCAGAAACGCAACACAGAAGTGAAAGCAGCCTGGCTTTCATTTTGAAGACACGGCCCAAGTCTGTTTATGCTGAGCAATAACACAGTCCAGTGAGGAGGATTCATCCCAACAAAGGTGTGAAGGACAGGGAATTAAATCCACAGGGCTTTGTGATGAAGTTCTGGAGCAAATTCCTGCTGAATGGAAGGCTGGGAGCTTTAAGTGAAGTCTTTGAGCTGCTCTCAAGTGGACTGGCTTTGAAATGGGGAGAGCTGCAGGTTTGTGTAAACCCTCTTGAACATGGAATATCAGTTAAGTCAGGGAACTGGCAGTGGAGAGTTGCCAAATCTTGGGAATAGAGCCTGGGATTTCTCTGGGTGTGTACAGTGAAATGCTTGTGGGGAGATATAATTTAAAAGTGCAGAATACTTGTAGTAACTCACCAGAGGGCTGCTGTCTGCTGGAAAGAGCAAACAAGTGTCACTTGTGTGAGGTGCCACTGGCAATGCTGGTGCCAGAAGGCCTCCAGATGTGGGTTTTGGGGTGCAGCCACCCCTGTATCAGGACCCAGTTCTGTGCCCAGGCTGTGCCCCTGGGGGGGGTCAGTGCCCTCTCTGCAGCCTGGGGTTGGTGCCCTGGGCTGTGGCAGCTGCAGGAGGAGCTGCTTGCAGGTTTGTGCAGTGTTGGGTCAGCTCCTGTTTCCTGCCATCAGCACACTTTATTCCAGGCTGGGATATTCCTGTGCCCTGTCCCCCTCAGCCCAGGGATCTCTGTGGCTTTTAAAATGGTTTTAATTTGTTTTCTGTGTCGAATGAAATCTGCCCATACTCACCCTTTAAGATCCAGGGCTGTGCCCCTATGTGAATGCACACTTATACAGGTAATTTGTTTCATTTTTAAGCACTATTTCTGATTTGAGCTTTAGCACGGAGTGCCTAAATGAGCAGAGACTTGTGGCTGTTGTGAGAGGGTTTCTCTTTTGGAAAGAAGTTAAACACAGCAGAGAGACTGAAGAGGAAATGCAGGCCAGGGAAGCTGAAACATAACTACTATAGACATAACCTTTTTCCCCTGTGGGAGTCCCATGGGAATGCTATAGCAGGTGCTTAAGTGGAGATTCTAGATAGTCAAACATCTTCAGAGGAGGCTTATTAAAGAGCTTTCATCTAAACTAATATTTTCAGTCTTTGAGGCTCCTATGATCTCTAAATCCTTCAGTGACTTCAGCTGTAATAAAACTTCATTTAGGCTTTCTGTCTGAACTCCCTGCTCCTCCACAGGAGTTCTGGGCTGGATGAAACAGGAATGGTGGAAAACGACCTCCTATCAAGTAAACACTAAGCTCATTAAGTCCAGTAACCTCAAAGAGCTTGGCTTTGAGAGCAGCCCAGCCTGGAGACAGCCTGTCTGATCACCTGCTCAGTGAGCAGGGGTTTATAAGCCTCTCCATGTCTAAAGGCAAAAATTCCACGGAAATGTTTTGTCTGGAGGTCTGTTAAAAAACCTGGTCTTCAGTATGTGATTTTACAAGAGAATTAAGCAAGTGGAAATCCAGAGCAGGTGGAGTTAAGAGAAGTAGGTGGGGCAGCCCTGGTGAGGTGGGTGACATGTCCTGAGTCCCCAAAGAGCACCTTCCTCTCACCCAGGTTGTTTGAAGGCTTTGGGGGGTTGAAGTGCCACTAATACCACACAACTCTCAAAACTACAGTGGCAGCACATCCCTGGGAGTGATCCCCTCCTGTAGTATCAGGGGACTCTGTGCTGCTGGTTCTGGCACCTTGGATGTGGCTCCTGTCCCTGTCCAAGTGCCTCCAGCTGGGCACAGGTCTGCAACCAAAGGAGGTGTTTGACCACACACCCGGTTTTTAAACCTTCACTTCACCTGCAGGGAAAGAACCAGCAGCAAAAGATCCTGGTAGAATTACTCCTTCAGTTGTGAAATAGGACATGGCAGAGGTATCCAGTGCCCCAAG
This sequence comes from Margarornis squamiger, assembly GCA_035222235.1. Taxonomy (NCBI): domain Eukaryota; kingdom Metazoa; phylum Chordata; class Aves; order Passeriformes; family Furnariidae; genus Margarornis; species Margarornis squamiger. The sequence continues at coordinate 1,118,023 of JAWWTY010000052.1, forward strand.
GTACCACTTTGCCCTGTAACCTGGCTTTGTGCTGCCTTTTTGACCATTCCAGCCGGATCTATGGCAGATTAAAGTGGCTGTGTATCTGTGGATTTAGGGCCAGAACTACAGCAGGCCCTGCCTTTATTTTGGTGCTTTAGGAGATCTGCTGGCAAGCTGTTTAATTACCTAAGTGCTCTGCAAGAAGCTGAACAGTCCTGCTGCTCAGCCTTGCTTTTGCCTCCTCAATACCAGGAAAATACACTGTTAGTATTTGATTGAATATTTTTGGTTTTCCATTGGCAGCTGTGTCTGAACCCCTTTGAGAATCTCTGCCTTACACAGTCTGGCTCATGTCATTCTGCTGCTGTTAGTGAATATATTGGATAAAAATGGTCAGACCAAGTTCTCCTGGTTAATCCATAAACACTGCAAATAGAGATTCTCCTTCATTCAGTGTATTTGTTTCAAAATTGCCTCGCTGTAAAACACTTAACTCTGGGGTTGCAGCTTTAGTGTGGATTTTAACATCAATCTCTAGGCTTTTTGGTCTGTTAATTTCAGCTGGCACAGGAGGATGGAGCACTTCCATAAGTGTTCCCATGACCCACAAGTGAGGAACAGGACCTTGTGACCGTGTTCCAGCTTTCCTTCCTGGACATAAGAGATAGCAGGAGGTCCAGGCAATACTTGGGAAGAAATGCCCTGCAGGGGCTGGGCAGGCACAGGCCATCTAAAGAGAACCTTTCCTTGGGGACTGAGAGGTTGGTAGCAAAAAGTGAGTACTTTCCCTTCCTGTGGGCATCTGATGAAGGAGGATAAAAAGTTCTGAACTCCTGGCAGTCAGTTTTGTGCAGGGATATGGTGATAGTTCAGTCCTGGATTTGGGGCCCCTTTCCAGGATAAATTGCTTCACTCCTGACTAACTTCACCCAAGGATTTGCTTGCCCCGTTCTCCAAGTGTTTCCAGGGTTTGGTGGGTTTATGTGAATTCCTTCCTGGGCCCTCCTGCAGTGGCAGCAGGTGCTCAGCTCTTCAGGCAGTACTGCAGCTTTCTGGGAGTTGATGCCTGACTGCAGGGCTGGAATGTTTTGCAAAGCTGCTGTGCTATAACCTGAGCTGGAGGAGAAACAAATACATGCTCTCCCCAGCCCGGGTGTAAATGTTTGTCTTTGGCTGTGAACGGGCAGAACCTTTAGGAACAGTTTCATTATAGATGTCCACTAAACCCAGCACTCCTTCCTTTCCTCATTCCTAAGGTAGAGCTTAATTGCAGGAAGCTTTGCTTCCTGTTTCTCCCTGTCCTGGGGGCTGCTACTTTGAATAATGTTATAATGGAACTGGTTAGGTCTTGAAGCTGTTGTTAAATAAAACTTCTGGGGCTTGGCAGGGCACAGGAGGGTGAAATTAAAAGCTGAGCTTGTTGTATATGGGTGGCAAGAAATGGCAAAGAGAAAAGGGAGGGGAGGAGCAGTGAAAACGAAGTGGCTGTTCCTCCCCTGAGCTGTGAGCAAAGAACTGCTGCAGGTTTTGGGTGCTCTTAGGCCTGCAGGAAAGTGTGTGTTTGTTTGTGTTGGTGAAAAGGAAGCTAAAGATTATTCCAGGACCGTGGTTCACTCATCAGTGCCTGTGGTAACGTTTGGGGCACATTTTCTGGCTCTGCAGTCTCAGGGTGGCTTTTGTGGGTCAGAGTTGGTGTGAGCCTGCAGTGAGCCCTTTGGAGAATGTGGCTGTGATTGCTGTGAATCACTGAAGTCCCTGGGCTCTTGTACAGGCAGCTTTTGGTGTGTGTTTTGTTGGAAGAAGGAAATAGTGGATTGTGCTTCGTGTGTGTTTCATTCTGGATTTCTGCTAGGGCTGAAGGAGGGAGAGAAAGGGAGAGCTCTGGACTGGAGCAGAGTCTGTCTTGGATGCTGGTTATCTCAAGCTGATCAGTGCAAAGGAGGAAGTGCTGAACCTGCTTTGGGAGAAGGAACTTTCAGTTCCCTACCGAGGTTATCATTGAGATAACGTGGAAAACCAGCTCATTAAGCACTTGCACAAATGTGGGGTAGTTTCTGGGGAGGTAAGGACTGGCCTCCTTTCCATCAACAGCACGGTGTTAACTCGGTGTTGTGGCACCACTGAACTGCAGTGCCAAGTCCATAATCCACCATCAAATATACTGAATTTTACTGTATTAATGCAAAACGTGCTGCTGCTTAGCACCAGAACCTCGTGTGCCAGAGGAGTCAGGGAGTTTTTGTGTGGGATTTGCTGTGTTCCCTGTACCTGTGCTGACAGAGGGCTGTTCTTTTCCCCCAGAGTGACCAGCAGCTGGATTGTGCCTTGGATTTGATGAGGCGTCTGCCTCCGCAGCAGATCGAGAAGAATCTCAGTGACCTCATCGACTTGGTGAGTTCTGGGTGCTCTGCCCAAGGCCTGCTATGTGAGAACACTTTCTGAGGCATCTCGGGGGTGTGGTGCTTTGTTTGTTTGTCCCCTTGTCTTCTGCCAAGGCTGAACAAACAATTGGCTGAGCAATGTCAGGAATCTGCATGTTTGTTTTGGGCAAGCCAGCAGGTTGTGTGTGCAGGGACACTTGGGGATGAAGGGTCATTAGCAGCTCTCTTGATGAACTCATGGCCAGGTTGGAGGCTGCTGTTTAAATTTGGAACAGGGTTGATGGCAGGCCCTGGTACCTGGGTATTACCTCCTGATAAACAACCTGCCTGTGGGCAGCTGTGGGAGGGGCAGTGGCTGTGCCACCTCACACACTTCAGAGACACTGCTGAGGCTGTGACAGGACACTGGGGATCTGGAGAACACCCAAATCTGGGTATAGTTTATGCTCCATTAGGTGTTCTGCAGTGCAGTGACGAAAAACCAAACCTGGCCAACCCCCTTGTACCCAATACCTGTTTTACTGCTTGTCCTGGAACTCTTGTTCTCCCATAAAATGCTGGTGAAGAAAACAAAAAGGATTTATAGGGTCATTTCAAGTTGCACATCCTGTGATGCACATTTGGACTGTGATAGCCCAGTTAGTGGCAACTGTCCCTTAAAACTGTGGGTGGCACAGTTGCCCCTGGGGTAACTGAAGGTATTGCTGAAATATGGATTAAATCTTTACAGAACCTCCTATTGGGACAATTTGTTTCTACTGTCCAGCCTAAACACATGGCTTATTTCTGACCCAAGCTTCTAAATTTGTGCAGACAGGACACTGAGGCTGGAACAGGGGGGTTAGACCTCTGAATTAAGCCTTTTGTCTTCTCTCTAGTGAGAACTGCATCCCTTTTCTATGGCAGGTCTGAGTTTTGTGTGATGCTGCCAAACCTTGCCTGAGACACCCTAAAAATCTGATGGTGCTGCAGATAATAGCTGTTTGAGCTAGTGCCTCTAATTAAACAGTTTAAATTGTGTCTGAGCTCTTTGTCATCTCTGTGTGCAGAAGAGCAGCTGCTCACCAGGTAAAAGTTTGGTTGGGGATGTCTGTTCCTAAATGGCTGGTAAACTATGGTTCAAAAAGCTGTGGCTGACTTAAATTTATCCCAGTCTTAAGTACTTCTTTTCCTTCCATAAGCTGAGGCACAGGTAAGAAAGCTCTGGGGGGCAGGAAAGAAATTATTCCCTGCAGGAAGGGATTATTTCTCTTTCTTGAAACCATTCAGTAATTGGCTACATCTGTGCCACCAAAACTTGGCAACCTAAAGCATTTAGGTTTTTGTGGCTGCTGCTGGAGGTGGGACACAAGTAACTAAATCTCTGAGATGATCTGGTGTGACATGGTTGGTTTTCTGATGGAATTGGGAGGACTGAACAACACCAGGGCTTGAGCAGCTCCCAGGACCATTCAAAACAAGGCAGTTGTTTGGGGAGCCATGGGAAGCTTGACTGTAATTGCTGTGAGGTTTTTTTAATGACTCAGAAAATTGCTGGGTACCTCTAAATGTTGGAATTACTCCTGGATGGTGCTCATTAGTGCTCTACATGCTTTCCATCAGCAACAGGCTCACTGGGCTTCTTTTCATATTGCAAGTGTAACGTGAACCAGACTGGTTTGGTGCTTGTTAGAAGGTCTCTGTGCTTCCCAGCCACTGCAGTCCCTTCTCTGGGGTAGAGATGAAATAATTTGTTAAATCCAGTCTGATTTCTTTGTTGTTGAGACATCTGTAAACCTGTGCTGCAGCCACTCTCAGCCTGCCCTCCTGAAGTCTATGCCACTTAGGCAAGAGCAGTGTGTGCTCTGCCACCTGTAAGAGTTCCAAAAACATCATAAGCCAGACTCAAGCAAATAGTTTTTTGACCTTTTTTGGCAAATTTCATCCAAACCTTCATCCAAAGCTGGTGTTTTGATTCTGTTTCCTGTGCCATTAGCAGACAATAACCTCCTTGAAGTAAAAGGTCAGACTCCGAATGCACAACGTGCATGGGCAGGTTCATTAAAGTTGGGCTGGAATTGGGAAAGATGGTGCTCTGACTTCTTGGTTTCCTTGTGCTGGGTTTCCTTCCTTCCTTCCTTCTGCTGCCCTTCTGGAGTAGATGTGAGACAGAGGCTTGTGCCAGCTTTTGGGGATGAAGTTTAGGTTATCACTTGAATGCTGCTTGCAGCTCAGTTTGCCAGAGTTTTCCAGGACTCATGGTTTGCTGCTTGCAGATTGAAAGGAGAGAAAATGGCATAGAAATGTTTTTGTATATCCAGGGTTTTCCAAAGCTAACACAGTGAGAAACTGGCATCTACTTCCTAAAATCCAGGAATGGCTTTGGTTGGGAGGGATCTTAAAGCCCATCCAGTGCCACCTCCTGCCATGGGCAGGGACACCTTCCACTAGCCCAGGTTGCTCCAAGCCCTGTCCAGTCTGGCCTTGGACACTTTTAGGGATCCAGGGGCAGCCACAGCTTCTCTGGGCAAACTGTGCCAGGGCCTGCCCACTCTCCCCAGGAAGGATTTCTTCCATATATCTAATTTAAACCTGCCCTCTGTCAGCTTAAACCCACTCCTGGGCTGGTATTCCTGCTGGGAAGGATAGCCACGCTGAGTTCCCTCCCTGAGGTCCCTCTGGCTCCATCACAGCCAGGTTCTGCTGCTGTTTGTTCATGAAAGAGCATCTTGGTGCCCCTCTGAATACAGAGTGTGTGCAGGACTGTCCAGGACTGCCCCCAAGTGTTGTGCTGACACGGGAAACTGCCCAAACTTGAACATGAAGTAAAAGGGTGGGTGGAAAAAGAGAATTTTTGGGTCACTGGCCCTCATCAGCCCAGACACTTTTCATTCATTAGGAAAGCAGTTTGTGGTTTGCCCTTTCACCACATCTGTTGTTGGGTTTTTCAGGCTGCCGGGTCTTCAATTAGAGTTCATTAGAGACCTTGTCAATCACAGCCCTCCTCAAGTCCTGCCTGAAAGAAGCTGTGCTGGAAATGGGCCTTGGCATGGAATGCTCTGCTTGGGGTTCAATTAGTCAGTATTTGTAAATACACTGCTCAGGGACTCACAAAGTGCAGCTTTGGAGGAGTTCAGAAACTCTACAGCAAGAGTTTGGGGTAGGCATGTACCTTTTTAAGGACAACTCATTTAAATGAGAGTATTTTAGCCTTGGAGCATCCACCTGTGAGGCAGTCCCTGGAAGAGGAGAGAGAAAGGAGATCACACTGCTCTATAATGAGTTTGTGAGGATGCTCCAACCCAAAAGCTGGATTTGGTGATCCTGGAGGTCTTTTCCAACCTGAGTGATTCTGCAAAGTGGCAGCACTTGGGAGCATTAATACATTAATAATCGTGTGGCATAATTACTGTGTCACCTGGATGGGGATCACACCTGTTCTCATGGCTTGCTGAAGTGAGACTGGGAGGGTGTGCTCTGCATGGAAATGTTCCTTGGGAGCAGTCACAGCGAGGTTTTGTTTGGCTCATGGAATCCTGCTGCAGAGACATGAAGCTGAAGGAAGGAGCCTGGTAGAGTTTACTTCTGAGTGGCCCACCAGTTTATCCTGGAAGATCAGAACAATCCCAAGGGAATTATCCTCCTGCTTCCTTTCTCTTAGGATCCTTGTCCTGGGAGTCAGGCCCCTTGTACTTGGAGCTGTGTTCTCTCCAAGAGAAAGCCCAAAGGAGGGCTCAGCTTTTGGGCAGTGCTGCTGGGGAGGATCCTTTCCTAGGACACCTGGGAAGCACAGGGTGATAGGTGGGTTCCAACCCCCAGAATCCTTGGGGGGTCTGTTCCTAAAGGGGTGGAAGGTGCATTTATTGTGCTCGTGGGCCACGTGCAGCAAACAGTGGGTCTGTGACAGGGTTGCCTTGGTGGCTTTGGCTGGAGTGTGGGAGTGCATGTGTCCCCAGTCTTGGTAAAAGTTAAGCAGGCTCCTTCTGCAAGTGCAGATTTCCTGCTGAGTGTTTAATTTGGATGTTTGCCTGGGTGTGTATAATAGAAATTAGATGGAAAATGCAGCTGACTCGGGGCGATCAGATGGCTGGCATGGAGTGGGGACAGGGAATCATCCTCACTGAAAGGACAAGCAGGTTCACCAGGAGATGAGTGTTTGCTCACAGCCATGACTTTCTTCCTCTCTTTTCCCAGTAAGACTGGTATTGAAATAACACTCATTCCCCAAAATGAAAACTTGCCTGAAGAACAGAGCCAAGTAATGCTGCCATGGAAGAATTAAAGCAACACAGACACAGCAGTCAGTAACTTTACTGGTTATTCTTCAAGGCTGTTTGCAATTAAAGATCTGGGAGGTGATCAGCTTTCTCATCACAGGAGAATGCTGAAGTATTTTTAGTAGAATGTGTTGCTTTTTAGAAAATCCCAGTGTGATGAATCTTAAAATGTATAAACTTATGATTTTGAAATATTGGAACATGAATCAGGGCCTTGCTTCATGTGAGCCCCCAGACAAGTCCCAAATCTGCTTCTCTGCCTTCAGTGAGGGAAGATAAATGAAGTTAGAGAATTTATCCCCAGGCAAACTGCACTGCTTGGGCTGCACAGCCCATAAAGAACATGAGAATGTGACTGGAGCTTTTTGTATGTGGAGTCCAAGAGCTGAGCAGTGTGAGGCATCGAGGAGAGAGATAAAATAATTGAATGCAGATGCCCAGCTCGACGTCTGGGGAGGGGGGGAGATGTTTAAAGCAGAAGAATCAGCCCCAGTGAAAGCTGAAAAAGAAGGTGGTGGAAGCAGAAGTGCTTTGACAGCCCTGTAGGCTCAAAGCTGAGCCTCTGACCTGCTGTTTTCCCTGGCCTTGCTGACCTGTGGGATGGGCTCCTGGCAGTCAGGTTTCCAACACCAGGATCACTGGCTCAAGAGAAGGGCTCAGGCCCCCTGGATAAATTTGTGGTGCTTGAGAGCCAGTTTTTCCATTTGCTGAGTGGCTGTAAGCAGGAGCTTTTCCAGCTAACAAAGATTACCTCTGGATATCTTGATGGTAATTGGAGATAGCAATTAATATATGTAAATTGTTCATGTGGTGCTTGGCTTAGAGGGAACAACCCCACTTTTACTGGCATGAGAGTGGAAAAGGGAATTTCAATTCTGGCTCCATATCACTTGCTCTTTCTATTTTTAAGCCTTTTTGTCTTCCAGGCTCCTGCCACTGCAGTGCTGGTGTTAGAGACCCTTAAAATGTATTTTTAAATATCTTTTGAAGGGGGTGTGTGTGAGGATCACTGGGTGAGCTTGGATCCTGGTTAGAAACCTGCCTCACCCCCATTCAGGATGAGGGGCAAAGCTGGGATACAGGAACACTGCTGGAGAGAGTGTGCCCTGCATATCCAACCACAATTACAAGGTATCTCCAACACCAGCTGGATTCCTGACCCAAATAACCAGGACTTCCCAAGATATTGATACTCTGTGGTGGCTCCTGGGAATTGGGGACTGGGATACTGGAGCCTTCACCTGCAGGTCAGCAGTGCCCATCCAGGGCCCTCTGCCAGGTGGCTCCTTTTGTTTCTCTGAATGGGGAATGCAGCAAAAGCCTTATTTTATCCACCAATTCACAGGAGGAAAGCCAAGGATCCTGTTTTATGAGTGGTTGTCACCTTTTTCAATGCAGTTCCTCGAGCTGAATTTAGACCTTTTGTAATTAATGTGATGTCTCTGCCATGACATCTGTAACCAGCCAGACCTGGGTGTGCAACCTTGTTCACACTTGTCTTTTTCCAGAAGAGCTGGCTGGTTTCATTTTGGATTTGCTAATTCCTGCAGTGCTGGAACCCAGTGTGAATCCATGAATGAAGCTGAGCTGTTCCCAGTATCAATTACATCTGGTCTCCAACACAAAAGTCCATTTAAGTGTCATTTAATATACAAAGCTTGATGATTGCGTGGCCTTTGGACATGTGATGGCTCAAATTAAGGTTTAGCAGCGTGTGGATTTGTGGGAGTGACTTGAGTGGTGGTTTTAGGCCTGAGCTGAGTGGAGCCAGGCTCTCTTCTGGAGTTCCCACAACATCCCTTAGGCTGGGGCTGTGTTCAGCAGGGACAGGAAATTCTGAGGCTCTGCAGTGACTCGGGAAAATGACAATAATATTTTATTAGATGCTGGCCCAGAGGGGAAGGGCCTGAGCTGAAGGTGGGTTGTGTGCCAGAAGGGCTCTTTTGCAAGAGCCCCAGGGCACTTCCACGGGCTCCTCCTTGTGCTGGAGCAGCTCCCCCAAGTGCTGGGAGCAGCCATTCTGTCCTCCTTCAGTGGCAGAAGTTCACGTGCAATTAAAGTACTGGCTTTCCTCTTGGGATGTGGCTTTTAATTAAAAACTGCTCTCATCCCCTGCCTGATCAGATACCTGCGTGTTGCAGTTGCAGATTCAAAGCAGGGATGGATCTGAGAGACTTTCTGGCTAATCCTTTGAAGTTTGCTTTGGCTCCCCAGAATTACAGAACTGTTTGGGTCGGAAGGGACCTTAAAGCTCATCCAGTGCCACCCCCTGCCATGGGCAGGGACACCTCCCACTAGCCCAGGGTGCTCCAGCCTGGCCTTGGACACTTTCAGGGATGGGGCAGCCACAACTTCTCTGGGAGATCCATTCCAACCCCTTTCCACCCTCACAGGAATGGATTTCTTCCTAATTTCCAATCTAAGCCTACTCTTCTTCAGTGTGAAGCTCTTCCCCCTTGTTCCTTCTGACCCTTTAAAAGGGAAAAAGGTTTAATCCTTAATCTTGCTGCATTTAGCCTAGTTTTCCAGTGTGTGAGGTTCCTGGGGAGGTCAGTGCATGCTCACCTCTGAATAAACATGGGAGAAGACTATTTCCAAGGATTATTACACTGGCAGTGTTTCAGTGGTGGACATGATTCATTTCAGTCAAGGCTGTAGAAGAAAGCAACAACCTGAGTGTGTTCAACTCGAGTGGCTGTTAAGCCAAAAGATTAACTGTCCTGAGTGAGCCAGGTGCAGAATTTGATGTAATTCAGCCTGATAAAAGCAAGAATGGGGTGTGTGTAAGACATGGAGAGCTGAAGTGTTTTCCTCTTTCCTCTACAGATTATTTTTAAGATGCTTGTTTAGTCCTATTTTTAAAAATAACCCAATTGTTCAGTTGCTAATAAGTTCCTTTACCCACCAGGTGAGTTAAGAAGGAATGGCTGAGGTCAGCTACTCCAAAAAGTGTAGGGTTTCCACTTTGGCACAAGTGATTATTTGTCTTGATAGCAGAGCAGTTGCCTTAATTAAAACACTGTCCACATACCTGGGCAGCTGTGCTGGAGAATAATGTTACCCAGGACAAGAGAATCCTTGTTGAACACGACGCAGAGCGCGCTGCACTCCCTTCTCCCTCAGCTTGTCTTTCCTCTGGGCTGCACACCCCTTGTCTGTCTCCTTGGAGAGAAACATCCCCCAACACAAGTGTCTTGTTGCTTCTCAATGCTGCTGCTGTTCCTCCCAGGCTGGACCCCCAGAGATCCTTCTCTTTTCTCCTCTCATTTGCATGGAGGGTGGTCTCACTTCATCACCACCCACAGAGCCAGCAGGGCTGGGAGCTGCTTTGGGGAAACACGGCTGCATTAATGCAGTCTTGGATGAACTGAAGATGCAAGGTGCAGATTGGGTTCTGCATTTCATCTTCCACTGCTGCCAGTGGGGAGAACTTGTGTCCAAACAGAGATGGGAGCCCAGTCTTTGCTTATGAAACAACCCTCCTCCCTCCAGTGTTTGATGTTTAGTTACAGTGTGGTGATGGATTGGACAAAATCACTGCCTTGGCTTTGCAGTTGGGCCTCAGGAGTGGGTTAGTTCTTGTGTTCCTGAATTTGAGTCAAATTTCCCTGTTGGAGATATTTGCTCAGGCACTTAAGTGCATTTTGGCTCTTCAGTTAACACAGAATAAGCTTAATAAGAAGAGTTGACAATGCAAATCCACTGTTTCAGGCTGAGGATCAGCTGCCTTTGGAGCAGAGCTGTCTCTGCTGGGATCACAAGATAAATGGAATTCTGCAAGTCACAACAGTCATTTGAATGCTTTAAGAAGATTCAATGCTTGACATGGAGAAGAATGCAAAGGACCTCATTTCAGAAGGAATCAGCCTCATGAACATGGAGCTGAAGTGTTTAAAGCTGCAAATTACCTTATTCAGATTACTGCCTGTGCCTTGTAAGCAGTTTCCCAGAGCAGGAGAGGATGACCAGGGTGCAGGAATCCTGTAAATTCATTCTTAGGAAGTAGAGCAGCTGTTGAGAGTTGATGTAAGAAATCACATAAAAATGATGTTCTTGGGGTAACTGTGCCACACTTGGATGCTTTTCCAATAATTTGAATTGCACAAGCAGTTCCATCAGCTGGAGCAGCTATTCTTTTTATAAATGCTGTTGAAATGTTCTAATCCTTCCAAAGTAGATGAGTGGGTTTTATTCTGAAAGAAGGAGAAGGGGAAAAGAATAGATTGCCTGGAGCCCTGTAGAGTGTCTGTACCAAGGAGACAGTGGCTGTGGAGCTCGTTACAATGGAGGATTATAATACAGGGCAGTATTATATGCTAGGAAGTGTCTGATATAATGCACTCACTGTTAGGGCTGTAAGAATAACCACAGCCCTCAGAAATTGGGAAAGTTACCTTACTTGTGAGTATTGCTTGCCAAATCATCCAGAGATAAGTTTAGTGTGGAAATTCAATAGATTGCACTTTAAAAATGATGTGTTTACTTCCTTCTGGTCCATATGGGATTGTGCTCTCCTGCTGAGCCATGGGGAAACCCCACACAGGGCATTTGCTGTTCTTAAAGTTGAATCTCAAAGTTATTTGTGTGTGGGTTTTTTGGCAGGGGTGGAAATGCAGCTTTTCTGCAGGGGAGTCGACAATGCCTCGAGTTTGGGGTTTCTGGTGGAAACACTGTGTGTGTGTATTTGGGGTTGAGGAAACAGAGCCTGAGGAAAAACTCCCCTGTTCCCCCAGTTCTGTTTTCATCCTTATTGCTCATCCCAAACCCAGGCCAGGGAGAAGAGGCTGTCCCTGGATGTTTCTCCCTGTGCTGGGGGCTGGATGTGTCCCACTGTCAGCTCTTGGAAGAAGCTGGGGCACAGCTCTGAGGGGCTTTGGGGCTGGTTGGGTTGACCTGAGATGGGAGCAGTTGGCTCAAGTTTCTGTGGCCTGAAGAGTCAGCTCTGAAGGAAGGGCTGGTGGGGAGGAGGAGGAGGAGAAGGAGGGCACAGGATGGGTCCAGCTGGGCTCACAGGTACCTCATGTCACTTGTGCCACGGCTCTGCTGCTTTGGATCAGCCCTGGGGACTGTCAGGGCTGTGTGTTTGCAGGAGAAGGAAGGATTGCCCAAAAAGCTGCTGCTTCTTGTATTTACTCAGGGAACGTGTCGTGGTTCTGAGGCTGCTGCAGCCCCATCTGCAGGTAGTAAAGGATGGGCTTCTCTGAGAGCTGTGTCTAAACACTGAACTGCTCTGCTCTGGGTCTGGGCTCTCCAGCTGCCCCTCACTGCCAAGTTACACTGCAGAGACCACAGTAAAAGGCTCAGACTGATGTTTCAGCTTTCTCAGCAGCGTCAGTAACTTTACCAACCATGTCTTGGTTTGCCTCTTACTTTTAATTGGGTGATTGTGAGGGTCAGGTGTTACAGCCTGTGCTGGCCATATCTGAGAATCATGGGATGGTTTGGGTTGGAAGGGACCTTAAAGCTCATCCAGTGCCACTTTCCACTAGCCCAGGTGGCTCCAACCTGGCCTTGTACACTTCCAGGGATGGGGCAGCCACAGCTTGTTTTGTCATTTGCCATTTCTGGTCTTTTTGGTCTTTCCCAATCACATTGGTTTATGTGTCTCTGCTTCCTTTGATTATCATCCTCAGTAGTTGCCTTGTCCTTGGGATTAGGAATGTTTTTGTTTCAGGCACTTTAATCCCTTCTGTCCCATCTACTGCATTAAAATAGTTTCAGGGCTGCTGCATCTCAAATTTGGTATTCCCATGTTTTCTTTCTCCTTTCTTCCCTCCCCTTTTCATTTCTTATGAGTTGTGAATTCATCACTTCATGATTAATCTCCCATTGGATTGCCTTTTGTCCTCATGTTCTCAGTCAGGTTTTCATCTCTACAGCGTGGAGTGAAATCTGGAAGAGGTTCCACACTTGTTATTTCTATTCTCATTTTATTAGCACATTGTCACCAATCTAGTCAAGAACTTGCCTGTTGTCCCGTGATCCTCTTGGGAAAGGACCCCAGTGGGATCATAGGATGTTTTGCTTTAGTCCCTTTCTCCTGCAGTGAAACCTGGAATGTTTTCCCAGCAGGAAATGCACAACACGTTAATTGTTTGACAATAACAGCTCCAGGAACGATGTGTGGATGGTCCCTGGGGTGGATTTGGGCAGATGGAATCTCATGGCCTTGCAGGGCATCCCAACCTCTCTGCCATGGTAAAATCAGAGCAAGGAGACACTGGAGGGTTCTGGATCCCTTAAAATCTACCTGTGCAGGAGATGTGTTGGATTTTACATGTGCACACACACACACACACAGACACGTGTGTTTTTATTACCCAGCATGGTCACCTTTGGCCACGTGCCTGGAAACTCTTGTAAACCCGACCCAGAGTGGGAGCTTGGGAGAAACCCCACACTGCAGTGTGTGCATGGTGAGTTCCTGCAGCAGCTCCCTGGTCTGCTCCCCACTAGAAACATTTCCCTTCAGCCATCAGCCCTGCACAATCCCTTCCCTGGCTGCTCTGGCACCAGATGAACCCTGAGTGTGTGTATTGAAGGGAGCTGGACCACACCAGTGGCTGGGTAATTAAATCTGGAATTACTGGAGGTGGGAGCATGGGGTTGTGTTGTAACTTATGGTTGTTTTTGAGGAGTTCTGGCTTTGGGGCAGTTGTGGGTTGTTAATACACAATCTGTTCTTTAGGGTGCCAGTCCTTTTTAACCTTAAGGCGTTTCCCTCTCTTCTTCCCTCCCTGTGTTTTTATCTCCAAACCCTCAGGTCCCCAGCCTGTGTGAAGATCTCCTCTCCTCTGTGGACCAGCCCTTGAAGATTGCACGAGACAAGGTGGTAGGAAAAGACTATTTACTGTGTGACTACAACAGAGATGGGGACTCCTACAGGTGAGTTCAGGCCCCAGGCAGGGCACTGAGGGGGCTTTGCAAATGAGAGCTTTGCCCAGCAACTGCAGGCCCTTCTCCCTCTTATTTCCAGCTAAACAAAATAATAAAAATCACTCATTTAAAGATTTAAAGCCTAAAATGTGCTGTTGTATCTCGTTAAAGGGCTGAGTGATGTATTTCTCTTTGCTTTCTGTATTCGGAATTAAAACCAGTCAGTTCTCCAGCAGAAATGACTGGGATGGCCTTGATATGAAATAAAACATTGCAAGGTTATAAAATCTTTGGAATGGGTAATGACAGAAAAGAGATGATGCAAGCAGCTGGTTTAAACAAAATCATCTTCTGCTTGTACAAAACAGGGTGGATTTGCCAGCTGGGAAAGGCTCTTTCCCTCATGTTTTGCAGGGGGATTGACTCTGACTTTGAACTCAGAGTCATTAGCTCTGTTTGAAAATCTTGGCTCAAGTTTTTATCAAAAAAAATAAAGGAATCCCTGCCTACCAAAACAGCTGATTTATCCTGAGGACAGTAGACAGAAACAATGCAAATACTGGGACAGTATAAGCTGTGTGTAATTCCAATATAATTAATTTTTGAAGCAGAAGGGGCTGTAAGGCTGGAGTGGGACAAGGAGGTTTCAGTGCTTTGGCTGCCACTCTGAACACAGTCTCTCTGTGAATGTTGCCATTAGGATGATGATTTTTATTGCTTTTTTAATTATCCTCTCCCCTTTTTTGCATTGCCTGACTTCCCTTAATGGCTGTAGTGACAGTGGCATAGTTCCAAATGTTTAATTAAGAATCACAGCCTTATAGTCCAGAAACCTTTGTGCTATTCTCTTTTATTCCTGGGCTGGGAGGTGACAACCCCTATTCATCTCCTGCCCTGAGTTCTCAGCTCAGCCAAACTGCTGCTTCTGGGGCTGATTGTGAGGGTTCCACCTGCCTCTCCTTTTAGTTTCAGGGTCAGAATTTACATTTTTAGTGCCTGTAGTAAGTAAGAACCTGACTTTGCTCTGTGCAGATGTGCCAGAGTGTTTTACATTCATCTGGCCAGAATGTTTCAGGACTTCTGTTTCAAATTCTGGAAAATATTTTAACAATTCCTTTTTCTTTGGCTCAGGCATTGTTGCTGAGGCAGGTGAGCTTGTAAGGGGTTTGAGATGGGTGGGTTCAGTTGCTTTGAGTTGCAGGAAAGGTCCTTATCTAACCTGAAGCCCAGCTGGGGGTGGGTGATTTGCACAGAGAACACGCTGAGATTCACTTTGTCCTTGAAACAGGAGGAGGAGAAGGATGCTGGATGCAGAGTTTGACAGTGCAGCTGCATTTTGGCTGAGTGTAGATCCTGAGGAGTTCTTATAAATATAACCTTTGCAGAGGGCCAAGAAGTGAGCAGGTCTTGAAGGTGAAGTGTCCCTCAGGTCCTTTAGGGTGCTTGTTTAACATTTAAATCATTTGAACCCTCCACAGAAGAGCCAGGTGCCTTCTAAAAGCACTTGGGCATTCAGCTTGTGTGTCTCAGTTGGTCAGATCTGCCTTGGCAGCTTCATGTACTTAATCAGTTCTAAATTAGTAGATAAAACCAGGTTTTACAGGTTCTGCCCCCCCCCAGATGTGCCCACAGAGCTGCAACCCCTCTGGCAGCTGCGAGAGGAGGGATGAGATCCCAAATTTCTTGTGGATCTTTCAAGAGATGTTTATTAAAGTCCCTTTGCATCCTATTCAGGCTTTTGTCACCAGGATCCACCACCAGATCACAGGAAACTGGGAAGGGCACTGGTTAAACAGGGATGTGACATTCTGCCATCACTAACTGGCAGCCCTTTCTCCAAGGGTAGTGTCATGTTTGCCTCTGAAATTTGCTCCATCTCCTTCTGAGAAGGTGTTGAAATAGTTCCAAGGGAACAGGAGGAATCCAGTGTTTAAAATCACCCTGAAAATTTCAGGACTTATTAAGTGATGAGGTTTCAGCAAAGCTGTTTCATTTGTTCCTGTAGAACAGGCAGTGTGTGTTAATTGCTGGCATTAAAGATTCCTGTTCTGTTTGATTCAGACATTCTGGATTGAAGTGATTCTTCCTTCTGGAATTGATTGGTCCCAGCTCTGTTTCATGAAGCAAATTCTTTCCTTCCCAGCACAGCAGAAGCCTTTGAAACCCAGCCCCATTTCCCTGGGCATGTTAATCCCATTCCGTGCCTGTGTCCAGACACTTCTTCGTACCTCGTAAAACCTGCAGTTGTTCCTGGGAAGTGGCTCTTACCCTAATTTAATCAATTAGCCCCAAATTCTCTGGGCTTTTAAGAGCTTTTGATATTTCCACAAACATTTTTCAGAACCACACGCTGGATTGGAAGTCCCGAGGATTGCATCCGTGTGCTCCATCCCCAATTCCTGCACATTCCAAACCAAACACCTTTCCTTCTTGTTGGACAGGTTGCTAATTGCATTTCTTTTCATGCTGATCCAAGGATTTCAGAGCCTTTTGTGCACAGCTGAGCAGGAAAGGTGGGGCTGGGGAGTCAGACTTTCTCACTGGGATTCCAGTTTTATAGGGTGGTTTTATTTTTGAGGGGCTCTACAGTTTGCCTGGGAATTTGCTTGGAAAAAAGCTGCTGTAGGAAGTGAATATCACCATTTAGCCTCTCCTCACATTTAGAAAGGCTTGCTTTTGTCCATGTTGAACATGGATCAGATTAGAAGGTGGATTTTTGGAGTCTCTCTTGGATCTTCCTCAGTGGATAAATTTCATTTTCCTCCTATCATCAGCTGCTGCCTGTGGGAGCAGCCTTTGGTGCTCAAAGCCTCACAGGTACTGCTGGAATACTGGAATAACAAAGCTTTGTGGAGGATCTCAAACAGCCCCAGAATGCACACTGTGAAGAGAGAGTTTTAATAATGATTTTTTTCCTAATATTAGACTTCAAGGTCCCTGACTTTGTCCATACATTTCCAGTCAGAGTGTGTTTGATCACTGTGTTAAATGGAATCCTTATGGGGGATTTGGTGCCAACAACGCTGAAACCTGTTAGTGAAACAAAAACCATTCTCTTCTGGGGAAATTAGAGGTCTGACTTGGGAAATTTAAGTGCTTGTCCATCTGTCTTTCTTCAAATAGCCTCCAGTTAAGTGTTTAAATGTGTTGTGAGTGCTCCTTCACAGGAGTGAAAAACACAAGGTGGTGTCAGGAGGTGTTTTGTCCGTGAAGTCGCTGCTGGCTCCAAGTGGAATGGGATGAAAATGCCACAAAAAGGCTGCCCTTAAACCCCATTCCTGCAGCCTGAGGAGGAGATTTGGGGTGTGCAGTGGAAGTGTCTCCACCCAGGCCCTGCAGGAGTTCTTTGCCCCCCTGATGGGGGTAGATGAGTCATTTGGGAATCCTCAGGTAGTGCTGGGATGGATTTTTATGTGAATGTCATCCAGATTTCAGAGATTTTAGGTAAAGGAAGGAAGACATGGCTGAGAGGGGACCCCATCCTTGTCTGTCAGTGTCTGCAGGGAGGGGGCAGAGGATGGACCCAGCACTGGGGCAGGAAGGAATGGTGAGAAACTGATGCCCAGGATGTTCCACCTGATCACGAGGAACTTCTTTACATGCACTGGAATAGGTTGTCCAGAGAGGGTGTGGAGTGTCCACCTGGATCCATCAGGGAGTTGCAGAGCCACAAGGTCCCCCCTGAGCCTCCTTTTCTCCAGGCTGAGCCCCCCAGCTCCCTCAGCCCCTTCCCAGCCCTGTTCCCTTCCCTGGACACCTTCCAGCCCCTCCAGGTCCTTCCTGAACTGAGGGATCCAGAACTGGCCACAGCCCTGTAGGGAAGAACCACCATCTGGAACCATCACTCTGCATGGATGTGACACCACAGCTTAGCTTTTCCTGGGGTCTCCCCTTTGGAGTCAGGTGTGGGTGGGAGGAGTGAAGGGAGCAAAGCAGAGCCTGGGCTTTGTCTTTGCACCAAAGAGCTGTCAGAACTCGCTGCCTTTCCCAGGAAGGGAAAACCCTTCCACAGGCTTGGCATTAAGACCTGGCTGGGGGGTTTGGAAGAGTGAGGAGAGACCTTCCTCCAGGCCAACAGTGCTGTGTGCAGGTTGGTTATCCCGAGGGGAAATGAAAAGCAAAATGCAGGTTTCTATTTCCATTATGGAATTATGAAAGCCTCAAACAGATGGGCAAAGGGTTCCATTAATCTTTCAATACCAAATCTTTCATTAAGAGCACGAAAAACCCTCTTCCACACCTGCAGGAATCACAAAAAATGATTACAGGGTGTGTAAAATCTGCAGCTTTACACACCCTGTCAAATCCTGACTGTTCAAAGGGTTTCCTGACATTGTGCTAAAGGTGGAGTTGATTTCAATGCAAAATAGTGGAGGAGAATTTGGGCCTTAATTGTAGAGACTTACTAGTGTCAGATCCCAAATAAATTTATTTTTATTATTAAAACGTCAATATTATTCAAGAATATTTTTATTATTAACAAATTTGCATGGAAATAATTTTATATATTTGAGGTGGAACAGCTGAGGCCTCGTTTTTGAATATTTCAGAAGGAACAGGTTCAGACCCAAGAGGGATTATTTATACAGAGAAACCTGGGGCCAGGGAGTGTTTCCCTGGTGAGCTTTGAGGGTCAGTGGCCCCTTTTGCCAGTGGGTGGAATCCCAGAATGTGCCAGGTTGGAAGGGACCCACAAGGGTCATCGAGCCCCACTGGCTGCTGAGGCTGCAGTTCTTACAGGGAGACTGCTCTGGGCACCCTTTGGCTTTTTTTGGAAGCTCAACATCTGCAAATCAGGCCAGACCCACCAATATTGACCCTTTCAGAGCCCCAAAATACCCCTGCAGAGCAGGAAGGGACCCACAAGGACCATCCAGTCCCACTGCTGGCCCTGCACAGACACCCCAACAACCCCACCCCGTCCCCGAGAGCCTCGTCCGAGCACGTTTGGAGTCACCACCAGGGTTTGTCGTGTTGTCTGGCTGTGTTTTCCCTGTCTGGCTGTGTTTTCCCTGTCTGGCTGTGCTTTCCCTGCCTGACTGTGTTTCCCTTATCTCCTTGGCAGGTCTCCATGGAGCAACAAATACGACCCTCCCCTGGAGGACGGTGCCATGCCATCGGCTCGCCTGCGCAAGCTGGAGGTGGAAGCCAACAATGCCTTTGACCAGTACAGAGACTTGTATGTCAGTTCTACCCTCCAGAGCCCTCTGTCTCTTTATTCCCCTCAGCACACACGGTCTGACACGTGGTCACTGCCCCAGGGTGGAGGAGGAGGGGCCGAGCTGCTGGTTTAATGATCCCAAACGTGATCAAACGTGTCAGCTGATGCTCAAGGCAGATGCTGAGGGCTTTCCCTGCCTCCCTCTAACAGATTGATGGTGGCTTTGTCCTGGAGTGACCCGGGTTCTCTTTGATCTTTAAGTTCAGTCTCGAACCATCTGCATTTTCCATTCCCTCAAGGCTGTGCTCTCAAAAAAATCCATATATTCAGCAGCAACTCTCACGTCTTCCAGGGAAATGAGCACTGAAATGCAGAAGTTGGACAGGGATTAATGTCCTTGTGCTGCAGGATGCTTGGTTTAGGCCCTGCCTCGTTAAAGAGGTGTAAGGCAAAGGGGTTAATAGAGATGTGGAAGATAAATGTAGACTAGACTTTTTGAAAGAACAGCAGGAAGCTGTCTGGGTGACTTGTCAGGTGAACAATTTCTCTAAAAATGAGGATTGTCCTGGTCTTGCACTGCAGTTAATCCTGGGTCTTGAGGTGTGATCAGGTGTAGCTGCTGTCTCTGTATTCTGCTCTTGTAAGCAGGGCTGGGGTGGAAATGCTAAATCTGAGCAGCAAGGGAGTGTTGAAAAGCAAAATGAACTGGTAAGTTTGTGCAGTACTGAGATGCTTCCTCACTGGAGGTGTCTGACAGCCAGCCATCAACAAGGGGAACAACCTTCTTTGCTGCTTCATGTTCCCCGGAACTGGAGATAAAACACACCCTTAGATGTAGCTCATAGTGTTGCTGTGCTGCCAAAAGCACCTTCAGAGGAGCTTTCCTTGCTGGATTTTGGGGCTTGCTGTAAGGGTAGCCTGTCCAAATGTGTAATGGTCACACTCTAGTTACAGGTATCATATTTTTTCCTTCTTTCCATGCATTGTTTTCATAGGCATCCAACTTCTGCTGTGAGTAACAGTTGTTCCTGGTGTCTGAACTGACTGCAAGAAAGGAATTCTGCCTATTCAGCAAAGCCAAGTTTGCAGTTACTCCCCAGATGCAGAACAGACCAGGACCAATAAGTGTTTTAATACCCTAAGATGAAAATGAGGAGGTTTATGGAACCAGGGTTGTCTGTTTAAATCCCACTCTGCTCAGATGACTGTGAAGTCATGGCTGGGTACAATAACTTCTTTAAAAAGCTCTGTTTTGCTGAGAGGGAAGCAGGGGGCAGGTTATCTGAGCAAGGGGAGTCTGCTGAGCCCTGCTCAGCTTGGGGTACAGCAGCAATCTCAATATATTATGTAGGATAAAGAAAGGTGAGATTGTACTAAAATTTCATCTTTCACTTGGTCAGTGCAAGTTTTACAGGCAGGATATGGGGGGGGGATCCATTTGGTGGCAGCACCAGAATAAACTCACCTGTCAGCACAGAACATTGTGATGCCAGTTATGGTCTCAAAAATGGGTGAGAAAAAAGGGCCAAGGGTGGCTTCTGTTTTGCTGAGCACTGTAGAAATTGTGGCTTTTGTGGCAAGGATTTGCAAGCTTCACACCTCAGTGTCTGAAGGGTTCCTCCTGCTTGGAATTGGGAATGGTTTGGACTTTACCTGCAACAGAGATGTGGAGAGAAACAGTTTCCTCAATAGCACAGTTGGATTTTTGTGTTTTAACAGCAGAAGCTTTATTTTTACCTGGAGATCAGAGGGGGGAGAAATTCAGAGGGGGTAACAAGTGGCAGCTCCTCCCAGTTGCTGCTCTTGCCAACGTGCCAGGTTGGGAATGACTGCAGTTCCTCACTCAGCAGCTGCTGGAGCCACGTGGGAGTTGTAGTGGGAAGGGGATTGCCATGGCAGGGATGCAATTCCCAGTCTGGAAACTAATCCTGGGAAGGCCCTGGAAAGGCAGGAGTGGGGCTGAGCCAAGTGATGCCAATTCAAGGTGTCACTGCCCTGGCAGCTCGTGGTGCTAGGAGAGGAGGGCACAGCCATCAGCTCCACGACAGGCATTCCAGAGCCAGGCACAGCAGGGCTTTTCCAGGCCTGTGGAACACTTCAGGCTCTTTGGAAGGCATTGCTGTGTTAATCAGAGAGCTGAGTGGCCTCCTGGCAGCCCACAGGGATGCATCTTCTGTGGAAATTCTGGTTTCTGGGGGATGGGGAGGTTTATTCCAGGTTCACCTTCCAGGAATGGTGCTCAATCTTTAGGCAGGGTGCAGAAAAGTTAAATTTTGAGTTGACCTGCAGAGACTTTGGTTGTTTCTGTTCACTCTGGGGGGGTTGTCTGTCCAAACACACCATTCATAGGTGCCAGCAAGGTAACTGATGCTCTGCTTGGGGATGACTTCATCCTCAGCTCTAAAATCCATCTTACACTGGTCACTGCAGCAGGGAGGGGAGGAGGAAGATGTTGCCTTTCTGTAGATAAATAAGAACTTCTGAGAGTATCTGCTGCTCCCACTCTGCTCTCCACATGTGGCCCAAACCTTCCCTCTGGATTATCTCCCACTTTAAGCTGAGAAAAGCACAGAGAGAGTTTTCCCTCCTGTCAGTCCCGTGGCCCACACATTATTCCTTTTTAGATCCCTCTTTCAGTCAGGTGTGGTGGAGTCTCCTCCTCCGTTCCTGAGTCATGGCATTGTATCTGCCACTTCCCCAGGGATTGGCACTGCTGCCAGGGGAGTTTGGGGGGAACAGCCTCGTGTGGATTTGTGAGCAGTTTGTGGGAGCTTATCCATTTGGATTTGCTTGCTGAGGACCTCAAAGTGTAGTTTTGTCTGCAGAAGCTGTAGTGGCCAGTGCACTGAGTGACTGCAGTGTGAAAACAAGCTTGGAGAAGTCTTGTGATATTGCAGGGAATCCTTTAAAATCATGGAAACTGGAGAGGACCCGTTTCACTGACCCCTCAGTGCCTGGTAAGGAGTGCTGGGTTGTTCTGAAGTGTCTGTTTTAATGCCAACTGCCTTTCAGTATCCCTGGAGTTTCCCACCTTTTCCTGCTGCAGGCACATCCATGTCTCCTTGGGTTAAAGAGGAATTACCCCAGGTTTCAATTCCACAACATATTTCTGGGCTCTGTGTTTTACCAAAATCCCTGTTGCTTTCCCAAAAAACAACTGTTCCATTTGGCTCTCCTGCTGCCAGGTTTAACTCAGACACTGCCTGCAGCTAATGCCCTGGTATGTTTTTGTTCAGTAGGTTATTATTCCCAGATGGAAGGCTAATATCTTACACCACTCAGTTAGAGCCTTGGCTTTCCACTTCCAGTATTGGGGAGATAATTTCTTCCCACACATGGTTGTAATTTATTGCCCTTTCCTTGACGTGTGTGTGCACTTGATTGAAATCAAAGCGTAATGAGGACCAGGGCATCTGCTTCAATCTCTTCTATTTTAGATCCTGCCTTCCCTTGTTTTGGGTTGGAGATAATCAGGGCTTTAATTAAGTAATCTAATGGCTCTTTGTTGTCTGGAAGAAATAATTTCTGAAGTGATTAAATAGACCTCCCTGGGGAAGGATGCTGCTGATCTGCCTACGAACAGGATGAGTTTTGGCAACTTTGGGCCTGTTTAGTAAGCTGACATGTATTTAGAAAGCTATTCCTCCTTTCTTTTTCTTGGCTTAAATTGGATTTATTGGTGCTTTTGATTTTTAACAACTTTAAAAAAAGATAAAACGCTCATCTTAATCGTTGTGCCCCTGAAAATGTTTGTATTGATTAAGGTTTTGAGTTCCCTCCACAGAGGAAGTGATGAAGCCTTTTGAACTTCTGCTTCTCTGCGTGTTTTGATGTTGATCCACTTTCAGTTTGTGATCTTAGAGCTCTGCACTCGGAATTTGGTAGGAGCAGAAGGAGGTCTGGGAGGGGATTGACCTCTGAAATGTTTCTGTTGTGTCTAATCCTTTTCTTATTGAGTTTTGATTGGAGTCTGGGCCAGCACAGTTGGTCCCTCTGGCCTGGGATGGTGCAGCCCTGCCAGGCAAACATCTGCAGGTAGAACCTACACGGAGCATCCTTCACCTTGCTCTGCTCAGCTGGAGGAGGGAGGGGAAGGCAAAGCTGCAGGAGCTCCTGGGTGGTGCCTCAGCAATGTGGGGATTGAGGAGCTGCTTTAGGCACTGCCATGAAGTCCCAGTGACAGATGAGTTTGCCCTTTCATTTTTAGAGCGCTCAGGGCTGACTTTAAATTTTATTTGTAATTCTTGTGCTTAATCTCCTGGAACAGCCTGGCTTTGCTGAGCTTTGGGGCTGTCTCCTTGTGACTCTGACTCGCTGCCACTGGACCCTGTGCCACCATGTGTGCCAAGTGTGTTCAGGTGACCTGTGAACTGCTGGATGGCTTTCCCTTTTGAGCTGTTTTTACCTTTCTTCTTTCTTGATTTTGGACTGTGTGCCTGAACCACCTCTGACACTTTTCTTCATCCGCTTGTCTTCATAAGAAAAAGGTGGAAATCTCAATTAGTGCTGCCCTAGGGCTGTAATTGTTCCAGAGTGCTGCTCCAGTGTCATCTCATTTCTCCTTCCCTGCCTTTGTGTGTCCCTTTTCCTGGTCTGACAGACCACGAGATCCTCTGAGTGGAGTTCATGGCAAGTCAGGAAATACTTGGAAATGCTTCTTGCAAGCAATTGCTCTGTTTATCTGTTTGACCAAACTTGATTTATTCTGTGCATGGAATGGCTCTGACTCCCCCACATAAAGGAGAGCCCCAGATGGAAGAGCTGTGGGTTTGGTGTCAGCACATCCTGCCCTGGCACAGGTTGCCCAGGGAAGCTGTGGCTGCTCCAGCCCTGGAAGTGTCCAAGGCCAGGTTTGGAGCTCACCAAGTGTTTAGGCAGCTGTGAGCTTTTTCTACAAGCCTTGTGCCCGTGTTTAGATGTAAACCCAGTTTGCCTAAACTAGAAACCCGTGGAAAGCTTTGAAGTGCCTTTATTGCCATGAACTCCCTGTTCCTCATTACTGGCCCAGCCCTTTGTGCTGCTTTCTCCTGGCCACGGGGAGTTCCTGGGGCTTCCACAGCAAGGGCCCTGCAGATTGAATCCAGATGCATTTGTTGTGCATCCCAGCACTAAGGAAACCTGCCTTTCCACGGCCCTGCCTTTGCACAGCAGGGTGTGACATCAGGATTGTGTCATCTGGGAGCTTCTTGCCTCGGGGTCAGGCTGATAAGGACGGGGTGAAGTCTCCTCAGACAAATCTAAACCACCAAGACCTTCACTGCTCTCATGCCTGTGCTTCTAAACTCACAGCCATGGAAATGATTTTGATGTCAGAGTCAACAGAGCAGTGTTGGCCTCCCCTCCTCGACACCCACGGGCAGCTCAGCACTGAAAGCAGAATGAAGAGGGAAGTTGTTGTGGTGTACATGACACAGATTGGAGCAAACAAGTGTACTGTCATGCTGGAA
Organism: Margarornis squamiger; assembly: GCA_035222235.1. Taxonomy (NCBI): domain Eukaryota; kingdom Metazoa; phylum Chordata; class Aves; order Passeriformes; family Furnariidae; genus Margarornis; species Margarornis squamiger. Next base: position 1,142,126 of record JAWWTY010000052.1, read on the forward strand.
AACTGAATTATTGCTTTTCATCTGCTTCTGTCATGCTGGAAAACTGAATTAGCTGCTTTTCCTCTGATTTTTTTTTTTTTCCCTTTTGGGTGCTTCATTTTGTACACTCTGCATTCTTGTGTTCTGAATCGGAGGTCCTGGGTGGAGGAGGAGTTTTTTCCCTTGGGTTCCCACGGTTCTCTGTGATTACATAAAATGTGAACACTGCAGAGGGAAGGCTTGGCTTAGGAGGTCAGCACTGATGATGCAGCACTCTCCTCAAATACCACTCTCTGAAGGCTTTAAATCCCCAGGAAGAAATCACTTCCATGCTTCCAAAAAGGGGGCTAAATTTCAGGATGTCAGTTTATTGGGATCTGGAATTTCTGACCTGGTTATCCCTGGCAATCCATTATGTTGTTTATCCAGGAATTTACCCCATGCTCTCACAAATGCAGGGTGTTCTAGTGATGAAAATGGAAGGCAGAGTGACTCAAACACCAGCCTTGTTGTGGGGTGTCTGTCAGTGGAAACAAAGGCACGTGAGATCTGCAGCCAGCACAGAGTTGGCCAAACTCACCCCTCACAGAAGATTCCTGCTGTCTTCTCCCCTCCTGCCCCTTGAATTCCAGCTGGCAGAGCCTGGCACGTGCCAGGCTGTGGGCTGGGTGAAGCTCTGGGCTGTGTGTGCTGGCCCAAGGATGGGCACAGGGAAGGATTTGGAAGCAGTTTGGAGCTTCCTGGTGGTTAATGAACCAGTCACTCCTTTGGACACGTTACAGTGACATTAGGTGGCTGATGGAGCCCTTTCCAGGTGGGATTTGGTCCTTGGTTTCCATCTGCCAAGAGCAATTGGATGGGGAGGAAAATGTGAGCAGTCCACAGTTTCATTAAATAATAGAAGGTGCTGGAAAGCACAAAATGGGAGGTTCTGGGAGCTTTTCAGCCTTCAGGATCCCATTGTTTGGGCACTGTTTTCCTCCCTTGCAGAGTTCCTGCACTTCACAACTCTGCTGCACAGTTTGAGTCATCCCACCGTGGGCCAGATGTTGCTTTTAAGTACAACTGGCATTGAAGTTACACATACCTAACAGGATTGGTATGTTTGCTCCAGGGGTTTCTGCACCTGTGTGTGCTGGAAAGAATTGCTGTAAAATACCTGTGCAGAGCCCCCAGGCATCATTTGGGCTCTGTTCATCCCGAGGGCTGCACAACCCCTGGGCTGTGCACACACACATTTCACCTTCTGCAGCTTCAGCCTCTGGCTCTTACCCACTTGTGCTCCTGGGACCAGAGAAGGAGGGCAGAGGGATTGGAAATCCTCTGGACTCACAGCAGTGGGAGAAGTGTCACATCCTGCTCTGCTCCTGGGACCAACCTTCTGTCAAAGAACAGGCTCCTCAAAAGCTGGGTGGAGGGTGCAGGCAGCAGAATTATTCAGGGACAACTCTGACCTCCTGAAGGGTTTGTTTGCCCTCACCTGAGGTGTGGGATTGCAGGGCATTTGTTGAACCCTTTGTGGCTTGGGTTTGGTGGAAGGTGGGTGGCTGAAATTTGCCACTTCCTTCATGTTTGTGTTGTGGTTCCTGTGCTGGTTTGAGGTGAGAGGCTGCAGAGACAGGGCAAGGGCTCTGCGAGCTGTGCCAGGTCACTTGGCCATTCCAATCAGCTGTTTTCCATAAGAGTTGGGGTGTTTGCTGCCTCACCTCATGGTTTAGAGTGTGTTTTGGGTTGCTGTTGGACACCAGCTGCTCAGATTATGACTTTAGTCATTGTCACTCCTATAAAACCACGCAGCTGAATGCTCACTGTTTTCCTTTGGGGTAGGATCTTTAAATGCCAGTTTTCTTGGAAGTCTCTTGAATCTGAATAGCTGGGACACATTTCCCTTTCTATGCTGAACTTCTGTAGCTGGAAGAAATAACTCTGTGACCTTCAGGGAATAAAGAAAATATATATTTTTCAGCTTTAAAGGAGCCAGTTTGAAATGCTGTGGAAGCCTTTGGAAGGTTTGCATGGCCAGGCTGAGCTTGCAGGTGGTGGTACTTCAGCATCAGGGGCTTGTGAGAGCCAGAAGCCACAGACTTCTTGTCTCTGGCTCTCAGCTCCTGACTGGAAAATCCACCAATGTTTTTATGGATGAGTGATTTGGTTCTGCAGTGCAATTGAGAGGCAGAGCTTGGTTTTATTGCTGGGTGGTGGAAACTCATTTTCTCCATCCAGGATCCGTTCGTGGGGCTCGGGAGGAGCAGAGAGGGCTCAGGAGAGTCAGTGGTGGCACAAAGGGATGGATGTGTCCCCTTCCCTGAGCTCTGTGCTTTGGGTTGGGGGGTTTCCTCCCTGTCACATCCCTCTGGAAGGGACAGCTTTGTCCTGGCCACAGCCTGCGTTTCACGGATACAACTCGGGCTCCTCAGACAAGTTTCCATCCTGTGTCTCCACCCACTTCGACTTCAAACACTTCATAAAGCTTTGGATCCCTCTTAGCTTCAATATTTTCTTTTATTCTTGCATTTGTAAAGTAGGTCAGTCTCGAGGGTGACTTTTTTTGCCTAAAACAGCTTTTTCCAGGAGTTCTGTGGTTGAGGAGTAACGGATGTAAAAGGGGAGTGTTTGATCATGGCATTAAACCTGTAATTGGTGGTGAGGGAGCTGCTGGTCTGAGTTCTGCAAGGAGAGGGAATGATGCTGTTGGGCTTTGTACCTTTTGGGCACCTTCCTGGGCAACCTTAGAAAAGGATTTTCCCAGAGATGCAAGAACATTGGCTGCCCTTGCAGAGGACAGGGATGTCACTTGGTCTAGATGGCCTCTTAAAGTCCCTCCAGCCCAACTGTGATGTCACTTAGCAGTGTTTTGGTTGTTAATAAAGGGATGTGACAATCATAAAACAATGGTTTTCATTGTTTTATGACAAACTTTGGTCTGTAGGTAAACCCAGACTGATCCTGATTGAAACATCCTGGATTGATCCGTGTCCTTAGGCAGAAAGGGAGTGACTGCTTTGCTTTGAATTGCTGTCCTTGAGAATGGTTTATCCCCTGGGGGTGTTTCTGAGGTACCCCAGTGTGAATTCCTGCCACCTCAGGCCTCTTGTGCATCCCAAAAGCATCTGCTGATCCCTTGGATTATGCAGGAAGGGCCAGTTGTAGTGACTGGGGGGGGTCAGTCTCTGCTCCCAGGTGAGAGGAAACAGCCTCAGGTTGTGGCAGGGGAGGCTTAGATTGGATATTGGGAAAAAATGTTCATGGAAAGGGTTGTAAAGCTTGGGAATGGGAAGTGGAGGAGTCACCATCCCTGGAAGTGTGCAGAAACCACGTGGATGTGGCACCTGGGGACGTGGGTGGTGGTGATTGATAATGGGACTTGATGGTCTCCAGGATCTCTTCCAGCCTTAACAATTCCATGACTGAGGCTTCCAAAAGAGACAGGTTGCCTTTTCCAGCTGCTGGTGTGCAGGAGGAGCATTCTCCAGGAGCAGGGACATCCAGGAAAGGAGATGCTCAATCCAGGACCTCTGTAGTGCTTTCCAAGTGTTTTGCTGCAGCTCCTGCATGTGACTTTGGGGCTGTGCTCTGCTCTGCCCATCCAGTTTAGGAGGAGATCCCAGTTTGTGCCTTCCTGGAACCTTTTCCAACCTGGTACCTCTCCTGCTTGGATTTTAATAAGGGTTGCATATTAGTCTGTGGTGAGGGGGTTTCTTGGAGCTAGTCCAGCCTTCCTGCAGCAAATCCAAGTTCATGAATGTGGATTTAAATTCCTCCCAATCTGTCTGTCATCCCATTTGCTATTATGGAACAGCCAATTAACCCGTGGCACCTCTTCATTTTTCCTGAAGAAAACAGGTTTCAGGGAATGCTCCCCTCTCCAAACACGCCTTTTCTGGGTTTAGAACCCCCTCTTTAGTGCTCTGTGGGGGAAGGTGAAATCCAATGTGGTGATCAAGGATATATTTTCCTCCCTGGGAAGGAGCAGGGAGTTTGGGAGTGATTCCACAGAGCTAAAGCACAGGGCAGGCTTTGGATAACACCCATCCCAGCGTGCCTTGGATCCATACGGCTTCAATCACTGGCATTGTTGTTCCAGGCTCCAGTGTCTGGATCTGGCCATGGCAAAGCAGCTTTATTGAAATAGCATGTTGGTATTTAAAACAATATTAATACTATATTTGATTCATTAAACATACAAAGGCCACTCCAAGCGTTTCCATGTGTGAGCTGTTGGTTCTGGCGGGAGGTTCCTCACATGGTTTTATGTGGTTTCAGACAACATTTTAGCACATTCTTAAAATACCCACAAAAGCCTTTATGTAAAATCTCATAAAGGTGAACCACATAAAAATGATTTTTTTCCCCTGTTTCATGTCATTAGGATCAAAGTACAGTAGGTAAGAATAAATTTCCCAAAGCCTTGTTTGGGTCCCTCTCTTAATTAACGTTTCGTGCTCGTAGGAAGGTCGTAAATTGGGTAATGGGGGAACTGTCTGTACACTCTGTCATGTTCTCAGGGGCTGCCACTCCATTCTCAGTGAATTCACTTAGTCTGTGCATTAAGGAGACTGCATTAAACATACATTTTTAGGCAGTCTTGGTCTGAAAATGGACAGTAACTGCTGCTCTTTGAAAGGAAGGGTCAGTTAGACTGGAACTGCTGCAGGACTGCAATTCCCATCAGCTGCATTAAGCAAAATCCCCTTGTGAATCCCCAGGGAATGTCAAAAGGGTCTTGGTTGCTTTGCTGGGCTGAGGTTGCTCTGGCCTGGCTGTGCAGCAAAGAGCTCTCCCTTCCCAATGGTTTCCCAAATGGCTTAGGATGGTTTGTGCTGGTCACTGAACTGCCCACAGAGCCACCCACTGGAAATAAAACACTCTGGGGAGTTGGTGGGAAGTCATTTCCCCTTCCTGAGGTCAGCACTGGTTTGGGGATAAACTTGGTGCCTGGAATTCAAGGGAATTGGTGACTTTGGTGCCTGTGCCTTCTTGACACATCACACTGGAGTGGTGTGGAAGGGCAGAGGATGTGCTGGAAGTTACTTGTGTTGTTGGCACTGCCTTCCCAATAGCTTTTCTGCTGACTTAGGGAGGTGTCCTTGGGTCCCCAGTGCTTCAGTCTAACACATGAAGTCCAGAATGCACAGTACATTGAATTGCAGGTGTCATTCCCAGCTGGCAGGCCTGTGCTTAGAGAGGAGGGGAGCACAAAGGTGGGAAGGTTCCCTGAGAGGGACTTTTCCTTCCTGGTGCCATCCAGGGGCACTGGGGGTGGCATTGCTTTGTTACTTCTCTGGGTGTACTTTTAGCTCCCAGAAACCTGAGATTTAGGCAGGTCTGGCTTATTGTATCCCATAGGTGAAGCTGGAATAGTGAAACCTCAACACATCCCTTCATTTCTGAGATCCCTGGTTCCAGTTCAGCAGGAAATCAATAAATCAGCTTCACACAGACTTTGGAGGCAGCAACAGAAAGCTACTCACTTGCTCCCTTTTGTCTTAATTAGTGAACCTTATTGTAAAGAACTTCCAGACTTTGCCAATAGCAAGGGAAAAGAGGGGGAAAAAAAGACCAAACTGTAAAATAAAGCCTTACTTACTCAGCCCACTTTGTAGCTGGTGCTTTTACCAGCTGTTGTGGTTAATTGGAATCAGAGGAATTGTTTGCTTCAGTCCTGTAGAAATCTCTAACCAGCTCTGCTTTTATTCTCCTTTAGAGAAATGTACAGAGTTTTTTTTTTTTTTAATTAAAGGCTCTGCATTATAAACTGATTGTGTTTCTGGGTGTGTGACTGGTGAGACTGTGCTGCCTTAAAGGAGAAAAATAAGCTTTCTTAAGACACAGAAATCCTGCTCATTTAGGATTATTGTTGATACCTGACTCTGGCTTGGGCCCTGCTTGCTTTTAACATTCCTCTTGGCTTTCATCCCACAGGTATTTTGAAGGTGGAGTCTCCTCTGTCTACCTCTGGGATCTGGATCATGGCTTTGCCGGGGTGATCCTCATTAAGAAAGCTGGAGATGGATCAAAGAAGATTAAGGGATGCTGGGATTCCATCCACGTGGTGGAGGTTCAGGTACAGCCTCTGGGGCAGCTGATACACCCAAGTGAAAACAAACCCCAGTTAATTCCAGCCAATTAAGGAGCACAGGTGTTCCCCTGAACAATGCAAGATTGTGGCAGGGCTGTAAAGCTCCTTCCCCTGCTAAGGTTTGAAAATGCCCTGAGGCAATTTGGATGGAGATAAGTCAGGGCTGTAATCAAAAAGGATCCCAGAAGAATTGAAGGTATGTTACTTTCTGTGCATGTGATCCTGAGATTATACATATATATATTTTTTTTTAACATAAAGGTCTACAGATAAATATCACTAATTAGGTAATAAAAGCAAGGTAATAGGAGGGTAAATTGCTCTAACTAGGTTTGCTTTGGAAAATTAGAGAAAATTAGAGGAATGTGCACACTTAGAATTGTTCTCAAGCCTGTGCTGTGTGAGTGGGGTTAGCCTTTTGTTGCTTGTGGGGTCTGCCCAGCACTCTTTTATTTTTTGGGGGGATTTTAACCCTGTGTCTCTGTCCCTTTTTGCTCCCCTTGCGCTCCCAGGAGAAATCCAGCGGCCGCACTGCTCATTACAAGCTGACCTCCACAGTGATGCTGTGGCTGCAGACTAATAAAACTGGCTCTGGCACCATGAACCTGGGAGGGAGCCTTACCAGGCAGGTATGTCTGTGTCCTGGGCACACCCAGGGCTGCCTCCCCTCAGGCCCACAGCCAGCAGCCCCCCAGAGCTGAGTCTGGGAGGTGTTGGAGCTCCTGCTGCTGTGGTGACCCGGGGAAGGCAGTGTGTCATCACCAGCAAGCCCCTGGCACTGTCCCTGGCTTGCAGTGAAAAATACCAAACAGCCAGCAGGAGTTTAGACTTGCTTTAGAGGCTTGGTTTGGCTTTGGGTATCCCTAAAGTTTTATTCTCCCCTCTGTGTTGCACGTGGTTTTTATCTGTAGGATTTGCCCACTTTCTTACTGGAAGATTCCAGTAGGATTATAGGAATACAGGATGACCTCTTTTGTTGTGTCTGTCTTTTAATAGCCAGCTAAACCACTGTGAGCAGACCTGTGTTTTGCACTGACTGCAGGATTCTCCTCTCCTTAAACACAGCAGTTTTCCTATTTTCTTCAGTCTTTTTCTCCTGCAGTACCAGGACACTAATTTTAAAAAAATCTAAAAGAAAAAGATAAATCTCTTCTAAACATTTGGGGTAATTCTTGTATCCTTCTTTAACATTTTTCCTTCTGCAGTAGCAAGACACTATTTAAGAAAAAAACCCTCCTAAAAAAAAAGATAAATGCAAACATTTATGGGGTTTGTGGCAGTGTTAATTACTCTGACTTCCTCTTGAGAGCTGATTTTCCCCAGGAAGGTGCCAGGCTGGTGGGAATTGGGGCAGTGCTGCTGCCTCAGGCTCTGCTGCCCTGCCCTGCCCTGCCCTGCCCTGCAGGAAGGTGCTGCTGCCCCTCAGCACCTGCCAGGCCTTGGGGCTGCCCCAGCCCTGGCCCTGCAGGGCAGGGACTCGAGCACAGTCATAAACCCTGCAGGACAGGAGGCACATTGTGAGGTCAGGAGTGACTGCAGGGATTGGCAGCAGCCACAACTCCTTTATGAGCCTTCCCAGGGCACAGCAAGGCTTTTCCACACAAAGGACAAAGCAGGGTCTGTTAAACCCTCCTGGTTTTGTGCAGGTTTGAGCCAGGCCCAGGCAAGGAGGGTCTGGGATTGCAGAGAGGGACTGAAATGGGGCTAGCCCTGCAGAGCCTGCCTGGGTGATTTTTCTTTCCACGTTGTTGTTGACTCACAGAAGAAGCTGATGGAAAAGCAGAGGAAGGAAAAAGGCATCTGGCGACACTTTTGAGCCTTTTTTTTTTATTTCTCTGACTCTTCTAAAATATTTGCAGTAATTACACCCGAGTTATGGTGACCCTGACAAATGTTTAATCCCAGGCCTGGCTAATCCTGGAATCAGAGCTGTGAAGTGCAGGCCAAGGGCTCAGCTCTGGCCACGGCCTCCTGCAGCAGCAGCTGAGCCAAGGACAACAAGAGCCTGTGGAGAATGGGTGTCCTCAGTACACCTTGGCCTGAGCTGCTGGGCCTTGTTTAGTTTGACTTCCACCCTGGGAGCTTCATGGGGAGGTTCCTGCCTCTGTCATGGGTTTCCAGCAGAACATTGAATTCAGATGGCAGGCATTAAAGGCAGGGCCCCTTCCCTTTCCCTTCCTTTCCCAGCCACTGGGCTCGTGGTGCTCAGCTCTGCACACACAGGGCAGGCTGGAGGGGCACATTGCAGCTTGGGGTGGGATCTGGTGGGTGTGGGTGCCACAGGGGGTTTGGTGGGATGGGATCCAGGGCACCAAGCTGTGATTTTCACTCTGCCTCGAGGTGTGCAGTGTGAGCTTGTCCCCAGCCCTGTGTTCAGCTGGGCTGATCTCCGGGCTGCAAGGCTTGTTCTTTGCTCCAACTCCAGTTTGCCACTTCACCTGAGGACACCAAGGCTTATTTGGACTTCTTGGTCAGCTGTTTTTACACAGTCTGCAGCAAACTCACCCACCAAAATCAGGGTTTAGTTACCTCTTGAATGGCATGTTCCAGTTTCCCCCTGGCAGCAGCAGCAGCGATCAGAAATAGCCTGGCATGATTTTGTCCGTGGTAAATGGTTTGGATCAACTCAACACTGAAGCTACTTGAGAGCACCTTTGATGCTAAAATGTGAATAGCAGACATCCCTGTGTTTTCAGAGGGAGCTTTTGAAGTGTTCACCAGCCTGGTCACATCCTGGCTTCCAGACTGATGGCAGAGGGGAGCTCCCAGTGCTTGCAAAGGGAAGTCTGGGCAGAGCCAGCACTTTGAAACCAGTTTGGCCTCGTGGCTGCAAATGGGGTGCTTTTGGAGTGCTGATGGAATGACTGACTTGGTGGCCAGGAATGGGCCAAAGGAACAGCCACGTGGGAGAGCTGAGCTTGGAGCTGGAATAAGAACCTAAAAAATTGCTGTTCTCTGCTTCCCCCTCCTGCCAGTGAGATATTGTTGCCCTGCATCCCACACAAATGGGCTTTCTGTTGTCTTTGTCAGGACTATCTGGAAAAACTCCTCTTTGCCCTGCTTGGCTGTCCCCAGCCTTGTTAAAGGCTCCCTCTGGGGCTCTTCCTGAGTGTTGCTCTGAATTTCTGGGAATGGCTTTTTTCTCTCCCCGAGTCACTGTGTTTGTTGCCCAGAGAAGCTGTGGCTGCTCCATCCCTGGGAGTGTCCAAGGCCAGGTTGGAAGGAGCTTGGAGCACCCTGGGCTGGTGGAAGGTGTCCCTGCCCATGGCAGGGGTGGCACTGGGTGGGCTTTGAGGTCCCTCATGGATTTCACAGGGGTTCAGTTATGGAATAGCTCCGGAAAAGAGGGAGTGGAAGGGCTGAGCTTGTCTGGACTGGTGGCATGGGGGGGTCATGCAGCATGCCCAGTTTGGCTGTGGTTTGGTGCAGCTTCTGGGGTACCTTTGGTTGCAGTGGAGAGAAGAGCTCAGTGGGAAGGGACGAGGTCTCAGCTGGTTCCCTCAGCACTGGAAGCCCCGCAGAGCTCACAGCCTTCACTTACCTGCTTGCAGCTTGAAAGGAGTGCTGGAGGGAGAGGCCAAACTCTGCCTTCCTGATACCCAAATAATTCCACATATTTTGCACCTGGAGCCTGCAGTCTGCCCACTGCCTGTGGCTTGGGGAGCCTTTGGCTCAGGTGGCTGTTTGTGTTTCATTAAAGGGATTTCCACGTCGCTCCGTGGCCAGAGCAGCTGTGGATGTTGTTGGTTCTTCAGAGCAAAGTGGAGAATGAGCTCCCTTCTGTCTTTTTACTAATTTTAGACACTTTCATGACGAAACAAAGTGTTTCTCCAACTTAAATTTCCCCCTTTGTATTAATTCCTCCAAATAACATTTACAGAAAGCCCAGGAAACCGTTTCATTCCGCTCAGAAAACACCCAAAATGACCCTTTTATTTTTAAGCAGCAAAAGTCCTGCTGCTTTGGGTCTGTGCAGGAACAGCCCCAGAAGGAACCTTGAAAATTCCCAACAACCCAACTGTTTGTAGGATGGGGCTGGTCCTGCCTGTGCTCTCCACTGAGCAGCCTCTCACAACATCTGCCCTTGCAGAGCACATTAAAGTGTTTTCCTTCTGGCAGCAGTTTTTATGGAGATGTAATAATATACATTTAACAGAAAAAAAAATACAATTCTATTTTCAGGTTCTGCTTCTTCCCAGGTGTGGAGCAGGCCCAGCAGGGAGCCCAGGGAGGGGGCTGAGCCACTGCCAGCCCCACATCTGGGGGATTTGCTGCTAGTTCCCAGCTCACCATAACGTGTAACTGTGTGTTTGTGTAGTCCAGGTTTACACTCTCCCTCCACTGCAGCTGGATCCCTTCTCCAGGCAGTGTCCCCATCCCATGGGAACCATCTGACTGCAACCTGGAGGCAAAATTAAACAGCCTGGTGCTCTTTCTGCCCCCCCTCCAGGTTCTCCCCTGCCCTGGGGGTTCCAGCTCCGTTCCACTCTTCCCCAAGCCTGTTACAGACTTGGCCTGTTTGACTAAACCTGTCACTGGCCCAGCCTTTTCAACTCTCCCCTGAGGGAGGGATGGCAACAGATGGATAAGGGAATTCAGTGGGATTAGTAAAGCCCTTTGAAGACTCTTCTTCCCACTACAGTTTTCTCCCCACTTTGGTTTTCGTGCCATCTCAGCACCTCTTGTGTCAGTTGAGGTTTCTGGGGCTGGTGTTTGTTGTTCAGCACCTTGTCCATGTCTGGGCCACAGTTCCCACCTCAGGAACTGGGCAAGGGTGGTGCTTTCCTCAGCTCAGCTCAGGGTGGGCATCCCGTGGGGCAGATCAGGGGCAGGAAAGGCAGTGTTGCAGTTCCAGCTCCCATTTTTGGATCTTAGAGGTGAAAAGTCTCCCCTTTTTCCTGGACCTCTCTCCTGTTCTGGTACTGCACTGGTGTCACCATGCACCTGAGTTCATCCAGCTCGGAATTCCTGCTGCAGAAGGCACAATTCCTACTGTCCTGGGGGTTTTATCCTGACTCCTGCTTTTAGGACTCTGCTTTTCTGCCCCAGATGTGTCCCTGGTGAGTGCTGGGAGTGTCTCAGCAGGTTCCTGGGCTGTTTGCAGAGCAGAAGGGGTTTGAGCCCCCCTTCCTCTCCCCCCTCCTGGGTGCTGCCACCCTCTCCCCTCGGCTTTCCATGGCTTTGAGGGCTCTGTGTGTTCCCTTTGCAGATGGAGAAGGATGAGACTGTGAGTGACTCCTCTCCCCACATAGCCAACATCGGCCGCTTGGTAGAGGTGAGTGCTGGGAGCAGCAGCTCCTGCTGCAGCTGCTCCTGCCCAAATTCCCCTCCATATCTACAAACTTGGGGTTTTTTTTCTTTTAAAAAGTATTATTTATCCCCATTGTGACTGTTGCTCGGTGTGTGATGGCTCAGTGCTCCTCCCAGCATCATTTGTGGGGACAAAGCCCCCCCTGTGTCCTTCAGCTGCTGCTCAGCACAGCAATGACCATCCTGCAAAATGAGAGTTCCTTTCCTCAGAACTCATGAATAAAGAAATTTCTGCCCCCACATTGGCTTTTGCAGTCGCTTTTGGGCAGGATTATTTCAAGCCAGGTTGTTACACACAGCTGTGCCTTGAACTGAAAGGTCAGTGTGTATCAGGTGCTTGTGAAATTCCCTGGAATTGGGTTTAGTGCTGGATTTTATGGGAGCTGCCAGTCCTGGAAGGACCCTCAGCACGAGGGTGAAGCAGCTCAGGAGGTGCAGCACCACTTTGACTCACTGCACTCTCCTGGATGAGGGTGTTCTGATCTCCTTGATCTTCAGAGCCCCTGTGGCCAGAAGGGAGGAAACTCTCCACTGAAATGCATTTTTAGGGAACTGGGAGATTACAGAAAAGCAGCTGCTGCTTTTTGGATCCCTTTTCTTAAGTTTTCTGCTTGAGTGAAAGCGACCTGATGAAGAATTGCTGCTCAGATTTCCTTCCCCAGACTCTGCCATGCAGCTTTAAAGAGCAAGACCAAATTTGGGGTGACCCAGAAGCACAAAGCTCTTGACCCCTGGTTGTCCCCAGTGACTGACCCGGCACTTGGAGCCCTTTCAGTGCCCCAGGGAATTCCGGGGGAAGGTTGGGATGGGGATGCATTTTCCTCCTGTGCAGAACGTGGATAGCTGGAGAGAAACTGCCCTCTCGTGGTCCAGAGAGACATCCCACGGCCTGGAGTGGTTAAGTGGGAGGAGAGGGGGGGAATAAAGCCTTAATTTCTTTAATTGGAGCAGGGTGTGTTTGGGGAGCATCTGACTGAGGAACACACCAGGCTGGACGTGGGTAAGGGCTGTGGGGCAAGGGCTGCCCCATTCCTGGCCAAACAGTTGCAGGGACTGAGGGTCTGGTTTCTTGTCTTTTTCCAGGACATGGAAAACAAAATCAGAAGTACACTGAATGAGATTTATTTTGGAAAAACAAAGGACATCGTTAATGGGCTGAGGTAAGGGAGCTCCAGCTGGGAATGGGACCCCCCTCCCATCCCTGTGATGTGCTCGTGTTTCCCCTCCCTGGGCTTTGGAATATTTTTTGTTGTGTGGAGTTCAGGGGGCACTTCAATTATAGAAACCCGAGGCAGTGATTTAATCCCTTGTTCCCCCAGCAGGAGGAAAACAGCCCAACTAACAACACTTGTCTTTCAGGATTATTTTGAATTGGGGGTTTTACTCTTCACAGTCCTGCAAGTTGAACTTAAATTCTGACTTCTCTCTCTCTGCTGTTCTTAAAAACAATCCCAGAACTAAGTCATGATGAGTTTGTGGTAATTAGACTTCAGTTTAAATGCTGTCTTTTCTCTCAAAACCTGGTCAAAATACAGGGCACTGGAACAGAGCAAGAGAATAAATCCCCTTTCTGTGGGGAAACTGGGCTGTTCTTTTCAGCCCCTGCCCATTCGTGGCCAGGAGTGTGAGACAGAAATCCCCAGCTGGTGGTTGTGCTGCTCACAGAGGAGAGCACAGAACTGAGGGGCCAAATCTCTTCACTTGGAGGGCAGAGACGTCTCCCAGCACAGAGTGGGAATGCAGAAAGAACAAATGGCACACGATGAGCATTCTGCTGTTCTGCCCCAGCCTGAGATGTGGCAGGAGATCATGGAATGGTGCTGACCCGATGTTTGGGCTGCCCCACGGGCAGGGACAGCTGTGGGATCTGCAAGGGCAGCTGCTCTGGGTGCTGCCCCAAACCCCAGCAGTGGTAACAGCCCCTTTCCCTTCGTGCTGGGCAGGGTTGAGCCAGGAAACAGTCACGGCCTGTCCGAGGAAACGTGTCATGGAATCTTTCTCCCTGTGAACGTTGCCTTCAGCTGCTGGAATTGCCTCTCTCTGCTGTGTCTGCCGTCCCTCACAGAGTCCTGCACTGTGGGCAGGCCTGGGAACACACTGACCCTTTCCCTGCTCCTCCTGCCCTGCGTGTCCACACTCCTCCTTCCCTGGGGCTTCCCAGAATCCCAGCTCTGTGTTCTGAGTTCTTCTGACTGTTCTTTTCCCTGTTTGCTCCCTGGTTTCCCACTGCTCTCTGTAGATCTATCGATGCTATTCCCGACAACCAAAAGTATAAGCAGTTGCAGAGGGAACTTTCTCAAGTGCTGACCCAGCGCCAGATCTACATCCAGCCTGATAACTAAGCAATGCAGGTACCCCTGGCTGCCGGCGGGGTGTGAGAGCAGCACTAAACCAGGACTCACCGAGCGCAGCCCTGCATGGTGACGGGACACAACTAACCCCTAATCCCGCCCGCGGGGTGTGTCTTAAAGGGCCGATAACGCTGCGGGTTTCCTTCCTTCCTTCCAAGTGCTGGAGCCTCACGCTCGGAATGGGGCCAGGGTTGCCCGCTCTGCACTCTGCCGTGGGGAGCTGGAAAGGAGCACGGGGCACCCTGGACCCCGAGTGGTGGGGGACTGGTGGGGCTCATTGGATCCAGGAGCCCTGGGACTGAGTCCCGTGGGCACCAGCAGGGTCTCACAGCTGTGCACTTCACTTCCAGGCTGGAGCTCCCTGAAATCTGAGTGTGCTCCCTGCAGAATGAAACCTTGGGAGTCTCACAGTTGGGAAGAACCCCCAGCTGGTGCTTCCCACGGGTTCAGAGCTCACTCTCACACACATCCCCCCTTGGCCTGGTGGTTCCCTTGGAGCTTGAAACCCACTGAACCATTCCCAGCCCCCCCGGGGTTTGTTGCTGTGCTCTCCTTGGCTGTGGAGGACACGGGGCTGTGACTAACCTGGGCCACCTTAACCTCCCACTGCAACTCCTGACCAGTTACAGACCTCGTTCTAAGCACATTAAGCTGACCAAGGGGAAAACTCACTATTTGTTGATAATGGCCAAGAACCGCTTCTTCAGCCTCTGACAAATGCAAACATCAAATGTATGTTTTTATTAAAGCAGCAGAAGGCTCCAGAGACAAGAGAATGGAAATACTGTTATAAAAATGGTAGTGAAATGACCACCACAAGGAGCAGCCTTGTTTACAGGAGCCAGCATCCAGGGAAAATAAGGCTTTGAATCATACAATCCCAGACTGCTTTGGGTTGGAAGGGACCTTAAAGCTCATCCAGTTCCAACCCCCTGCCATGGGCAGGGACATCTTCCCCTCTCCCAGGGACTGAGGACTGAAAAAGGGTGTGAAATCCAGTGTAGGTGGGGAAATCTCCTACCAAACTGGATCCTACCACTTCTCCCTGGTAGCAACTCTGGAAAAGTCTGGTCTTATCATTCTGTCAATGATCACATTTAAGAGGGTCTGTTTTAAAAGTGGGAATTTCTTCCTGTCCCATTGGAATGGGAGGTTCCTGTGCAGCCACCTCACAGGGCCCTGATCCCAGGGGACTCCTGGAACAAGGAGCTCTCCTCTGCACTCGTGTCCAGAGGGAACCTCTGCAGTTACCTTGTGACAGTATCTCTGTTCTCCTTCAGCTGCTTTGATCACTCATTACTTGGGGAAGGTACAAAACCAGGCCCAATTTGAGCCCAGAACCTCTGGCTGCTTTTCCCAGCAAGGCAAACCAGGCGCAGTTCTGAGGCTCCACCCCGGGTGAAGAGTCTGCAGGAGGGGCAGGGGCTCCCCAGCCCTTCCCTGTCCTGCTGGAGGCTGCATTTCCCTGGATTTTGGGAGGGCAGGAGCACTAACCCCGTGGCTGGTGGGACGCTAGGGTTCTTCTGTAACACAAACCGTGGGGAATCTCCCCCAGCGGCTGGAGCTGCCGGGGGGCTTTGGTGCCATCCCTGCTGGAGTGAGTTTTGCTTTGATGTCCTCCCGGAGCGTTCCTTGCCTTCTGCTCCCCGCGGTGCAGCAGCCGGAGCCGAGTGTTCCTCTGGCCCGGGCTGAGGTGCTTCTCCTCCCTCCCTCCCTCCTGCCAGCCCCCCCTCCGCTGACACACCTCTCCTTCTTCCCCGCAGGTCTGTGCAGACTTTTGCAGACAAATCAAAACAAGAAGCTCTTAAAAACGACCTGGTGGAGGCTTTGAAGAGGAAGCAGCAAAGTTAAAATGCTAACCAGCCATGCCATGCACTCGTTAGATTCCTTTGGTAGAGAACTCATCCCCCCTGCCCTTTTCTGTTCCGTCACGTCACAATTTGCATCCAGTACTCTCCATGCAGCGCCATCCTCTCCCCATGAATAAAGCTGTACAAACTTTTTCAGTCTCTGAGGCCTACTTTGCACCACATTTTACTCTCCACACCTTAGCTATGTTTCTGTAGAAGTCCATGTATTATTTTTTTCTGCCCCCACCCCTCTCCCACCCTCCTCCCCCATTTATATGCATCACCACGGATCATTGTCTGTCTTTTCCTCCCTCGCCCCCCTCCCCTCCTGCCTTTTGTTACATTGGTGTAAAAAATGTAAAACAAAAATTTATTAAATACTGTGGTGTGTGAAAGAGGAAGAACTGGAAAAAAAGATAAAAAAAAAAAAGAAAAAAAGAGAAAAATAATCTATTCCACGTGTGTTTGGGGGCTGGGCACAGGGGCTGGCTGGTGGGAGGGAGGGAAGAGAGGGTGTTCCTTGGGACTGTCTGATGTGACTCACCCAGATGTGCAGGAGATGGAGATTTGGAGACCTGCTGAAAAGTTCTTCTTTCTTTTCTGGTTCCAAGGCGCTTTTCTGTCAATTTTTATGGAATGCAAAAGGGGTTTTTGTTTTGATTTTTTTGGTTTTTTTTGTAAAGCTTAAATTGAATCGACATCTGATACTTGAGCCTCCATACTAAAAAATGGAAAAAAGGAAAAAAAAGAAAAAAAAAAGACTAAAACAATAAAAATAAAAAAAAAATCCCAGGAAGAAGTGTGTGTGTGTGTGGTTGGTGTCCTTGTTTCTCCTCCCTTCCTTGCAGGGGTTTGGGTTTATCATTTATTTATTATTATAAATAATAAATATTATTTATTTGGGGTTTGGGTTTTGTCCCACATCCAGATGAGCTGGAATGCGGTTGTTTTGAAGGAGGGGTGATGCTCTTCCAGGGCCCTGCTGAGGTGCTGGGATTGATGCTCCAGCATCCAGCACTGTGGAACAGGTGTATTTTGATCCACCCGTGGGGCAATTATTTTATATCTAGGTATAATTTTCCCTCCATATGTTGGGGGTTCTTTGTCCAGCTTTTAGAAAAGCCCCTGGTTAGGAAGGACATGGGAATTATTTAGTGTTGTAAGTGGCAGAGATGAGGGATTTGCTCATGGTTTGGATTAGTACTGGATAGGAATTGTTGTTCTGTAACTCCTAGAGAAAGGCAGGAGAGGAAATCCTGCTGGCTGCAGGATGGGGACAAAATAGGAAGGACAGATGTCATGGGATGTGCTGGGGAATGATAGTGGAGCACAACACGGGGTGTCAGGGAAGTGGCTGGAAAGGGGAAAAGGGAAGCAAAAAGAAGAGCTGCCAGTGACTAAAAGGAAGGACAAGCTGTGTTAGTTTTTCCTGAAAGGCCTGCAAGCTTTGGCTGCTTTTCCTCTTGCTTTCCTAGAGAGATGGAGCTGCTCACCCCCAGCTCAGCACACGGAGGGAGCTGGGACTGTTGGGCTGATCCTTTGTGTGGCTCCACCTCCGATCTCTCCTCCCGGGGACGCGGCTTTTCCCAACCCACGGCTGGTTCCAGTCCCTCCGTGGGCAGGGAGCCACTGCACTGCTGTGCAGGGCCCTGAGAGGGGCATAAATTCATCAGTGCTGGGGATAAACACATCGAGTTGGGGATAAATTCATCAAGGAGAGAGGACAGGACCGAAATCCAGAGCGAGCAGAGAGGCAGCTCTTCCACGGGTAACAGAGGCGGAGTGACTTCTCCAAGGAATCCATGTAATTAAAACATGGGTGAGGCAAACAATGAGAAAATGGGCCTATGAGAGTCACCAAGAGGCAGGAGCTGTCAGATAAACTGGCACGATGAAACCAGAGGAGGCACGTGGGGAAGGTTTTAGAGGCGGGTGAGCCGTGAGCATTAACAGGGGTGTGTGTAAGGACCACTTGGGCTGAGCTGCTCCGTCCCCGCTGGATGCAGACGCTGGGTGTGTTCCAGGAGGAGCCCGGCGTGGAGCTGTGAGGCCCAGGGCGGTGCAGCGTCCCCCGCAGGCCGGTCAGCCTGTCCCCTCCCCGCTCAGGCTCCTCCCATGTCTGTGAGCACCGAGGAAGCTCCAGCTCTCCCTGGGCAGACACAGCAGCGGCTGGGCCCAGGTGCGGGGCATCAGAGCAGCAAAGAGCAACTGAGGTACCGAGTAATTCCCTTTTATCCCAACGGCATCATTGGTATCAGAGGCACGAGTTCAAACAGCAGCATCCTCTGCCACTGCTTTGGCAGCACAACGTGTTGTCCCTTCTCCCCGGAGCCACCAGGATGGAGGGGGGACAGCTTTCCCCGGCGTTAAGGCCACTCTCCTCATCTGCATCCTCCTCCTCCTCTCACGGCAGGCAGGGCCCTTTGTCAGCTCTCCAGGCTGTCTCCCTGCTCTCCAAGAAGAGCATCCCTCTCCTCGTGGGGCCCGGCTCTTCCTTTCCGGTAGGCGAGGAACTGGAAGGAGATCTGAGGAGGGGTTAAGGCTGCTCGGGCACCCAGGGGTGGGTCTGTGCCACCACCAGCTGGCTCTCACCACCCCCACAAAGGCCAGTTGTGCCAGAGGGGTGGGGACAGGACAGGGAGCTTCGTGCCAACACAGGGCTGAAGCCTTTCAGCTGCTGCCACATCACAAATTGCTCACCTGCACCTGGGTGAGCAACCCCCGAGTAGCATCAACCCCCCCTTCTCCTGCCTAACCCTGTCCCAGGACAGGACCCTCCCTGCAAAGCCCTGTCAGTGGGATGTGATCCCAGAGGGAAGTTTTGGCAGGAAAAGGATACAAGCACATCGAGGGAAAGGACCCCCAGGCTGCCCACCAGCCAGGGCAGGTGGTGCAGGACGTAGTCACCTTCACCTTGGCCCGGCTCAGGGTTCTTCAGGAGGACACTGAGGCCATAGAGGGAATTGCCCAACATCACCAGGGCAAAGAGGGAGTAGGAGATGCCAGTGGTGGATTTCCTCTTGTACTGGGAAAAGAGGGGACAAGGAGAGCAGCTTGCGTGCAGATCTCCTAAATAAAGTGATATTAATCATCCTCACCCCAAAAAAAGAGAAGAAAAAAGGTGATGACTCACTGCCAAGAGCCCTTTAGTTCCCCTTTCACTTGTAAATAAGACAAAATGAAAGCCATACCCTCAAAATATTGGTAGGTTAAAGGGGAGGGAGAAAAACAAATCAGGTTTTGGACCAGAAATACAGAAAAGCAGCCCTTATGAGATGATCAGAGACAGGGTCCTGGGACCTCTGAGCAAAGAGGAGAGAGAGGATCCCCCCAGCACCCTTGGATGTGACATCATGCCAGGGGTGCCCAGGGGTGCCCAGGGGTGCCCAGGGCCGGGCACTCACGTTGGTGTGGATCTGGGGCACTCGGGAGCACAGGTACAGCACGGAGGACACGGAGCCGATGGTGAATCCAATGATCTCACTCTTGGTGAAGGGCTGGAAGGAAGGAGGGGCAGGAGCAGCCCCTGGTTCTCAGACAGGCTCAGCACCCACAGTGTGGCCCCCAAGCCCAGCCTCTGATCTGCCCAGCTCTCCCTCCTCTGAGAGCTCCTGTGCTAATTACAACTGATAATTATGTTTTGGTTTACCGTAGGAGAATATGTTGTCTAGCTCAAGGTCTTATATTGGGAATTATGGGGTTTATTTTCATGGCATGGAGAGGTCCTTTACTACTGCCAGTGCAAAACTCTTCTGCAAACCTCCTTTTACTGCAGCCAATTGAGTTGCCTTGCTGCATTTGCTTGCTGGCTTTTCAATAATATTTATATTGTGGATAATTGGAAAAAAGAATGAAAGGGGCAAAGTCTCAAAATTCCTGAAAACAGTCATTCTTTATGGCTGTGGTTTAGTGTGAATGAAGGTAGTGAAATACCACTTTTTTTTTAGAGAATCTCCATCCTATGCAGCTCCCTGAAATAATGTCTGTTTGCAAACAGACAAGTGGGAAATGTTAAGTTTGCTGACACTTGAGCAGGCCCTGAAATCCTGCAGCAAACTGTCCCTGAATTCTGGAGCAAGCCTTGAAGTTCTCTTTCCAGTGTCACCTTCCATGACTGTAACACCCTGGAAGAACAATTTGTTCCTTTAAGAGGAACAGAGAAGTGCCCAGTCCCAAAATATGTGGTGTTTTCTGGGACTGCTGGGTGGGGTCACACCATCCAGCAGGACATGCCCACCCAGATCTTCTGTACCCCATCACCCAGATTTAGGGACTGGCTCACCTTTGATCCAGGATCATCCATGGGAACTGCCAGCAGGGACCTCCCTCTGAAGGTGCCTGGGCCCACAGTGGTGGTGGCACCGCTGCCCAGGAGGGAGAGGGTGGACACCATCCCCATGGAGAGGAACACAAAGGCTGCATTGATTGGGGCAGTGTCTGCAGGGAATCAAGGAGAGCCTGGTTAGGGAGAATCCCATCAACCCCAACAGCCTCAGAACCCCTCTCTGGATAAAGAAACCTCCAAGCTCTCCCTTATCTCCAGCTCACCCAGGGACTGGGTAAGGCTGCTGTGGGGGATTTATCTCCCGGTGATGTGGTCAATTTGTACCTTATCAGGCAGGAAACTGCTCCTATCTCGGTTTCTTTGGGTTTAGAGCTCTTAAAAATCACACCCCCTGGAAGATTTTACTGTCTTGACTCACAACAGCCAAGCTCAAATCCCTGCCAGAGCAAGCCCTGCTTCAGCTTATGTATTATTATGATTATTCAGTAATTATTTAGTGATTATATTCAGTAAACAGGCTCTCCAGCTTAATAAAACTACATAGTTGATGGACCAAATACCAATTGGTTGAATAAGTTTACATGTCTTTAGTAAGTTAAAGTTATCCCTGCCCCAAGATGCCTGTTTGGAGCTCACAAAGCTGCAAAGCTGGAAAGTGGATTTGCTTTGTTTCCTCTGCCTGTTTAAACCTTGCAAGGACTGCCCAGGTTCCCTTTTCACTCCAGCTAAACAGGGATAAACTTCCCCATCACATCAAGGCTGGAGTTCTGACCCCAAAACAGAAAACTTCCCCTGACTCAGCCCTGGACTGAGTCAGGAGCTCTGTAGTTTCCAGCTCCAGAGCAGACTCACCACCTAACAGTGGGTAAAGAATTTATTCCTATGCCCAGTGCAACTCAAGGGGTTTATTTTCAGCCTGGACACTGTGTGGGAGTTTGCAGGGTCTGCAGATGCCCCAGGCACAGCCTGTAGGTATTTGCTGGCTTTGGCTCTAATGGGAGCTCAAATTATCCAAGGGGGAAAAAACCCCAGCACAAGCAGCAAGTGGCATCAAACAGCGACATCAGTGAGTCTGCAAAGCATCTCTGCCCCTGGAATCTCCCTGGGGATTCCCTCCCTTCCTAGCTCTGCAGGCAGGGACAAGCCATCCAAGGGGAGCACAGACCCCCACCCTCGTGCCCCAACTCACATCTTCCAGCCCTGTTCTTCACCCTGTAGTAGCAGTAGAGAGAGAGCATCACCAGGTCGGCCAGCACGTAGTAAACAGCTGTGTAAACCTGCGGGAGGGAGCCAGGGGGTGGCTGCGATGAGCCAACGGCCCTGGGAGAGAAGGGAGTGTCCTGGGATGGGGAAGGGAGTTCCTGGGATGGGGTGGGGAAAGAGGAAGCAACCCCGAGGAGCAAAAAGGAGGGACCCCGAGCGAAGAAGGTGGAGGGGGAGAAGGGAGCAGCCCTGGGAGACAAGGGAGCAATCCTGGAGAGGGAGAAAGGAGCAGCCCTGAGGGAAATAAGGGAACAACCTCGGAGTGGGAGAAAGCAGCAACTGTCAGGGGAAAAGAGGGACCAGCACTGAGGAGAAGGGATCATTCCCAGAGGAGAAGAAGGGCACAATCCCAGGAAGGGGAGGAGGAAGCAACCCTGGAAGGGGAAGAAGGGAGCAGCCCCAGGGAGGAAGAGGGAGCATCCCTGGGAGAGAAGGGAGCGACCCCGAGTGAAGAGAAGGGAGCATCCCTGGCTTTTTGGTTCCCAGTGCTGGATTAAGCAGGTCCCAACCCATCCCTCCTCCCTGGAGCTGGGGATGTTTGAGAGCCAGCCCAGCCCAGGGATTTGGTACCTGCAGGGGCAGCTGATCAGCCAGGAAGGAACCGATGAGGTTTAGGAGATCTCCTCCCAGCCATCCCAGCAGGAAGTATATGGAGAGAGCCCGGTCCATGATGCCTGTTTTGCAGGCTTGGTAAAACTGCCTGCAGAGAATTGGGCAGAGACACAAACACAGTCCCTGACTGGTTCAGCACTACCTGGGAACCATCCCCAGGGTTCCCTGTTGATCCCAAAGCACTCAGGGGAGGAAAAGCAGGGATTGCCCCTTGCACAGCCATGTGCTCCCCTGCAAACTGGTCCCAATTAGAACTCCTGAGGCTAATTGGTGCTCGTTGGGCCCAAACCCTGGGGCAGCAGGGAGTGAGGAGAAGCCTCAGTTGCAGGATCCTCCCCTCTGGTTACAAAACAATCAAGACAGAGCATGACTCCCCACATCTCTCTCTGCCATGCTTGTCTCAGCACTTCCAAGAGGCACAGTGCTCCTGGAAACATTCCATCCCCAGTATGACCTGCCCTGACCACATTGCAGTTGGCTTACGTGGGATCTTCCTGCTGCCAAGCTCAGCAACAACATCATGACAACAACCAAGGTTTTGGGGCTGTGCTGCCTGCTCCTCTCCTCCTGCTAATCCTAAATTCTCCAAGCTTTTCAGGGGTGGATTTAACAATCCAGCCTCCTCGTGCTCGCAGGCTGGTTTTTGCTGTGCCCGGGGCTGGGATTTGGGACGACACTCACGGGAAGGAGGCGGCTGCGAAGCAGAAGATGGAGAGCAGCCCCAGGATGATGCTGGAGATGTCCCGGTTGTCCTGGGCACACTCGTGGAACACATCCATGATCCAGCGGGAGCCGTTGGGACACTCGGAGAGATTCCCAAAGGGGACACCCCCCCAGCGGCGCGCAGCCATGGCCCAGGGAGGTCAGTGACCCGCAGGGAAGCTGCTGGGATAACGCTGGGGAGAGGGCAATAGTATGGGGAATTAATTTATAATGCTGGGGAAAAACACATCTGGAGGAGGAACAGGGTTGGGGCTCGTGTTGGAAAAAGGGTTGTTAGTGGATAATACACCTTTATGGGCCCTAATTCTGCAGCTGTGGGGTGGGATGAGATGAGTGGGAAGGCCGTCAGCCTGGGAGGGTTTGGCCTCAAAGGAGAAACAGGAGAAATTAAAGAAGAAATAAAGATGAAGAAATGAGATGGGGAAAAAGGGTAAAGAAAAGGAGAAGGAAAAAAGAAATTAAAAAAGAAGAAAAAAGAAAGAAAAAAGAAGAAAAAAGAAGAAAAAAGAAGGAGAAAAGAAGAAAAAAGAAAGAAAAAAGGAGAAAGAAGAAACGAGAAAGAAAAAAGAAAGAGAGGAAGAAAAAAGAAGAGAAAAAAAGAAGTGAAAAGAGAACAAAGTGAAAAAGAGAAAAAAAGAAGGAAAAATGAAGAAAGGAAGGAGAAAAAAGAAGAAAAAGAAGAAAAGGAAATGACTAAAAGGAAAAATGAAGAATGAAGAAAGAAGAAAAAAGAAAAGGAAAAGAAGGGAGGGGGCGGAGGGGGAACAAGAAGGAAAAAAAAACCCCGAAAAAAAGAAACAAAAAACCACGGTGAAAAAAGGGAAGAACACTCAGAACTGCAGGAAGCGAACCCGCAGCACCGCACTCACCTCCCGCCGGCGCCGTGCGCTCCTTCGCTTTAATTTTCCCCGGAAAGCCGCGTTTTTCTGGAACTTCGGGAGGGCTGTCCGTGTCCTCCCCTTCTCGCCGGGAACCCCGCTGTCTTTCACGGCCAGTCCTTCACGGCCAGTCCTTCACGGCCGGTCTCACACTGCCGGTCCCACACGGCTGTCTCACAGGGCTCGTCCCACACGGCCCGTCCCCCACCACTGTCCCTCACCGCTGTCCCACAAGGCTGTCCCACTGTTGTCCCTCACAGCCCGTCCTTCACCCCCCAATCCCTCACAGCCGGTGCTTCAGGGCCGATCTCTCACCCCCGGTCCCACACGGCCAGTCCTTCACAGCCCGTCCCTCACCGCTGTCCCACAAGGCTGTCCCACACCATTGTCCCTCACGGCCGGTCCTTCACCACCCTTCCCTCACTCCCAGTCCCTCACCCCCGATCCCTCACGGCCGGTCCTACACTCCCAGTCCCACAAGGCCACTCCTTCACCACCCTGTCCTTCACCCCCGGTCCCACAAGGCCAGTCCTTCACACCCTGTCCCTCACGGCCGGTCCTCCACGGGCAGTCCCACACCCTCGGTCCCACAGCCCCACTCCTTCACCACCCGGTCCCTCACTCCCAGTCTCTCACCCCCGATCCTTCACTCCCGGTCCCACACTGCTGTCCCACACCGCCAGTCCTTCACGGCCGGTCCCACACCCCCGGTCCCACAAGGCCAGTCCTTCACCACCCCGTCCCACACGGCCAGTCCCTCACAGCCGGTCCTTCACCACCCTTCCCTCATCCCCGATCCCTCACGGCCAGTCCTTCACTCCCGGTCCCACACCATTGTACCTCATCCCCAGTCCCTCACCCACGTCCCACACCGCTGTCCCACACCGCCAGTCCCTCACAGCCGATCCTTCACCACCCTTCCCTCACCCCCAGTCCCACTCCGCTGTCCCTACCCCGATCCTTCACCACCCTTCCCTCACCGCCGCTCCTTCCCGTCCGTCCGTCCGTCTGTCCGTCCCTCCCAACTCTCCAATCCCCACCTCCTCCTCCAACCCCGGAGACCCACTTTCCCCCACAAACCACCCCACTTTCCCCCTCTCTCCCCGCCTACCCTCCCGAGCCCGTCTTTTCCCCAAACTCTGTTATTTTTTACCCAAACGCGGTGTTTTCTGTCTCTGTCCCCCCCGTCCCACACGGGGTGCGGGCCGGGCGCGCATGCGCGATGGCGGCGCGGGCCATGGCGGCCATGGCGGGCGGAGCGCGGCCGGCCGTGGTGCTGGGCACGATGGAGATGGGCCGGAGGGCCGGCCAGGAGGCGAGCGCCGAGCTGCTGCGGGCCTTCCTGCGCCGACAGCACCGCCTGCTCGACACCGCCTTCATGTACGCCGGGGGGGAGTCCGAGCGCATCCTGGGCGCGCTGCTGGAGGGAGGCGCAGAGCCCGGTATGGCTGCGGTGAGCGGGGGGTGTCCTGGGGGGAAGGGGGTGT
>JAWWTY010000052.1:1175994-1238550 GCA_035222235.1 Margarornis squamiger
CCATCAGGGAGCTGCAGAGCCACAAGGTCCCCCCTGAGCCTCTTCTCCAGGCTGAGCCCCCCCAGCTCCCTCAGCCCCTTCTGCTGCTCCAGCCCCTTCCGAGGGTAAAACAGGAAAGAAATTCCCTAATTTCTTGCCTGTGGCCTGTGCTCAGTTTCCAGGCAGCTGCCCTGGTGGGGCTCCAGGACACAGTGAAGTACGTGGCAGTGCTGAAGAAGGCAGCCCTGTCCCTGCACTACCTGTCCAACGGGCACCAGAAGTGGGTGGAACACTTGCCAGAAAGGTGGGAACACGTTCTAAGGAGAGGTGGGAGCTCCTGGCAGAGGGAAGGGCACTGCACCTGCCTGGTGCTTCTGGAAACCTCTGCAGACAGCACTGTGAGCAGGTGATGCTTCATGGGTGCTGCCTCTCTTGCAGTGAGAGCACTCAGTACCAGTTGCTCTATTCCCGTGGGACTGGAGTGATCCACGTGCTTGGAATTGTTCCCCAGAGCCACCTGAACATCCTGACATTCAGTGTAGAGGATGGAGAAATTACAAAACAGGTAGAGCTTGATTATGGAGCCAAAAGAGTGGGTTTGGTGCTAACAAATGTGCTCCCAACCCGAGGGGCTGTGCTGTGGGGGGCACAGAAATTGGTGTGGTCTAGAGAAACTTCCCTTTGCACTGAGGCAATGCCTGCAGGCCAAAATGCAGGCTGAGTGCCCTGAAAACCAAACTGAGTCAAAGTTATCCCATAAACCTCGGGCTGACAGAGAGTTTGTCCCACTCACGGGGAGAAATAATCCTGACTTGAATTCTTGGCTGTGTCCCTGTTGGTTCTTTGCAGAGTTGGCTCTGCTGCCACCTTGCTGTCTGTGTCTGTGCAGGTGAGAGTGGCAGCCCCGTGGCTGCAGAGCCTCGAGGGCACCTGTGCTGTGGTGGGGGAGGCTGTGCTGGTGTGTGTGGACATGGACATGCACTCTCTCCACGTCTGCTCCTTGGACACAGAGCAGGAGATGAAGGAGATCCCCCTGCAGGTGAGAGTTCCTGAAGGAACATTCCTTGCCCAGCTGGTTTGGTGCCTGGGCCAGCCCACTGGGGAGCTGTGGAACCATTGAAGAGGGGTGGGGGATTGGGATCCAGAAATGGAGGGAAGGGTGAGAAAGGTCATTGTCTGTTACCATTCCATCTGGATTGATGTCTTCAGAGCTCTGCTCTGAGGGGAGCCTCAGCCTCCCTGCCCCAGGGAACCTCCACCCAGCTGTGGTGCTGCTGAGAGGAGGAAGGTGCTGATCCCAGTGGAGAACAAGCTCTCTGAGCACATGTGCTTGTCTCCCTTGCAGTCCCTGGAGCTGGAGTTTGCAGATGACTTCCAGGCCAGGCTCTTGGCCACTCAGCCCAGTGTGACCAGTGCTTCCAGGACCCAGTTCTTCCTGCAGCTCTCTCCCAGCCACTTCTCCCTGCTGCAGTACCAGAATGGGCTGCTCAGCCACCTCCGGGACTTCCAGCAGGTACCTGAGCCAACTGTGCCCAGCCAGGGGACCAGCTGAGCTTAAAATCCTTCAAAGCTCTTGGGCCAGCTGGCAGGTTGGGAAAACCTCAGTAACTCTGGGTGTAATGGTTCAAAAACCTGTGGCAGATCAACTGTTTCCATCCTTACAAGAAATATTTTCAGTCTTAGGATTTGTTTGGTTTTATTGGAGGAAACAATAAAATTTAAAACTTGGCTGTGGAAGTTCATCTGGTTTTAATTCCACTGTGGCTTTATTTACTCCACAGTAGCTTTTGGTGGGGTTTGGGGTTTTCTTGATGGGTTGTTTTCATGATTTCCTGCTATTTTTTACTTTCCAGGCAGCTCTGGTGAGTTTTGCAACGACCGGGGACAAGACAGTGGCCGCTGTGCTGACGTGCAGGAGTGAACTGGTAACCAGAATTGCTGCTCTCTGGAACCAGCACAGCTCTAGGAATGTGCTCTGGGGGTGGGTTCCAGGAGGGTTTCACAGGCCCCAGGGCTGGGGAGTCCCTCGAGGAAGAGGAGGGTGGTAATTCAATTAAAGCTTGATTGTCTCCAGCTCAGGCTGGGTCTGGCTCGGTGGGATGTGTGCCCTATTTCAGTCCTGCGGGCACGTGACCTTGGAATAGGATTTACTGATCCATAGAGGATTGCAGTTCTCGGGGATACCCAATTTATGAAAGGTTTTATTTTAATAAAAACCAGTGTAGAACTATGTATAACAATAGAACTCTTTCCTGCCTGATTTCACAGTCAAGCTGAGACTTGTCAGGCACTCAAAAACCTGATTTTTTTTATACTCTTTCTGGGGTCTGCAACCATTTTACATCTCTTCCCTCCCTCATTCCAGAAACCTGGAAGTGCTGATGGCCTTCCTGCTGGAAGTGCTGTGGAGGAAGCCCGGAGGCAGGTATGAGGTGCTCGTGTTCCCAGGAGCAGTGGGAGTTCTTGGCAGCCCCTTTTATTGCTCTGTGTGCAGGGACAGAATGACAAAGGTGTGACAACCAGCTTTTTGGAGGCTGATGTTTTGGAGCAGCTCCATATATAGAACCTAAAAATATCCTGAAGCCACAGTTCTTGCTAAATGTGGAACTCTGGGGCAGAATCTGGTGTGGGGGGTGTGCAAGTGATATTTTCTGCTTGTTTGTCCAGGATTCCTTAACCTGCTCCAACCAAACCTACAATGTAAATCTCTACCTGGTTGAAACTGGGCAAAGACTGTTGGACACCACGATTACCTTCAGCCTGGAGCAGGGAGGAGCCAAACCCCAGCAGGTGAGCAGGGAGGGCTTGTTTCAGTCCTTCAGTGCCTTCCCTTCCCTGATTTGGCAGGATGGGGAGAGCCCTTCAGGCAACGGCAAAGAGCATTTTAGGGGTTACACCATCCCACTTTTGCTCTTGTTTCGTTTCCTTCAAGGAGGTGATGTGATCATTAACTTCCCTGTTTCCCTTGCTCTTCTTTTCCTAGCTCTACATCCAAGTTTTCCTGAAGAAGGATGACTCCGTGGGCTATCGAGCCTTGGTGCAAACAGAAGACCACATGCTCATGTTCCTCCAGCAGCCAGGTAACTTCACAAGCAGCTTCCTCCATGTCTAACAGTGGCCAGAAGAAAATTCCAAGGCCTAAAGGCTCTTCTTTTATCATGACTTTCCTTGGAAACTGGCAAAATTAGTTAAACTTTCCCGAGTCCCATGAAAAGCACAGGAGACTCTTTCACATCTCACCTGAGCAGAGGGTTCTGCCACATTCTTAGTGTAGGGGGGGCCTTTGAATTTCAAGGGGTTTCTGCAGATACCAAAACTTTTTGTAGGATGGGAATCTTAAGTCCTGTTGTACATATTCCTCAAAGTTTTTCAGAAAAGATCCTCATGGCAAAAATTTTTATTTGCAGAAAGGGTTAAAAGTTCATCTCAATGACATGAATTTTCTGGGGTTGAAAAGGAATCCAGGTGTTCACACTGGGACTCTCTTATTTTAAATAGACTTAGTGACTGTAACCCTTTTAAAACACCAGATTGCTTTTATAGATCCTGTGGTTTTCTTCCCAAAAGTGATTCCAGCTGCATAAAGTGTTTGTCTTTTATGAAATAGTTAATTATATTAGGCAGATATACACCATTTTGCATTTCATAAGAAGTGATTTGCATTCAAAGGGTCCGCTGGAACGTAGTCCTGTTCCCAGATATCAAGTTGATTTTTCCAGTATTCTACTCATTATATTCCAGGAAAAGTTGTGTGGAGTAGAGAGGAATCTCTGGCAGAGGTGGTGAGCCTGGAGATGGTGGATCTGCCCCTGACAGGGGCACAGGCTGAGCTGGAGGGGGAATTTGGAAAAAAAGCAGGTGAGTTGAACAGAATGGCCTTGGTGAGTTGGTTCTTTTTCCTGAATAAATGTATTTATTGTTTCCTCTGTACTCTAAGCTGTGAGATGAATTCAAATCTCTGCTGTTGGCAGTTAAAATGAGCAGAAATAACCCCTTTTCTGTCCAAACTTTTGAAGCCACTGAAATGCAGATGACATGAATACATTACACTGTTACTTTGAAAAACCAGTCAGCAGCTGTAGGAGGGATTTTGGCCACCTCTCCTTAATGTTTCCTTTGCCTCTCTCTGGAAGACTTGTTTCCAATAGCTTTTTTATTTTTTCCTCTGTTTTGTCTTTCCTTGCTGTCCTGGATGCAGCCATTCAAGGTAACCCAGCCTGCATGCAGTGTGTTGTTCTGCTCCTGCCTGGTGCTTCCTGGTGCCACTGGTGTCCTCTGCTTGCTCTCCTCAAGGCTGAAACAGTTTCTTTCAGGGAACTAAATATAAACCCTGATTGGGCCAGAATTAAGTGGTTTTTTTACTTACTGATGCAGAGGGAGATACAGAGCTGGGAGGTGGGTGAGCTTTAGGTGGTCACACTGAGGAGGAGCACAAAACACTCTGCATGAAGGTTTGCTTTCCGTTGATAAAGGCCTATTTTGGAATGAGTGTGAAGTGGGAAAAGGTTGGTGAATGCCAGAGTGTGTCACTAAATGGTGCCTCTGTTACTGCAGAGTGGGAGGCAAAGAGTTCTCCCAGGTTTGTGCATGGCAGCATTTCCTTGTACCGGCCAACACCGTCATTGCAGTTTCGGGGTGGGACCTGGGTTTTGCCTCTTGTTGTCACCATTGGTGTCATTTGCAGATGGCTTGCTGGGGATGTTTCTGAAGAGACTGTCCTCCCAGCTCATCCTGCTGCAGGCCTGGACTGCCCACCTGTGGAAGATGTTCTATGATGCCAGGAAACCCCGGAGCCAGATCAAAAATGAGATCAACATTGACAACTTGGCAAGGGATGAGTTCAACCTCCAGAAGATGATGGTGATGGTCACTGCCTCGGGAAAGGTGAGGAAGGCAGGGGAGGGATCTGTTTCTGGGCTGTAGCAAAGAGTTCCCAGCCCTGTTTTTAGCCAGGCCTGGGCAGAATGTCATGAGGAGATGCACAGGATGTTTTGTGATACCTTGAAACAGGGACTAAAACTCTTCTTTCTTTGGGACATGACAAAGAAAGATGCAGTGTTTGGATGTGAGGGGTGTGTTTTCCTCAGCTTTGGCTTTCCTGTGTCTCTTTGCTCAGCTCTTTGGCATTGAAAGCAGTTCTGGCACCATCCTGTGGAAGCAATACCTGAGGAACGTGAGACCAGGCTCCTCCTTCAAGCTGATGGTGCAAAGGACAACAGCCCATTTCCCACACCCTCCCCAGTGCACTCTGCTTGTGAAGGACAAGGTGAGGCCCTTCCCCTGCCCCCCACTGGGCTGGCTTAGATGGAAATCTGCCCTGGGAAAGGGCAGGAAAAACCATCTTTTTGGGTAACATCTGGTTATCACTGCAGGGAAGCAACCACACAAGCCTGAAGAACTTAAGAATGACCATGGGTTTGATAGGCAGGTGTGGGATACAGAATATGTGTGCCCAAAGAGAGTGTTGGAATAGCTGAACCCTGGGCATGAATAGTCCAACACCAGCAAGTAACAGTTAGAAAAACACCTCTTTTTTGCCCCCTTAGAAAAGGTTTTACCTCTTGTTTGTCTTTTAGGAAACCAAAATGAGCTTTCTGTATGTCTTTAACCCCATCTTTGGGAAGAGAAGCCAAGTAGCTCCCCCTGTCCTGAAACGTCCAATTCTCCAGACTCTGCTTCTGCCTATTATGGATCAAGACTATGCCAAAGTCCTGCTCCTGATTGATGATGAATACAAGGTAAATGGCTTTGCCTGGAGGCAGTTTTCTTGATGTTCTGGTTAATTATTCCCCTCCCTTTTGGAGCAAGATGAAAAATAAAATGCCATTGGGTCACATTTCACACAAAAATATGAGGTTATTCTGGTAAGACAGACCTTACCCTGATAAACACGTTTGAAATAATCTTTCTGCTTCATTTTTTTGTTGTTGTTTTGTTTTTTTCTTTCTATGTCAGTTGGTTTTTAACCTGTGTTTCCATCCTTTTCCAGGTTACAGCTTTCCCAGCCACTAAAAACGTCCTTCGCCAATTAGAAGAAATAGCCCATTCTATCTATTTTTATCTGGTTGATGCTGAGCAGGGAAAACTCTCTGGATTCAGGCTGAAAAAGGTAGGGAAGACTTGGTACAGTCCCAGTCATGCCACTTCCCTGGATAATGGTAGATCTCTTTGTTTGCTTTGTGGGAGTTTTGCTCAGAATAGGACCATTCAGCCTCAAAACATCCCGAAGAAACCTGTAAAATGAAGAAGAAAAAAAGCTGAATGTCATCGATGGAGATGGCATTTTTGAGGACAAGATCCAACCTCCTCCCTGCTTTTCCCTTGCAGGACCTGACAACAGAGGAGAGCTGGGAGGTGGTGATCCCCACGGAGGTGCAGAGGATAGTGGCTGTCAAAGGGAAGAGGTCCAACGAGCACGTGCACTCCCAGGGCCGTGTCATGGGCGACCGCAGCGTCCTCTACAAGGTGCTGCTGCCACTTGGGGATGGCTCTTTGTGGATCCATCATCCCATGGGAACATCTCAGTGCCATCCCCAGGCACTGCTTTGAGATTAACTGCCCTGTGGTGGCAGGTTTTTTCCCCAATCCCTCCTCAGAGGTGCTAATTTTGGTGGGGACTCTTTTCTAAAACACTTTTACGCAGCGATGAAGTCAGTCAGTTGATAGTGGGGAAATAGCTGCTTGATTTCTTCAGGGGATTTGTGCTAATAAGAAAAGTAGTTTATTACATGCCCAGTGCCAGATGAAATGCAGAACAAGGTGTCTGTGGCACTAAAGTGGGGATGGATCTCAGTTGTTTTTCCTTTTTCTGTAGTCCCTGAACCCAAACTTGCCCAGTGCCAGATGAACTGTAGAAATGAGGAGTCTCTGGCACTAAAGTGGGGATGGATCTCAGTTGCTTTTTTTCAGTCTCTGAACCCAAACCTGCCCAGTGCCAGATGAAATGCAGGAACAAAGTGTCTGTGGCACTGAAGTGGGAATGGATCTCAGTTGTGGTTTTGTTTTTGTGCAGTCCCTGAACCCCAACCTGCTCGCTGTGGTGACAGAGAGCACAGACACACACCACGAGCGCACCTTCATCGGCATCTACCTCGTCGACGGGGTCACGGGCAGGATCATCCACTCCTCAGTGCAGAAGAAAGCCAAGGGGCCTGTCCACATGGTTCACTCAGAGAACTGGGTGGTGGTAAGAGCTTATTACACAATCAGCCAGGTTGGAAAACACCTCTGAGATCAAAGCCAACCTCTGTCCCAACACCACCTTGTCTACTCGAGTGTGGCACTGAGTGCCACATTCCTCACATTGGGGAGGTCGGGCCAGTTCCTGAACCTGTGTGTTCCAAAAGCCTTCTCCATTCTCTGTGATTTCCTGCTCCCCCTGTGTTACTGATTGCTTGCCTCATGGTCCTAAATCCCCCCTGTCATTCCAGTACCAGTACTGGAACACGAAGGCCCGTCGGAACGAGTTCACTGTGCTGGAGCTCTACGAGGGCACCGAGCAGTACAACGCCACAGCCTTCAGCTCCCTGGACCGGCCCATCCTGCCTCAGGTTCTGCAGCAATCCTACATCTTCCCTTCTGCCATCAGTGCCATGGAGGCCACCATCACCGAGAGGGGCATCACCAGCCGCCACCTGCTCGGTGAGTGCCTGCTCTGTGCTCACTGAAAGCCAAGCAAAATGCATTTGCTGCCACAAACGGTACTTGTGGGTTGTGCTGGAGCCCTACAAGTGCAAGGAGAAGCACCAAGAGAGGGTTGCTGTTGGGAAATGCTGTCAGGAATGGCCAAGGGGTGTCAGAGGGTGGTGCAAGTCTCTGTTCAGTGGTGCCCAGTGACAGCATGAGGAGCAAGGGGTATAAACTAAAGCACAGGAAGTTCCTCCTCAACATGAAGAACTTCTTTATGCTGAGGGTGGGAGAGCACTGGAACAGCTGCCCAGGGAGGGCCTGGAGGCTCCCTTTCTGGAGACATTCCAACTCTACCTGGATGCATTCCTGTGTCACGTGCTCCTGGTGACCCTGCCTTGGAAGGGGGTTGGACTGGATGATCTCCAGAGGGCCCTTCCAACCCTATCAATGCTGTGATTCTGTGATTTTTCTTTTAATGCACAGTTGGGCTTCCCTCTGGGGCCATCCTGTCCCTTCCAAAGGCTCTGCTGGATCCTCGGCGCCCAGAGATCCCAACGGAGCAGAGCAGGTAGGGAGGGTGTGATAACCCCTCTTCTCAGGCACCTGGGAAAAGGGATGGATTTTGTGTGCAATACAGGAATGTGAAGTAGAACAACCTGTCCTGGATGGAGTCAGGGTGGTTTTTGCATGGAAGTTTCTTCAGGTCAATGAACTTTAAGGTGTTTTCCAAACTAAGTGATTCTGTGGTTCTCTTCCCAGTCTGTGCTGCTGGGATATGTTTGTCTGTAAGGCAGCAGGTCTATCACAAACCAGCCTGTTGTCTGCACTCTTGGGAAAGAGCAGTGAGAGTAACTGGGTTTTTTAGAGAATTACACACACTTTTAGAGCTTCCTAACCCTGGAAGGAGGCAGCTGCAGTTTAGCCTGACCCAGCTGGTATGTTTGCTTTCCATCCTGCAGCAAAAACGAATCTGCACAGGGAAAAGCTCCCAGATTTCCCATTCCAGGTCAGCTCGAGATGATCAGAGCAGGAAACACTGATGAGAATGTGCTGTTTGGCTGGGATCTCACTGCTCTTTCCCTGCCTTTCAGAGAGGAGAACCTGATCCCCTACTCGCCTGACGTGCAGATCCACGCCGAGAGGTTCATCAACTACAACCAGACCATCTCCCGCATGAGGGGCATCTACACAGCCCCCTCGGGCCTCGAGTCCACCTGCCTGGTGAGTGTGGGCTGGGCACTGTGGATCCCTGGAGTCTGGGGAGCATCCCAATCCACAGCCTGGGGCTGGGAACTCTGGAATCCCCGTGGCGTGGTGTCTCACAGCTTAAACGTTCCTTCTTTTCAATCTGGAATGTGAATTTTTGGGGCTATTTAAGTGAGGGGTTTTTTGCTGTTTAACTGGGGTTTTTTGGGGCTAAGGAAGTGAGATTTTTTTGCTGTTTAAGTGGGGGTTTTGGGGGCTGTTGAAGTGTTTGGGTGGACTGTTTAAGTGGGGCTTTTTTGTTATTTAGGGTTTTTTGGGGCTATTTAAGTGGGTTTTTGGAAGCTATTTAAGTGGGGTTTGGGGCTATTTAAGTGTGTTTTGGGGGCTATTTTAAGTGTGGTTTTGGGGGTATTTAAGTGTTTTTGGGTGGCTATTTAAATGGGAGGTTTTGCTATATAAGTGAGTTTTTAGGGCTGTTTAGGTAGGGGTTTGGGGATCTGTTTAAGTGAGGTTTTTGAAGCTATTTAAGTGGGGTTTTTTGCACTGTTTAAGCATTTTTTTGGCTGTTAATGTGAGTTTTAGGGCTATTTAAGTGGGGGTCTAGGGGGTCTATTTAAATGGTGTTTTTGGAGCTATTTAAGTGGTGTTTTTTGCACTATTTAAGCAATTTTTTTTGGCTGTTTAGGTGAGTTTTTAGGGCTATTTAAGTGGGGGTTTTGGAGCTATTTAAGTGGGGTTTTTTGCACTATTTAAGCAATTTTTTTGGCTGCTTAAGTGAGTTTTGAGGGCTATTTAAGTTGGGGCTTTGGGGGTCTGTTTAAGTGAGGGTTTTGGAGCTATTTATGTGATGTTTTGGAACTATTTAAGTGGGAGTTTCTGCGCTATGTAAGCACCTTTTTGGGTGTTTAAATGAGTTTTTCCATCTATTTAAGCAGGGCTCTTGGAGCTCTTTAGCACTCCAGCCCTGAGTGACTAATTTCTGAGCTGCTGCATGCCCCCCTGCCCCTGTGCCCCCTGCAGGTGGTTGCCTATGGCCTGGACATCTTCCAGACCCGCGTGTACCCCTCGAAGCAGTTCGATGTGCTGAAGGACGACTATGACTACGTGCTGATCAGCAGTGTCCTCTTTGGGCTGGTCTTTGCCACCATGATCACCAAGAGACTGGCCCAGGTGAAGCTGCTCAACAGGGCCTGGCGCTGAGGGACAAGGAGGAGGCAGCTGGGATGGCACTGCCTGGACGTGGAGAGGTTCCAGGATCCCAGCTCGCCTGGGGGATGCAAACATCCACATTGCATCCCTCGGGAAGATGTTTGTGAGGAAAACACACACTCGTGAGAGATGGAAGAGATGTGTGACTGCAAATGAACCTCCCCAGCCTCCCAGAAAGCCCTGAAATCACGTTGTGTCCCTGAGGGTGCTGAAGAGAATACTAAGGATGTGTGTCCTCTCTGTCCTTGGCTCTCCTCAGCGCCAGTTGTGCCCCACATCTGGCAGAGGGGTGTTGGCAGCTGTGCTGGGAGTGCTGCACTGGGAATGTGTGAGCTCCCAGTGCAGAGGGGTTATTGGAATAAAAATGCTGGGAATGGGGTGGGTGTCGGTGGGAAAGGGCCCGGTGGAGTCACTGATGGGGGGGAATTGGAATGTAAAGTCTCTCCATGGTCCTTATTTATTCTGCTGGTAACAGCAGCTCCTTCCCATTGGTTTGGAATTTCCTTGGATTTCTCTCTGACACAGGGAGGGTCAGGGTGAGGACCCTCACAGTGTTTCTCTCAGGATCAGTGCTGAACTCTGTGGATTGGAATGGTTCTAATGAATTTTGGGAAGGAATTGTTCCCCTGTGAGAGGCTGTGTCCCCTCCGGCCCCTCAATAAAGCCCTGAGCTGGTTTGGGCCCTTCATGTGGCTTTTTTGGGGATATTCAAGTGGGTTTGGGGGCTAAATAAGTGGCTTTTAGGGCTATTTAAGTGGGTTTTGAAGGCTATTTAGGTGTGTCTTAGGGGCTATTTAGGTGGGTATGGGGCTATTTAGGTGACTTTTTCGGCTATTTAAATGGGGCGTTAGTTGTTTTGGGGGCTATTTAAGTGGGGTTTGTTGGGGCTGTTTAAGTGTTTGGGGTGCATTTAGGTGTTTTTTTGGAGGTGTTTCAGTGAGGGATTTTTGGCCATTTAGATGGGGGTTTTGAGGCTATATAAGTGGGTTTTGTCTATTGGAGATTTTGGTCGCTTAAGTGGTTTTTTTGGGGCTGCTTAAGTGGGTTTTTTGGGCTACTTAAGTGGGTTTGGGGGGCTATGTGGGTGTTTTTTGAGGGCTATTTAAGTGGGTTTTGGCTACTGGGGGTTTTGGCCCACTTAAGTGGAGTTTGGGGGCTGTTTAAATGGCATTGGCTATTGAGTTTCTTTGACCATCTAAGTGGAGTTTTTGGGGCTCTTTAGGTGGCTTTTGGCTATTTGGTTCTTTGCCCATTTAAGTAGGGGTTTTGGGGGTATTTAAATAGGTTTTGGCTATTGGGGTTTTGGGCCATTTAAATGAGTTTTGGCTATTGATATTTTTGGCCATTTAAGTCGACTTTTGGGGGCTGTTTAAATGGGTTTTGCTATTGAGCTTTTTGACCATTTAACTTGGGGTTTGTGGGGCTATTTAAATGGCTTTTGGTTACTGGGAGTTTTGGCCCATTTAAGTAGAGTTTTTAGGGCTATTTAAATGGGTTTTGGATATTGGAGGTTTTGGCCCATTTAAGTGGAGTTTTTAGGGCTATTTAAATGGGTTTTGGCTATTGGAGTTTTTGGCCATTGGGTTTTTGGAGCTATTTAAGTGGCTTTTGGCTATTGAGCTTTTTGGCCATTTAATTTGGGTTTTGGGGGGGCTGTTTAAATGCCTTTTGGCTATTGAGTTCTTTGCCCATTTAGGTGGAGTTCTTGGGGCTATTTAAATGGGTTTTGGCTATTGGAGTTTTTGGCCATTTAAATGAATTTTGGCTATTGATATTTTTGGCCATTTAACTTGGGTTTGGGGGGGCAATTTAAATGCCTTTTGGCTATTAAGCTTTTTGGCCATTTAAGTGAAGTTTTTGGGGCTCTTTAGGTGGTTTTTGGCTGTTTAGTTCTTTGCCTATTTAGTTCTTTGCCTATTTAAGTGGTGTTTTTAGGGCTATTTAAATGGGTTTTGGCTATGGGGTTCTTTGGCCATTTAAGTGGAGGTTTTGGGGCTCTTTAGCTGGTTTTTGGCTGTGGGGTTCTTTGGCCGTTTAAGTGGGGGGTTTGGGGCTATTCCTTTTGGGTATTGAGCTTTTTGGCCATTTAACTTGGGTTTGGGGTCTATTTAAATGCCTTTTGGCTACTGGGTATTTTTACCCTTTAGATGGGGTGGTGGTGTTTGTCCATCTATGCGGGTTTTTTTTGTGGCTCCTTACGTGTCCATGAGGTATTTAATCCATTTAAACACCTGCGAGCCGCTCTTTAAACCACCTTCACCCCCTCCCTTGTCCGCCCCGAGGGGCGGGCGCGGCGCTCCCACCGCGCATGCGCCTTCCCGCCTTTCCCCTCGCCACCGGCACCGCGCACGCGCCGCGCGCCAAACTTGCTGACTCACGCAGTGCGCACGCGCCCCGCGCCGCGGGGGCCAATGGGGGGGCGCGACGTTGCGCCGCCGCTCCCGCCCCGCCGCCAGGGGGCGCTGTCCCCGCCCCCTTCCCACCCCCCCACCCTCCCACCCCCGCCCCTCAGCAGGCCAAGATGGCGGCGGGCGGCGCCGCGGCCGCGGCCGGGCCCGGCTGGGACGTGGCCGTGCGGCCGCTGCTCTCCGCCTCGTACTCCGCCTTCGACATGAAGGAGCTGCCGCAGCTGCTCGCCTCGGTCATCGAGAGGTGAGTTTTGGGGGGGGGGAGGTGTGTGAGCCTCAGGCGGTGAAGGGTGGTGGGGGGTGGCGGTGTGAGGGGCGCGGGGTGTGGGGCTGGGTGGTGGGTGCCCAGAGAGGGGACGGCGGGGTTGTGGCTGCTCGGGAGGAGCGTGGAGCGGCGTGTCCGGCTGTGCCCGCTGCCCTGAGGCTCGCCGGGGTGCCCCGAGGCTCGCCCAGGTGCCCTCGGGCCCCATAACGGGCTGAGGGGCCCGGCAGGCCCAGCGCCCGCCCCAGGGCCTTCGGCACTGCTCCTGTGGCTTCGCTTTTGTCCGCCCCTGGCACCCTGTGCTGTCCCGCTGTGTCTCACCTGTGCCTTCACCTGAGGGGACCACAGGGTGGTGGCACTGACTCCCCTCTGCTCTGTCGCTGCGGTGCTTCTCGTGTTTTAAGGAGAAATGAAGCACAGGTGGATCACGCCTGCCTTTTCTTAACTAGGAATATCCGGCTCGGGGTATAAGAGTGCCCACCGCAGCTGTTTAATTGAACTTGGAGGTTATTTTAGGACCTAAAACGTGAGGTGTGAGTGCCACAACAGAGGGGTGACCCCGGCCACAATAAGTTGTTGGGAAACGTAAAATAAACACTGCAGTGAGGAGGAAAAGGATAAAGCAAAGCCTTGTGGTGTTTTGCTTAATAAAGAATGGCTGAGGGTGCAGTGGATGCTCCAGATTCAGAGAGTCCAAGGCACAGAGCTGGGGGACTGGGACTGGGCAGGGGCTCACCCAGAACGTGATGGTGGGACTGGGAGAGGGGTTTGGCCAGTCTTTGCTCTAGGGCCCTTTGCAGTGTCGCTTTTCTGGGCAGAGCTGCACTGTCTGTGTGTTCACTGGTGAAGTGTTTCGTTTGAATATCCCAGAGACACTCGAGTGGACCCACTTGAGTCCTGGGAGTGGGCTGTTTGCTCCTTTGGTGGGAATGAGGGTTCCATTTCCCACCTGAGACAAGTTTGTTGCCTTTAAGCAGCACTGCCTGGGGCTGGAGTTGTGCGTCTGATGATGGAGCAGAATTTGGGCTCCTGCAGGATGATACTTTTTATTTCATGCCTTGATATAATGTGGCCAGTCTCAAAGGAATAAATTCAACTCATTGGAGTTTGGAGCTGTGCTTTTCTGTGCTGAACAGGAATCTATCTTTAGATTCCTCATCTGAAATATTTTATCTGTTCTGGTTATATTTAGAAGGTGGTTGTTGGATTTCCCCTTAAGTAAACTTGGTGTGCTGACAGCGAAATCACTAGTGTTACCTTTTCAAAATAAATCCATAAACCCCTTTTTTAGCAACTCTCCTGTTTAGTTTATAAGTTTAAGCATCATCAAGTGACTGGTATTCCCTGTGTGGGATGATCCCCCTTTCATGTGATGCTCTGGGAGCAGGTACATTCAAGAGCTGGCAGAATTTGGCCTCTTCTTTGGCATAAATGGTGGAAATGCTGACTTGGGAAGGTGCGGCTGAGGTGGGACAAGGAGCCTGGGACAGCCACACGAGGCTGGATTTTGGGGAAGGGGTTTCCATAGGGCAGAATTCCTGCACCCAGGAGGAGTTGCTTTGTACCCCCTGCCTTACAGAAGGGATTTGTTTTGGGGCTGTTTGGGATTTGGGAGCGGAGCTGAGAGAGGAGCTGGGTTTTGGTGCTGATACCCTCACGGAGGCTTCTCCCCAAGCCTGAGAAATGAGCTTCCCTGGGAAGCACAAGTGCTTTAAGCAGTAAACCACAATATAATAGCTGAAAGTTATTTTTAAATCTCCCTGCATATGCAGAATAGCACTCTTGCACGTCCCAGATTGATTTACTTGCAGGGATTGATGATTACTTGACAGCTGCCTTCCTCTTTGCACTGCCTTAAGAACTCCACAACTTGTTTTGCTAAACTCACCCCTGTCCTTGCCCAGTCCAGGTGACATTCCCTGTCTTGTGCTGAGTTCTGCACCTTTGTGTTCCTATACCCTGTGGGCATTGTGTGTTGCACAGCTTGACCTGTGCAGTAATTGAGGAGCTGCCAGCCTCTCCTGTACTCTGTTATTCCCAAATTGTTCTAATTTGTTCTCTTAAAATGCATTACACACATCTCCTTCTGCTGATTTGGGGTTGAGCCTGAGAGGTAGGTGAGCAAAATTCCTGTCAGAGTATGAGAGAGCACAGACTTTGTTTTTGCATGTTCATTGCCCAGCAGAGCAGCTCTGGCAGGAGATGCTGAAGTGAAGCCTGAGGTGTTGAAGCTCAGTCATGTTATGCTGCTGAATCTCTTCAAGTAAAGCCTCTCTGCTTTTCAGGCAGACTCAATATAATCAAATCTCGGATGTAGGAAATCAAACTGCAAAGCTCATGAGTATTTCTTTCTGTTCATTTTTCTGGAGAAATGATTCTTTTCCA
Organism: Margarornis squamiger; assembly: GCA_035222235.1. NCBI lineage: Eukaryota > Metazoa > Chordata > Aves > Passeriformes > Furnariidae > Margarornis > Margarornis squamiger. The sequence continues at coordinate 1,191,073 of JAWWTY010000052.1, forward strand.
GAGTTTCTTCTGTTTCAGCTGCATCTCTTGTTACGACTGGAAACCATGGCTTAATGTGGAAAAGGGAAGGTGACTGGGCCTAAACTGGGCTTTGGTCAGGTTGAAGGGAATGGTGTTTCCTCTTCCTCCTGCTCCTCTCACCCTGCTGAAGCTGCTCTGTTGTGTCAGTGAGTGAAGGGGATATGTGGGTTCATTTTGGTGCTCTGCAGCAGAGCTGGTCATTGCCAAAGCTTGAGGAATCATGGTTGGAGTTGGGTACGGCCTGTGCCTTAGGCTGTTTGTGTGCAGAGGGGCTGTGTTGGGACAGCACTGCAGCAGTGCCAGCTCTGTCAGAAATGCCTGATCTCCATGGCCAGGAGTCTCACAGAGCCCTCAGACTTGACTCCCCTGCCCAGCCATGGCAGATCTGCTCTGTGTGCCTGGTGTGATTATGCAATTGCCTGGTTTGATCCCTCTGATTTGCAGAATTGCACAAACTCCACTTGACTCCGTGCCGTGACAGAAAGGGAATGCCTGTGCTCCAGGCCTGGCAAATCCTGCCAGCGTTAGCAGAACACACAGTCCAAACACTCTGGGCAGCTGAGTTTAGAATAACTGAAAGGTTAATGAGCCTCTGGCTGGGAGAAGCTGACCTGTTGATGCTGTAAAGGAGAAACATTTACAATATTGGAATTATTCCTTAAATTTCCCACGTGGATGGCGATGCCTGTGCCGTGATCTGGCTGCTGCTGGAGGACTCGGTCCTGTGGACACGAGGGAGAGGGTTGTGTTCTTGTCTTACCCCTGTTCATACATTTGGGTGTTGGGTGGTGCTGCTGTTGTGCTGGATCCAGCTGACATCTCTCCTCTTCTCCCATTGCAGTGAATCTGAAATCCTGCACCACGACAAACAATATGAGCCTTTTTACTCCTCCTTCGTTGCACTTTCCACACACTACATCACCACTGTGTGTGGCCTGAGTAAGTGTTCCCCCTCCTTTGTCTCTCTTGCTCTTGTGCTGTGACTGGGATACAGTAAAAATAAATCAGAACTGTAGCAATTTTTGTATTTGTCTTTTGCCTTCTTGCTGAATCAGACTTTATATATATATCAGACTTTATCCTGGCAAAATGTCAGCTCACATGGAAAGGGAAGCTGCTTGGTGGGCGTGTTTGGCCACCAAGTGCTGGGCAGCGTTGCCTTTTTGGTAGCTTATTCATTGGCCTGACTTAATTTTTGGTCAAATTAAGTGTTTAATTCAATTTTCAGGGTTTTTAGGTTATTCTCTAGCAGTTAGAACATTGCCATCCCTGGGAGTGTTCAAGGCCAGGTTGGATGGAGCTTGGAGCAACCTGGTCCAGTGGAAGGTGTCCCTGCCCATGGCAGGGGTTTGGAATGAGATGAGATTTAAGGTGCCTTCCAACCCAAACCTTTCTGGGGTTCTATAGTTATGTTACTTTATTGGAGTTCATGATCAAAACATTGTGACTCAAAAGCATTTTCTGTTATTTTGGTTGACAGTTTAGCAATTTTCAAAAAAAAAAAAAGAGCTTTGTGGACTTGTTTCATGTTCTTCCGTGCCTCTGTCAGCATTAAATAATGTTACTGGGGAAACTGTTTTATCTCTCTGAATTCCCCTGTCTGGTGGAAGGCATTATCCTGATTTACTGACATGTCTTGGGTTACATTGTAATGAGACTGAATTTATATGGCACCTGTGTGCTCAGCATGATGGATTGTGTGTGTGCCCACGCTGCAGAGCATCCTGCTTTATTGACAGCACGGGGAACTTACTGCACTGAATTATTTAAAAACTACTTCTGACTACAAGGATCTGCTTTTTTCAGTACCAAGGAACCAACTGCAGTCGGTGGCAGCTGCTTGTAAAGTCCTCATTGAATTCTCCCTGCTGCGGCTTGAGAACCCCGACGAAGCCTGTGCTGTGTCACAGGTGAGCACAGATTTTTGACAGCCTGGGTGTGAAAATGGACTTGGGGCTCTAATTCTGAAATGTTTGCTCTAATGTTACATGCATAGAGTAAAATTGATGAAGCTCTTCAAATATTTAAGGTGTACCACTTTGGTAGAGACTGATTCCTGCTGAGTCTTCCTTCTTCATTCTTTGCTCAATCTCAGCTTGCTCAGCACCTGAAATAAAGATGACCTGAGTCTTGGTTAATTCTCTTCCAGTTTCCTGCAGTTTGATTTAGTTTTGTGTAGCAACCTAGATCAAAACTATTTATTGTGTTTTTAAAGGCAGTTTCTGTCCCACTTGTACTTTAATCATCTGGGAAAGCTTCAATCTGTTTGGAAGAGGAAAAGCACCTGAGAAGGGTTCCCATAATGTGGTGTGGCACAGGAGGGAGAGCTTTTCCAGGTGTTCTCCATAAGGAGCACAGGGCCAGTGTTGGTGACCTGAATTACCTGCAGTCAATAATCTGTCACGATGATCTTGGGTGTGAGATCCCCATGGATTAGAGCTGTTGCAGTGGCCTTTCCAGCTGAACTTGCATTACTCTTAATCCAGCTGCTTGCAGTGAATGATATGGAGGAAAAATTGCAATCAGGAGAGTTTAAATTGTACTTTATATCTTTTTTCTTTTTGTAGAAACACCTCATTCTGCTCATAAAGGGGCTGTGTACGGGCTGCAGCCGCCTGGACCGGACAGAGATCATCACCTTCACAGCAATGATGAAGTCAGCCAAGCTGCCCCAGACTGTCAAAACCCTCTCTGATGGTAGGAGGGGGTTCCATTTGTGTGGTTTTGCCTGCAGCACTGGAGTTAGGCACAGAAAGCCCTGGGGGATTGCTGTATGAAATGGTGGTGTGTTGTTTTCCCTGCAGTTGAGGACCAGAAGGAACTGGCCTCCCCGGTGAGCCCAGAGCTGAGGCAGAAGGAAGTGCAGATGAACTTCCTCAACCAGCTGACATCAGTCTTTAACCCCAGAGTCTCGGCATCACCATCCATCACACAAGAGACACAGGTGAAAAAGCCCTAATATAGCACCAATCTGAATTTCAACATCAATAACACAGTGCAGGGAAGGACAGAGGGCTATAAGTGGTAATTTTTAATACAAGTGTAAAGAAAACCTTTCTTAAGTATTTAGATCGTGCTTGCATGTTTTTGACTGGAAAATGACAAACTGCTCTTTGTGTTAGATTGTCAATAGCAGTTTTATTACCTGGTGGAAGCTCATGTTCAGTGGTATTTATGGCTCTGCTGAGTTCTGCTGCTGCACCTGGCTCCTGTGTAGGGAGTTACTGCAATACTCTGTTTTTAATGCCTCTATAATGTATTTAATTTGTGCTTGCTCTAGGTGGAAGGAGAGGGTGAGGATCAAGCTACCACAGATCAAACCTCTGCAGCAAAGACCAAAAGCATATTCATTGCTCAGAATGTGGCCAGCCTGCAAGAACTGGGTGAGGATCAGTTTATCTTGGAGTCAAAAAAGTGCCAGAAAATGTCTCTCTAGTGTTACATCTCCCAGCTCTGAGTGGGAGGAAACTCTCTGGCCTAAAAGGTTGATGGTGATTGCCATGTGGCTGGAATGAAGTTGTCATTGCAGTCAGGATATTTGTGTTTTGAGGGGTAAATAAGGTGGACAATATAAAATAGCCTAGGGAGTGGATTATTGAGCAGGTGGGGAGTAGAATCGCAGGATTGTTGGGGGTGGAAAAGACCTTTAAGATCAAGTCCAGCCAAGCAGACCTGGTGTGCCATCTAACATGGACACAGAGCTTTGTGACACCCGTTACAAGAACAGGTTGGAAACTCCACCAGCTGGTTTATGTGCTGTCAACTAGTCTTTATCCTATTGCCTCATCTCTGATGACATTTTCTCACCACAGAGACTAATTAAGTCAATTATTGCGGACTGTTAGCTCTGACCTGCTGAGGAGCACTCTGATGGCACAGTCAGATAACACTGCTGTTATTTGTGGTAGGTGGCTCTGAGAAGCTGCTGCGAGTCTGCCTGAACCTTCCCTACTTCCTAAGATACATCAACAGGTTCCAGGATGCCGTGTCAGCCAACTCCTTCTTCATCATGCCGGCCACGGTGGCCGACGCCACCGCCGTGCGCAACGGGTCAGTGCCATCCCTGCCCTCTGTACCCGCTGCCTGGGGCAAATGGCTCTGCTGGCAGGGCAGTGCCACTCACTGGCTGCTCCTCTGAGCTCTCTGTCCCTCATTGCTCAATCTCCATGTGTGTCCTCCCTGCAGGTTCCATTCCCTGGTGATAGACGTGACCATGGCACTGGATACTCTGTCTCTGCCGGTGCTGGAGCCCCTGACGCCCACGCGTCTCCAAGATGTGACTGTTCTTGCTCTCAGCTGTCTCTATGCAGGTGAGTGGGTCTCCTCTGGTTTTTTTGGAGCTTTGTGCTCTGCTTTGTGAGGCTCAGCCCACAAGTAACCTTTATTTCTCGTGAATTTGGAAGCTCTGCAGCACAGTGTGGTGACTGGGCTGATACTGAAGTTGTTACAGTGGCCCTGGAATCCTGGTACATTCTGCCACTGTTCTTGTCAGTATCTAAGAAAAAGACTGAGTGACTCAACATCTTCTTTACAGCCTGTGATTTTTGCTCTTTATGTAATGTTCAGAGAATAATATATATTTGCCATGCTTATGGCTTCAGCGTAATTGATTGTAGCCCCAAATCAACCTTGTTCTCCAGGAGTGGTTTAAGTATAACCAAAATCCTGGGTGTTCAGCTGGAATGGAGGAGACTTTCAAGAGACAGGGTAGTTGAGTGTGAAGACTGTCTTAAAAGAGGCATTCAATCACACAGTAAAACATTTCCTCCTTTAACTGTTCCCCTGTGTTTTTGTAGGACAAAACTTTCCTCTTTTGAGGGAGCTAAAGATTTTTAAATCTCTCAGCTGTAATACCGAGTGTTACAGTTGCTCCATCAAGCTTATAGACTCGTTTTAATGTACTAAATAAAACATTTTGCCCCAAGATTGACTCTTGCTAAGAATTCTCCTTGCCCTTGTCTCCCCTGAGGTGTGAGTGTGGCCACCTGCATGGCCATCCTGCACGTGGGCAGCACTCAACAGGTACGAACTGGCTCCACGAGCTCCAAAGAGGAAGATTATGAAAATGATGCTGCTACTATTGTACAGAAATGTGTAAGTAAATGGGGGAGTGTTCAGGTGAAGTGTGTAGAGTTTGTATTTATTTGGATTGTGGTATCTATTATTTCTAGGCATTAGCCTTGCTAGTGAAGGAATTAAAGGGTTGGCTCGTTGCAGAGGGCAAAATATGGTTGCATTTTGAGTTTTTGTCTTTATTATTGCCCAGTGGAACACCTTATCATGGCTTTGGCTTTATTTGCAGCTTGAAATCTATGAAATGATTGGACAAGCCATCAGCAATTCACGCCGTGCTGGGGGTGAGGTAAGATTGCCATCTCAGGGCGCTTTTTTGCTGTTCCTGTGTTGGTCTGTTTTGGCATTTGGATTGACACTGTTTTGTCTTGGTACTTTTTTCTCCCCCCTTCCCCTCGACTTTTGGCACGATAGCATTATCAGAACTTCCAGCTGCTCGGGGCTTGGTGTCTGCTGAACAGCCTCTTCCTCATCTTGAACCTCAGCCCCACGGCCTTGGCTGATAAGGGGAAGGAGAAGGATCCACTGGCTGCTCTTCGGGTCCGAGACATCATTGCTCGTACTAAGGAGGGCGTTGGGTCTCCCAAACTAGGACCTGGCAAAGGGTATGTAACACCCCACTGTGGGAATCACTGTCCATGGATCTAACCATGCCCAGCAAACACCTACTGTGGGGTCTTGTTGGTCTCTTGAAATTTTATTTCACTCCATTTGGAATTTGAGTCATGGAAAGAAAAGTAGTTTGCTTCAATTTAGCAAAGCAGACACTTCACTCATTTTAATATATATGTTTTTTTATTAATATTTTCCCCCCGAAATCACATAGTGTCCTTTATATTTCTGTAGGCACCAAGGGTTTGGTGTGCTGTCAGTGGTGCTGGCAAATCATGCCATCAAATTGCTGTCCTCACTCTTTCAAGATCTGCAGGTGGAGGCATTGCACAAGGTATGCAGGGAGTGTTGCACATGCTGGGGAAGCCTTTTGCCTTCCCCACTCAAACATTCCAAATTCTCTTCTCACTTCTGTTCTCAATTCCATTTGAAATTCTCTGCCCCAGGGCTGGGAGAGCGACGGTCCCCCAGCAGTGCTGGATATCATGGCCCAGAGCACGTCCATCCAGAGGATTCAGCGGCTCATTGACTCTGTGCCCCTCACTAATCTGCTGCTGACTTTGCTCTCCACTTCCTACAGAAAGGTAGGAACTGGCACACAGGGAACTTCTGCTTCTGAGCCTCTCCTGAGCATGAAAGTTCTCACTGTGCAAACTGTCACTGTGCTGAGAAGAATGTAGAATTCTGCTTTCAGAATTCTCCATTCTGGGCCTCTCCTTTTGCTGCTTTCACAGCTGTCAATTGGACAAATGAACTTTTTCTGTAAGCTCAGTGGTATTTGTGAGTTCATTTGGAAGATGAAAAGCCTGTGTTCCAAACTGATGTTTTTATGTCAGAGCTGTTACTTCAAGTGTTGCTCACAAACGTGACATAGATTATTTATTTCCACCCATCCCGTGTAACTTAATAAAACTTAAGGTGAAGAAGCCTTGAAAAGCTTCATAAATCAGCTGAGGAAAATTTGCTAGAAGACAATGCAGAGGCACAAGGAAGTTAGTCTTATTTTCACATTCTTCCCTTTCATGATGCTGAAATATTCCTTGCTGTGCTGCTCCCCAGGCCTGTGTCCTGCAGCGCCAGAGGAAGGGCTCCATGAGCAGCGACGCGAGTGCCTCCACCGACTCCAACACCTACTACGAGGATGATTTCAGCAGCACTGAGGAGGACAGCAGCCAAGGTGAAGGAGCTTGCAGCAATCAGGGTTTAGAGAATCAGAGAATCCACCTGGCCACTGGGCTGTTGCCTTCTCAGGCTGAGCGTACCAAGCAGTGTGTAAGGTCTGCGTGGCAGGAGTAGTGCTGGCTGGAGTCTTTGGTGGAAACTGAAGCCTGAGGGGCTGGGATTTGGCAGTGTTTGCTCACGAGGAGAGTGTGGAAGTCATTTCTTCTTGTAAATTCCTGTTGGACCTCTGTTAAAGTGCTTCTCCGTGAGATTTGGAAGGGAGAAGGAAAGATAGCAGATGCCTTAACTGTGCTCACTGAAATCCCATTTTAGGCCTTTTTCAGGCCGAGTAGTTAAGTTTTTTGGCTGAGTATTAAGATTTTTGTAACCCTTTTTGCTTCCAATAACATGGTTTTGTTTTTCCTGCCCTGTGTGTTAGATGATGACAGTGAACCCATCCTTGGGCAATGGTTTGAAGAGACAATCTCTCCAAGCAAAGAGAAGGTGGCCCCACCACCACCCCCTCCACCACCTCCCCTGGAGAGCTCGCCAAGGGTGAAAAGCCCCAACAAACAGAGTGGGGGAGAGAATGGGAACATCCTGGCCAGTCGCAAGGATCCAGAGCTGGTACGGGGAGGTGCTGAGGGGAATCACTGCCAGTTTACACTGACAGCATGAGAAATGTCAGGGGTTGTCAGTGCACTGCTGATGGAGAACCTGGGAGGGTCTTGGCTTTGAGCAAAGGTGTTCTCTCTACTCTTATGCCAGGTGGAATGGCACAGGGTTTGTTGCTGCCAGGGAAGCAGAGATTGCAGAGAGTAACTATTTGGGTTACAGAGGGAGAATGGGGGCAGAACTAAAAGCGAAATGACTTGCTGATGGAATGCTTTTAGCTCCAACTCCATTGGGTAAAGACAAAAATAAGTATTGTAGGGGAGAAGCTGGAGGCCTCCAACCTTCTCAGAGAGTTCTAGAATCAGTCCTGGTGCAGACCACCATGCTGTAAGCTCACCTGTCCTCCACTGCTGGGGAGGAATTAAGGGACTTGATTTATTTTGCTGGTGGTTTAGTTTTTATTTAACATTGCCCCTCTGCTTTTGTTGCTTCTATAATGTGTTTCTCTTTCCTTTGCAGTTTTTGAGCCTAGCTTCAAACATCTTGAACTTCATCACTTCTTCTATGCTGAACTCCAGGAATAACTTCATTCGTAACTACCTGAGCGTGTCTCTGTCGGAGCAGCACATGGCAACACTGGCCAGCATCATCAAGGAGGTGGACAAGGATGGGCTTAAGGGTGAGGGAATACAACTCTCATAGAGCTGGAGGGTTTAGAGGGGTGTGTTTTCTTAGTGTCATGTCAAAATTTTAGGGAGCAAAGGGAGTAAAGGCACGCAATCCCTGTCTTACAGGCACGTCAGATGAGGAGTTTGCTGCTGCACTCTATCACTTCAACCACTCCCTGGTGACCTCAGACCTTCAGTCCCCTGCCCTGCAGGTAATCTGGGATTGGCTGTGTACATAAAATGAAGAAATGGTGGTGTCTGTTAATGTCCCTGCACGGATTCTCCACATCTGGAGTGGTGTCTTGGTGATTCCATTTGGCCCTGAGTATATTCTTTTGCAAACAGAGGCTGGAATGCTTTGAGTCCAATTATTTAAATGACACGTGGAGTCATCCAGTGCAAAACATCCTGCACAGTGTAAATTTCACATCTAGAGTTCAAACTAATTCACTGAACTTTGGAGGTGATGAAAGCTGAGAAGGAAATGAGTCTGTGTATTTCGTTTTGAAAAGTTGCCTCTATCCATGAGTTTATCAAGAGACATTCCTGCAGATTTGCTTTGCTGTCAGAACTGAAGCCAAAGAGCCTTGCAATTCTCTCAGGAGAGAATCAAATTAATTCTTTTGCTTCCATGTACTAACTTTGTAGCCTCTAGGTTTCTTTGCTGGCTCATGGTCTGACCTGACTTAACCCTGTAAGTAGAGGTTACAAACCTGCTTACCCATCACTGAATTCAATCCCTCAACTTTGCTGACTGGTTTCTACTGTATTTAAAACACTCTGTTGTTTGTTGGCTTTTAAAGCAGTTGGACTTCTCAGCAATCTGCCTTTTTAGTGTATTTAAAAAGAAAACAAGCATTGCGGTGATCAGTCAGAGGGGTCGTCTTTCACATTCATAGATACTGAATGTATGACACTTGCTGTGATATTGCAGTAAATGAGTAGAACTGATTAATGCCTTTTTTTATTGCATTGGTGTTGAGAGCTTGCTGTGTTTTAGGTGGCAAAGGGACAGCATCGTGTTCCTCAGTAGCTATTTGAGACAGGAGAGTTCCTGCTGTGGAAGCCCTTACAAGCTGAGAGCCCTGATGTTTATTGTCATCTCTGTGTTCAGATCATGCTTTCACTTAATTAAAGCATCAGACAGGACTTGCCCCTTTCCAACAAGCCCCTGTTTTGTTCCAGAACACACTCCTTCAGCAGCTGGGAGTTGCCCCTTTTTCTGAAGGTCCGTGGCCTCTCTACATCCACCCTCAAAGTTTGTCGGTGCTCTCGCGGCTTCTCCTGATTTGGCAGCACAAAGCCACTGCCCAGGGAGATCCTGATGTTCCAGAATGCCTTAAAGTCTGGGAAAGGTGAGAGCATTTTATGTGAAGCTGAAAATCAGCCATCTCTTACCTCTCTTGTCTCCTTATCAAGTGAAATTGTCCAGCAGGACAAGTGTGTGTGTTCTCTGAGCTGTGATCTGGGGGATGCTGGGAGGAGCAGAGGCTCAGGCTGCTGTGGGGCTGGAGTCCTTCGCCCACAACAAGGAAATGAGACCTAAAATCAGGAGTTAAGTGGGAGGAGGCTGAATTACAGCGGTGCTGGTTTTAAAAAGGGAAGGAGAATGTTTTCTTTCAGCAGGTTTCTGGGAGGTTCTGTTAGGGTGGTGCCAGGATTGTTTCTCTCTGCACTTACCTGGATGTGACAGTCTCTGATAGCTGGCTCAAAGCTCTAGTGGCCAGCCTTCCCCATGGGAACAGATTTGAATCCTTTTCTCCCTTTGGATGATCCTATTTTCAATTAAATGTATTTGCTGCTGATTTAATTTGTAGCTTTTACTGTTTGTGTGGTCTCATTCCAGTACACAATGTAGTGAACAGTTAGTGACATTACCAGCATTTAAGCAGAAAAATACAATCATGAAAATGTTTAACCTGTGGTTAAAGAGATTTTAAAGAGACATCCAAGCAAGGGGAAGAGTCAACTTTATAAACTTCCTCTCCTGCTGCCAGGTTTGTGGGCACCCTGAAGCAAAATGCCTTGCAGGGGACTCTCCCCAGTGACACAGAAGACCTGAATGTGGAACATCTCCAGCTGCTGCTGCTCATTTTCCACAATTTCTCCGAGAGGGGCCGCAGGTCCATCATGATGCTCTGCATCCAGACAATTGTGGAGCTGACAGCAAACATGGAGACCCAGCAGAGTTCTGTGCCACTCCTCGTGGCCCGCCTGCTCCTGGTGTTTGACTACCTGCTGCACCAGTATTCCAAAGCTCCTGTGTACCTGTTTGAGCAGGTAAGGCTTTGGCATCACGTTGTGGGTATTTAAGTGGTCACCCAGCAGAAATCTGTGATGGTTTGGTGTGTTCTGGTCTCTTCCTGACCTTTGTGAGTAAATCAGCTTTGCTGTTGTTACCAGCTTGTGGAGTTACAAGGCATAACTAACTCCCACTGCTGATTCCTAGCACTGGGTTCAATTTGGGGTGAGAGTTCCTGGTCTAATTACTGTCCTAATTTCTGGTAAGGACAGGATGATTGTTCCACCTTATCTTTAAAAGCTTGAGTGTTTGGGTATTTAGGCACCATTTCACAACTTCCTTTTCTTTGCTTTAGTGTTTCACTGTTGAGGTTTTTGGGGTTTTTGGTTTTTTCAGTAGTGGGATGCTGGTTCTTTGGCCTCTGATTTAAACTGCTCACTCCATATTAAAAGTCACCAGAGAGGGTCCAGGGCTCCCCTCAGAAAAGTGTAATGTTGTTTTTTAAGCAGGGTTGTTGCTGTTGTGTGGTTCTTTTCCTGTGGGTTGGTATTTTGGCCCTGCCTTTCAGTGACAAGGCTGCCATGGGTGGATTTTGTTAGTTTGTTCATTTTTGAATGCAGGTGCAGTATAATTTGCTGACTCCACCCATTGGCTGGGGCAGTGGATCCCAGGACAGTGGCAGGCGAACGTCTGCCCCACTTTATCATGGCTTTAAAGAAGTGGAAGAAAACTGGACCAAACACTGTTCATCAGGTAAGAAAGAAAATGAAAGCAGTTTTTTATCCCAGGATTTGCTTTTAAAATGAAATGCGAGCCCTTCCTGTGCCTGGTCTGGGCAGCTTTTCCTGCTTTTAATGGGCATAGTTACAATAGACAAAAGTGCATCTAATAACACAGGGAAAGTTTTATTATACAAAATTAGTGTCGTGGAGCTCTTTAGAATCTGGTAGGGGTCTTAAATTGTGAAAGTTTGTGGGGATGGAGAGGAGGATAACACAATGCTGCCTAGTTAAAGTGTCACTTGGAATGTTACTTTCTGTTCTTACACTGCAGACTCAGCTCCTCAGCCCAGGTTCTACTGCATCTTGTCTCCAGAAGCTTCTGAGGATGATCTGAACCGCCTGGACAGCACGGTATGGGCACTGCTGGCTCACAGACCTTGCTGTAGGTCTGCACGAGGCCACGTGGGTTTGACAAGTGCCAGGGAAAATGGACTAGAATGAAAGACCAGAAATTTTTTACTAAGTGGAGAAGAGTGGCTGGAGAAGATAATATGGGATTCCTTTTTGCACCTAGTTGCATGTCAAGGAAATCTGTACAAAGCCTGTGTTGTACTCCTTGTAGTAATGCTTGCCATTCAGACATGTTTGCTGTGACAGAGAGCCCTGCCCTCTCCACTCTTGCTGTTCATTGCTGCTGAAACACCTGAGCCAAAGACATGGCAAAAAGTTGGCAAAGGCATTAAAGTTGTTTTCTCATCCCTTTGCTCCACGTTGTTCCTGGGTGATGTTTCCTCACTAACCTTGTTGCCAGCAGAGCTATGGGCTTGTTCTCCCACACAGGCTCCCTTCTCACCAGTTCATTGATTATCCAACTGGGGAGAGAAATACCAGCAGAACTCACATCCTGAAGGCTTATTATGCTTAGTTTTGGGGCTGTGGGTATTCTGAATGCTTAAAAGAGTAAGAGCTTGGCTGTGTGTGTGCCTTGCAGAGCAAGGATCCTGACTTGTCATCTCCTGCAGGTTTGTGAGGTCCTTTTCTCCAGGGCTACGAAGTATGATGAGCTTTACGCAGCCCTCACTTCACTGCTTGCAGCTGGGTCACAGTTTGATACGCTCAGGAGGAGGGAGAACAAAGCTGTCACAGCACTGGTAAGACTGTCTTGCTGTCTGTGTTGAGAAACATCAGGTTTTCAAAGTTAGTATTTTCAAGCAAAGTGTTTAACCAAAGTGTTTTGAGCAGTCATTGGAGTAATGTGGAGCTTACAAATCCCTTACCTAACTGTAGTGTTCGTGGTGGCTGCACATCTCTGGAGTTTTTAATTCATGACATGTTTTAGACTTGTTGTAAGTCCCTGGTAATTCCAGCAAGTCTGGCTGGAACATGATTAAGCAGGAGAAAATTGTATTCTTTTCCCTTTTTCTTTCCTCACTCCTCTGTTGCATATTTTGTTGTGTAATATGGCAGAAACTCAGTCCAGAACACGTTCATCTGATTTGGCACATCTGCAGGAGTCTGGAGTTCCTGATGAGATACTTCAGTAGCTGTGATGATCAAAACTGCAATCTTTCTTTACTGATTCATGCAGCTGTTCCTCTCTGCAGGAAGCCTGTGCCCTTCAGTACTACTTCCTGATCCTGTGGCGGATCCTGGGGATTTTACCTCCCTCCAAAAGCTACATGCACCATTTGGCCATGAACACCCCTGAGATGAGTGACTGTGACCTCCTGCACACCCTGCGCTGGTCGTCCCGCCTGCAAATCCCCTCTTATGTCACGTGGATCAAGGTACAGCCTCATCCTTACAGGGCAGTTTGGAGATGTTGGTAGTGACAATGTCAGCCTCTTCCATGGCTGCCTGTGGGATTTGTTCTGTGAGCACAGTGGGGAGAAATGGGAAGATGTGCCTGTGCTTTCCAAAGTCTTCCAGCCTGCTGATTGGCAGAGGGGTTAATTACAGGGCATCGCTGAAGTGTGATGGGTCTGCTTTTTGGCTTCTCTAGGATCACCTTGTCAAGCAGGGCATGAAAGCTGAACATGCTGCTCCTCTCATCGAACTGACCTCCAGCAAGTGCATCTCAGTGAAGTACGACGTGGAAATAGCAGAGGAATACTTTGCTCGCCAGGTGAGGAGGGGGCAGTGCAGCTGTGCAGGGGGAGGCAGTGCAGCTGTGCAGGGGGAGGCAGTGCAGCTGTGCAGGGGGAGGCAGTGCAGCTGTGCAGAGGGAGGCAGTGCAGCTGTGCAGAGGGAGGCAGTGCAGCTGTGCAGATGCAGCTTCTGTTGCTGTGGAATAATTTGCTCTTACTGTTCCTTCCCTTCATGTTTTCAGATCTCTTCTTTCTGTGCTGTCGATTGCACCACCATTCTCCAGCTGCACGAAGTTCCCAGTTTACAATCCATTTACACCCTCGATGCTGCAATTTCCAAGATTCAGGTTTCTCTAGATGAGCACTTTTCCAAGTTAGCTGCAGAAACTGATCCCCACAAATCCTCAGAGATAACCAAAAACCTCCTTCCTGCTACGCTGCAGCTCATTGACACCTACGCTACGTTTACCAGGTACAGTCCTCGGGATCTCTTGCAGGAATACAATTCCCTGCTGTGCATTTTGCTTTGCATTTTGTGTTGTTTTCTTAGAGGTGCCTGGCTTTTTTTATAGCCCAGTGTAATTATTTTATGTCCTCTAGAGTGTCCATTGTTTTAAAAGAATAAAAAGCAGCTTCTCAAGCCAAGTTGTTTCTAAGTAACCTCCTTGTCTGCTCTTCCAAGGCTTCCTTGCAAGTTTGCAAAACCAGCTTTTCCTCCAAAGATAAAACCACTCTCTAGGATAGGGCTACTTAAGGTTATTTCTCTGGGTTAATATTGAGGCTGTCAGACCATCAAGAAAGAGAGGGGGGTTAATTCTTACGTGAAGAGCCTGAAGTCTTCTAAACTCTCATTAGAACCTGTGTAGAAGAAAGCAAAAGTAATCAGCTTTTTCTTTGGAATGGGCACTTCTCCTGATAAGTAGCTTAGAGGGGATAAAAGCCCACAACTCCCTCAGTGGTACAAGATGAAGTGTGGGGCAGAGCTTCAGAAACTTGCTGTTTCTCTGTCACTGTATTGACAGCCTCAGTTCTGGAGTGCAGAGCTGATTGCTGAGTGAATCCCTTCCATCCTGAACACAGGTCCTACTTGCTCCGGAGCCTGTCTGAGGAGGGTTCCACAGACAACAAGCCCTCTGAGGAGAAGCTGCGGGGCTATGCTGCTGTCCTGGCCATCGGGTCCAGCCGCTGCAAGTCCAACACTTTAGGTGAGGCTGCTGCAGAGCTCACTCTCTGAAGGGGAAGCCTTCTACAGCACTGCCAGCATTCCATTTCAAAGCTCTCTGCTGGCTCGTGTGTTCTCCAGCACTGCTCAAGCAAGGGAGTTATGCTGCTAGCAGCACACTGGGAAGTCTCTTCCTTGTAGTATCCTACAAACTGAAAAAGCTGGGCAAAGCTTGAAAGAGTAACTGTCTTAAGGGTTTATCTGGATTATTCAAATGCTTTCATAGGCATATTGGACCTGGTGGTGTGAAATAATAAGGGGAATTATGGAATGTTGCTGTGTTGAAGACTGCTGTGCATTGGTATTTTTGCCATGTTTTCTGTTGTGAAAGTGAAAGAAGCAGGGAAGCTCTTGCAAACTTAGGGATAATTTTGTCTTGTAGAAAAGCTTGAAACGAGCCCTCAGCAGAATTACAGTTGTGTCTTAAATAAGGATCTGATTTCCAAAGTGTTGTAGAAGCACTCTGGCTTTCAACAGGACCCGTGAAATGACTCAGTGCCTGATGGTTCTGTGTTATCTGCAGGGCCAGCACTTGTTCAGAACTTGCCTTCAGCTGTGCAGGCTCTGTGTGAGTCCTGGAACAACATCCACACCAACGAGTTTCCCAACATTGGCTCCTGGGTGAGTCCTGCCTCCAGGATTGATCTGGAGTGCCCCCAGCCCCAGGGATTGCTGGGAATGGTGGGCAGGGTGTCACTGGGAGGTCCTGATGTGTGGTGTGTCCCCTCCCCAGCGCAACGCCTTTGCCAACGACACCATCCCTGCAGAGAGCTACATCAGTGCCGTGCAGGCTGCCCACCTGGGCACCCTCTGCAGCCAAACCCTGCCCCTGGCAGCGTCTCTGAAACACACCCTGCTCTCCCTGGTCAGGCTCACCGGGGATCTCATCGTGTAAGTGCTGCTTTCTCTGTTACATTGTGTATTACATACCTTGTGTTCTCACAGTGGCTGCTTTCTTCAGGCTCTGAGGGTGGGATTCGCTGGCCTGGTGCTATATGTCGGACTAAACCTTTCAGTTTGCAGTTCTGAATTCTAAATGAGTAAAGACAGTCTTTCTGTCTTTATCTGGTACCTTCAAAAGTCAGACTCCCTGAGAGAAACCCTTATTATTGTATCAAATATGGACTTGATGAAACTGGAATATAAAATGAGACAATACAGGTCTAATTAATCCATTTGTGCATTGTTATAATTAATTTTTGTGATGCTTTCAAAGTGTAAGGAAAAATCAAAATGAAATTATTTTTGAGGGACTTAGTCTAAGATATTCTGAAACTGAAAATTAGTTGTTGATGCTGCAGACAAGCCCAAACCCCACGTTGTGCAGTTGTGTGACTGTCTAGGAAAATGTTGTAACTGTGTATATGCAAAAGTAACATGGAGAGTTTTCCAAATGAGGACAGTTTTTCTGAGGCTGGATCAGTAGATTTATCCCAGCTTTCTAAAAAAGGCTTTATCACTGATTTCCATCCAGATCTCTGCCTCACTTGTGTGACTTCTGATTTCCAATAAGGATGTTCTCCAATACATCACAGAGAGAATTGATTTGTTTGCTTTCCTTTTCAAGCTGGTCAGATGATCTGAACCCACCCCAGGTGATTCATTCCCTGCTGCCCCTCCTTTTGGAGACCAGCACAGAGAGTGTGGCAGAAATCAGCAGCAACTCCCTGGAAAGGATCCTGGGCCCTGCAGAGTCAGATGAGTTCCTGGCACGTGTTTATGAGAAGTTGATCACAGGATGCTACAACATCCTGGCCCATCACTCTGATCCAAACAGGTAACAGGCTGGGGTTGTCCTTCTCCTCCACCAGAGCTGTGTGTAAAGAGTGGCCACAGCAGGTTTAAACTGCAGTGTTGCTGCCTGAACAGCACAACAGAAAGGCAGAAAACCAGCTTATTTCTCTCTCTTGAAGACTTTTGTACTTGTAGACTGAAAATACAAGGTATTTTACTCATGTTGCCAGGAACCATATATTCCTCTTTTAATCCTCAGTGGCCTGGATGAGTCCATCTTGGAGGAATGTTTGCAGCATCTGGAGAAGCAGCTGGAGAGCAGCCAGGCCCGGAAAGCCATGGAGGAATTCTTTTCAGAAAGGTGGGAGTTGTAGCCCAAGAACTTTATTTCTCATCCTGTTTGTTTGCTTGTCACTGTAGACACTGAAGTTAATGTCACAGTGCAGGGAAATACGGGCTGTGTGAAGACAGGATTTCCTTTGGGAAATGGAGGAGAGTGGGAAAAGACTCTGGAGGGGAGAGGACCTGGGTCGTGGCCACTCCAAATGAATTAGTCCCCATAGCGTTTATTGGTGTGAGATGATTGTTCTTGTCAAAGGAGGGGTTTTGGACATGCTGGTCCATAAGTTACAGACCAAGCTGCAAAAATAGGCAAGAAAATCTTGCCTTTTGGTTTGGAAATGAGTTTTGTGACCTGATATGTGAGAATACTGAAGCTGCTGAGGAGATTTATGAGTTTACCCAAGAGATTTATGAGTTTTAGTCTGAGTTTGCTGTTTGGCTGAAAGGAATTTCAGCAGTTGGCTGCTGAGAAATATAAATACAAACCATTGCCAGTCTGAAACAGGAAGGTGGAGAGAAGTGAAGCAAGTGGACAAAGGGAATGGGTTACCTTTTACAAAGCTGATTCATTTTCCCCCTCTGTGTAGTGGAGAACTAGTGCAGATCATGATGGCAACAGCCAACGAGAACCTCTCAGCCAAGTTTTGTAACAGGGTGCTGAAGTTCTTCACCAAGCTCTTCCAGCTGAGTAAGTGATGGTTGCATCTCTCCTGTCCTGCCTTTCTCCACTTTATGCTGTTCATGTATTAGACTGGGACATAAAGATGCTCAAAAGAAAAGCTGGAGGAGGGAGGGGGCTCAGAGCTTCACCCTTTTGGTGGAAGCCATTTCCACACAGCTCCCTGTGGCTCTGTCACTCACAGTACCTTCCCCCCCAGCTGAGAAGAGCCCCAACCCCAGCCTGCTGCGACTCTGTGGCTCCTTGGCCCAGCTGGCCTGCGTGGAGCCCGTGAGGCTCCAGGCCTGGCTCACCAGGATGACCATGTCCCCACCCAAAGACTCAGACCAGCTGGACATTGTGCAGGAGAACAGGCAGCTCCTGCAGCTCCTGACCACCTACATCGTTCGGGAAAACAGGTAAAGCCCAGCTTTTGGGTGCTGTCCTTTGCCTTCCTCCTCGAGGGGTGCAAAGTAGGTGTGAACTGCTGGTGGTTTCTTTATTGTACCTCTCTGAAACTCTTCTCTTTCCTCAGCCAAGTGGGAGAAGGTGTGTGCACTGTTCTGCTGAGTACTCTGATACCAATGGCAACAGAGATGCTGGCCAATGGGGATGGCACAGGCTTTCCTGAGCTCATGGTCGTGATGGCAACTTTGGCCAGTGCAGGGCAAGGTGCAGGACACCTCCAGCTCCATGGTGCTGCTGTGGATTGGCTGGGCAGATGGTAAGAGCAAACTGGATGTTCTTTGTTCACTTGCATCGCTTAGACTGATTTTGCTAAATTTTTTTTACTGGTGCTGTGGGGACAACAATTTTCTGATATTTTCTAGTTTGTGGTTTGGAATATAAAGTGTCTGATCTGTGCCCCCTCATTAAGAACAACCGTGTGTTGTCTTTATCTTCTCCACTCTGGGTGGTTTAATTGCTGCATTTATAGATTGCCTGTTGTTAATCTACAGCAAACTGAATGCTTGAGGCTATTGGGCAGGGCTGAGTTTATACTTCCCAAAGGCTGTTAGCTCTAATGAGAGGTTGTGGACTCCCCATCCCTGGGAGTGTCCAAGGTCAGGTTGGACAGGGCTTGGAGCCACCTGGGCTAGTGGAAGGTGTCCCTGCCTGTGGCAGGGGGTGGAATGAGATGAGCATTCTGGGATTCTGTAATAATTCCCACTGTTCTGTGTTACAGCAAGAAATATCTGTCTCAAAAGAACGTGGTAGAAAAAATGAATGCCAACGTCATGCAGGGGAAGGTAAGATGTGATCAGTGCTCAACTGACAGGAATAAATCCCAGGCAGGAGCTGCTCAGCTGTGCTGCTTTGGGCTCATAGTGGGAGCTTTAAAGCCATTTGGTCAGGGGGGGATAATTCAGTTTTCTTGCCCTGCAGCAGCTACTATGGGGTGTGAGTAATGCCTTTTGTCCCCCTTCTCTGCCTCCCAGCACGTGACCATCCTGGAGTGCACATGCCACATCGTGTCCTACCTGGCTGATGTGACCAATGCCCTGAGCCAGAGCAGTGGCCAAGGGCCCAGCCACCTGTCTGTGGACGGGGAGGAACGGGCCATCGAGGTGGACTCGGACTGGGTGGAGGAGCTGGCAGTGGAGGAGGAGGATTCCCAGGCTGAAGATTCGGTAGGCAGCGCTCGCACTCTGCTGCAGAGCAGATGGAGGGTTATTTTGTGTCCAGATCAGAGTCACTCAGGTTATAAATTAAGGTTTTGTTGGGATTTTATTCCTAATGTGACACTGAGTGACTAACCTGCTTGGCAGGGCGGTAATTTGTGCCTAGATCTGTTGACTTTGTGATCTCAACAAAAGTTACATGTTTATTTTTTTAATTAAAAAAGGAAGAAATGGAGTGAGGTGGGTTTGTTCCTACTGGTCTGTTTGTCAATTATATATTATATATCAAGCAACTTAGATAAGGCTTTGAAGTGCTGTTGGGTAGGGAAAAAAAGCTGTTATATTTTTTAAATTTTATTGTACCAATATCTTTTTTACTGTTTCTTTCTCTTGTTAACCCTTTCATGTTATTAAAATGTGTCACCTTCTCCTCTTTCATATGGTCTGATACCAGCTGCCTTCTTGTAGCTCAGTGTTGCTATTCTTAAAATACACATTTGCTGTCTGAGGAATTTCTTCTGTCCCACGTACTTTGCTGTAGCTGCAGTTACAGCACCTTTCTGAAACAGTTTTCTCCTTGACAGGATGAAGATTCTCTCTGTAATAAACTCTGTACCTTCACCATCACACAGAAAGAATTCATGAACCAACATTGGTAAGACCCTGAAATTTGTGTGCACAATTTCAGCCTGATATTCCTGGCCATTGAGAATTAAACCCAATGTGGTTTGTGAGCCTCGAGGCACTGCCTTTCTTAACTCACCTGGCTTGTTTTGGGCAGGTACCACTGTCACACTTGCAAGATGGTTGATGGGGTTGGTGTTTGCACAGTTTGTGCTAAAGTTTGTCACAAGGATCATGAGATTTCTTACGCCAAGTACGGGTCGTTCTTCTGTGACTGTGGAGCCAAGGAGGATGGCAGCTGCCTGGTAAGGTGTCTTTGTGTCCTCAGCCTTTAACACCTTTTGCAGTTTCTGGTCTGAGTAAGCTGTGCAAGGGTGCTAAGACTTGAAGGCCTTGGTTTTATAATGAGCCTTCAGAATTTACAGCTTGCCTGGTAATTAATTTTTTGCACCAAACGAGAGCATTGGCAAAGCTCTGTCCCAGTGACTCCTGGGATTCCACCTACCTTTACAGAATTTGCTACACAGCAATCAGCACCTTTTCCCGTGTTTTCCACTAGAAGCAAACAAAAATATACCTTAAATACAGAAGTTCCTTAATCCTTAGGTGGATGCTGTTGTATTTTTTCTTTAAAATTGCAGTCTAAGCAATTTACACTCTATTTCTTTGAAATTACATTAATCTTGCTGCTCTTACAATCTGTATTCATTTTCACAGTGGTCAAATTGAGTGTGGTTTGGGCTCTTAGCATTCTGTGTCATTCCCAGGCCTTGGTGAAGAGAACTCCCAGTGGTGGGATGAGCTCTACCATGAAAGAATCCGCCTTCCAGAGCGAGCCCAGGGTGCCTGAGAGTGTCATTCGCCACGCCAGCACCTCCCCTGCAGAGAAGGCCAAGGTCACCATCAGTGAGGGGAAGGGCCCTGATGAAGAAAAACCCAAGAAGAGCAGCTTGTGCAGAAACGTTGAGGGCTGTCGAGAGGAGCTGCAGTCCCAGGTACAATTATCTGTTAAGCAAAGATCATTGAGGCAGAATGTGTTGGTTTGTCAGCCAAGTTGTTTGATTTTTGTGCTAAGACGGGTCATAAATGGGGTGTCAGGCTCTAAAAAGCAGTTCTTAAGACGCTCCCATCAGGAGCACCTTGTTCCTCGCTTGTCTCTTTCTTGTAGGCCAACTTCTCCTTTGCACCTTTGGTGCTGGAGATGCTGAATTTCCTGATGGATGCCATCCAGATCAACTTCCAGCAAGCTTCAGCCATGGGGAGCAGCAGCCGTGCCCAGCAGGCTCTCAACGAGCTCCACACCTTGGACAAGTCAGTGGAAATGACAGACCAGCTGATGGTGAGACTGAAGGAGCACTCAGTTTATGGATAGAGGGGTTGGGGAGGGAGTCACTTAAATAGTGCTTTACTTTGGATGCTTTCACTGCCTCAGGTGCCCACTCTTGGCTCCCAAGAAGGTGCCTTTGAGAACGTGCGCATGAACTACAGCGGGGACCAGGGCCAGACCATCCGGCAGCTGATCAGCGCCCACGTGCTGCGCCGCGTGGCCATGTGTGTGCTGTCCTCCCCCCACGGCCGGCGCCAGCACCTGGCTGTGAGCCACGAGAAGGGCAAGGTGAGCCTGCCAGCTCCTCTGGAAACGCTGAATGCTGAGGGATCGTGGAGCAGCACTGGGCAACAGGCAGGGGGTGATTTGTTCTGCCTGCCCCGGAGAGCTGGATGTTCTGGGTGGTATCGCACGGCTTGGAGGAACCTCTCAGGAAAAGCTCTTCAGGGTGAAGAGTTCTCACAGCAGACACGGGGAGAACAGCTCACTGCAGCTGCCTGGAAGGAGGTTGGAGTGAGATGGGGAGCCACCTTTTTTGCTGTGTCTCAAGGGAAATGATGAGAGGAAATGGCCTAAAGTTGTGCCAGGGGAGGTTCAAATTAGGTCTTAGAAAAAAAAGTCTTCACTGCAAGAGTGGTCAGGCACTGGAATGAGTTGCCCAGAGAGGTGGTGGAGTCCCTGTCCCTGGAAGTGTTCAGGAGGTGTCTGGATGTGGCATTTTGGGGATGTGGTTATGGTGGTGCTGGGTGACAGTCAGACTCGATGATCTTGGAGGTCTCTTGCAGCCTTGATGATTCCGTGATGCTGATTCTGTCACTGGGGTCACATTCATAGAGCTGGGCCTGAATTCCTCAGTTACCAGGTTGGCTGACAGTTCCTTCTGTGCTGCAGATCACGGTCCTTCAGCTCTCAGCACTGCTCAAACAAGCCGACTCCAGCAAGAGGAAACTGACCCTCACTCGCCTCGCGTCTGCCCCCGTGCCCTTCACTGTGCTCAGCCTCACTGGCAATCCCTGCAAGGAGGACTATCTGGCTGTGTGTGGACTGAAAGTAAGTGCCTCCCAAAGCCCTTTCCAGGCAGCTGGAAACATCAGCTCAAAGCCAGCTGTGTTTTGGTCCTCTGAGGAGCTGGCACGGAGCTGGCTCCAAAGTTCTGTCGCTAATTTAGCTCCTGAATCACTTTCCTGCTTGATAAATGAAGTAAAAGCAGCAGGAGCTATATGAATGGTATAATAAAGGAGACAGTGCCTTGAAATAGTATTTCTTATTGTATTTAAGCCAATCTTACTTAAGACAAGAGCCAGACATGTCAAACTTAGTGTGTTAGAACTAGCCTGTAACAGCTAGTGTAATTTGGCAAGGACTCCTCTTTGTTGTATTCTCCCAAATTTAGATTCAGCTTTCTCAGTGCAGAATCCACAGATTTATTATTTAGCTCAGAAACAGCTGCACTCTGCGTGATTTTGGGTTTGTGTTTTTTTCTTTACAAACCTTCGTGTCGTTCATCTTTAATGCAGTAATTTTGGATTTTCACTCTCTGAATCATTATTGGCACGAAGAGAAATGCTGACTTTTAACTCCATTCTTGGCTGCAAATGTTTATAAAGTGCTTTGTTCTGACATTTGACCAATATTTTTCCTTACTCCAGGACTGCCACGTGTTAACATTCAGCAGCTCTGGATCAGTCTCTGATCATTTGGTGCTTCATCCCCAACTGGCCACTGGGAATTTCATCATCAAAGCTGTGTGGCTGCCTGGATCTCAAACAGAGCTTGCCATTGTGACTGCAGACTTTGTGAAGGTGTGTCTGCTCAAAAGCTATTGGTGATATATCTGCTTTCATACATCAGAGCATGGATTTTTGTCGAGTTGCACAGGGAA
Organism: Margarornis squamiger; assembly: GCA_035222235.1. Taxonomy (NCBI): domain Eukaryota; kingdom Metazoa; phylum Chordata; class Aves; order Passeriformes; family Furnariidae; genus Margarornis; species Margarornis squamiger. Next base: position 1,213,685 of record JAWWTY010000052.1, read on the forward strand.
GAATGTGATAATATTCTTAGAAATAAATTGGGAATATAAATTTGGGGTGCTTGGCTACTGTTGTTGCAAGAAAAAGCAATACTAAAGAACCTAAAAAGTAGAACAATTAACTATAACATCTAAAAGGATTCCCTTTTCTCAGCTCTTGTCCTGTTTTGTGTTGTAGAAGATGATTAGTGCCTTAAATCTTTTGTCATAGCAATTATTCCTTTGGTTCTTCCCACAGATTTACGATCTCTCTGTCGATGCCTTGAGTCCAACTTTCTACTTCCTCCTACCGAGTTCCAAAATCAGGGATGTCACTTTCCTGTTCAACGAGGAGGGGAAGAACATCATAGTGATCATGTCTTCAGCTGGGTACATCTACACACAGCTCATGGAGGAGGCCAGCAGTGCCCAGCACGGGCCGTTCTACGTCACCAATGTGCTTGAAGTCAACCACGAGGACCTGAAGGTGCTGCTGACTTCCCTTTCTCTCTGTTTTTTTGCATCTTATGTTTGAAGGCAGAAGTTTCCTTTTCTTTTTTCCTTCCTTTAAGCTCCCTGATCTAGATCAAGGAGCTTGCTCATTCCTCTAAAGGGAGAAATATCCTTGCAGTGAAAGGGAGTGGGGGTGAAAATTAAACCCCTTGATCCTTTCATCTAGAAAATGGAGCATGTTTTCCGTGGCTGGCTCTGAAGTCATGCCCAGCAGGATTTCTCAGCAGGGAGAAATCTGTTCTCAGAGTGAGGCACTCCAGAGGTGCAGGAACAGAGTGCATAAATCACCATTGCTGGGGCAGCAGAGCTGGAGTGAGCCTTTGTTTCTGGTTTTGGGGGTGACTTGTAAAATCTCTCCAGTGTTTTTACCTCAGCCTGTTTCAAAACAAGGGAAAAGATGAGAAGGCAGCCCTGGGGAAGGTCTTTTGTGAGCTGGGAACACGGGGAGTGCTCCATGTGAGGCTGTCACACGGTGTTCAGGCTCCCACTGAGGGTGTTACCTACAGCCCACGGGTGTGCAGGCTCAGCATCCCCTCCCAAAGCCTTTGAAGTGTCTGATGGATGAGTTCACCCAGGAGTTCAGCTTAGAAAATCAGTGTTTAGGGCTGTGTTCTCACTGGTGGGGAGGAAGGGAAGCTTGGGGAATAATTCCCTCAGAAATCTCAAAGCCTGACAGCGTTTTGGGATGTGTGTGCTCATGTTAAGTGTTGTCATTTCTCTCTGGCCCACAGGACAGCAATGGCCAGGTGGCAGGAGGGGGGGTCTCAGTGTATTACTCCCACGTGCTGCAGATGTTGTTCTTCAGCTACTGTCAAGGCAAGTCCTTTGCAGCCACCATCAGCAGGGCCAGCCTGGAAGTGCAGAGGCTCTTCCCCATCAACATCAAGAGGTGAGGCTCTTATGGAAGACGCCCTTGAAGTTTTTATTTCTGTTTATTATTAGTAAATATCACTCATTATTAACATCCCAGCTCTGAGTGGCCCAAGCTTGTGCTGAAGATCCCCTTTTTGAGTGATGATTTTGTGCTACTTTTCACGGTGCTTCTGCCCTGATGGACTTCAGTGATCCCTTTGGGTCCCCTCCAGCTCAGGATGATTTGAAACCACAACTGGCTGTTTCAGCAGTGGGACAGGCATGAATTTTGTCTTCCCGGTAGGATTTCCCAGCAGCAAGGTGGCTGCAGAGCAGTTGTGCTGCACAGTGTGGGCTGCCCCTGGTGCAGCCGCTGGAACCGATGGGATTACCCACCCTCGCTGGGGCTGCAGAACAGGAAGCCTTTGTTTCCTTTTGCCACCAGGTCTGCAGTGGACCTTGTGCACTGTGCATGTTAAGGCTTATTTTCAGACTCCCTTGAGGGAAACCAATCTCTTTTGCTACGAATGTGGCGAGGAAAAAGCTCCTCTGTCGTGTTTTCCGACAAGCAGAGCTGGGCAGTTGGGCCACAGACTCTTCACTGGCCTGACACACAGCCACTGTCATGGGCAGGCTCTCTTGAGGGCTTGTTCCAAGAGCTCCTGAGCCCCAGTCAAGTTTGGCTTAGTCTTTTTGTAGCTCTATTTGTATTGTTTCCTGTGAGCACTGACACAGATTCTCCTGGTTTGGCCTTTGCTTAGTGCTGCCAGATGTGTTCTAACATGGAACTTTATCTCTTCAGGTAAAGAGACAGCTGAAAGCCATTTTTAAAATTACCCCCTTGTTTTGGGGCATCAAATCTTCCTGTTTTTCCTCAAGTTTGCAGGGTAGGAATCAGGGTTGTGAATTGGAATGCCTGAATGGCTGCTGAGGGCAAAGCTTTAACTGGTTTGAGTGCTTCATTTTGTGTGTTTTCCTTTGTGCTGCTTGTTGAATTAATGTCACTGTGCCCTTCATCTCTTGCAGCTCTAATGGTGGCAGTAAGACATCGCCAGCCCTGTGCCAGTGGTCAGAGGTGATGAACCATCCTGGCTTGGTGTGTTGTGTTCAGCAAACCACGGGTGTGCCACTGGTGGTGATGGTGAAGCCAGACACCTTCCTCATCCAGGAGATTAAAACCTTGCCAGCCAAAGCGAAGGTTCGGAACAATTCTTGGTGCTTTGGGCCTTCAAAATGTGGTTTCTCGTTCCATCAACAGCATCTTTGGTCTTGGCAGCTTTTCTGATGCAGAGTTTGTTTCTTTGTGCAACACTCGCTGAGTCCTTGCCTTGCCTTGCAGATCCAGGACATGGTGGCCATTCGTCACACGGCCTGCAACGAGCAGCAGAGGACCACCATGATCCTGCTGTGTGAGGATGGAAGCCTGAGGATCTACATGGCCAACGTGGAGAACACCTCCTACTGGCTCCAGCCCTCGCTCCAGCCCAGCAGTGTCATCAGCATCATGAAGCCCGTGCGCAAGCGCAAGGCGGCTGCCATCAGTAAGGGGCTCCTCCCCCAGGGTTGTGTGACAGCTGGAGGGGCAAAGATTGATCAGCATCATCCACATATTTAAAATGTTCACTTCTGACAGTTACTGATTAACCTGAGGGCCCAGTATTGGCTATGTCTGGGTAAAACATTTCCATGAACATATATATATATATATATATAAATACATACAGACGTTTCTGAAAGAGGCAAATTCCTTCTGCAACTTTTTTAACCACAGCTTTGCCTGTTCAGAATATATTTCCTCAAGCCCATCTCTCTCCCCTTCCAGCTACCCGCACATCCAGCCAGGTGAACTTCCCCATTGACTTCTTTGAGCACAACCAGCAGCTCACAGACGTGGAGTTCGGGGGCAATGACCTGCTGCAGGTGTACAATGCTCAGCAGATAAAGCACCGCCTCAACTCCACGGGCATGTACGTGGCCAACACGAAGGTAAATGGGGCAACTTGGGGATTCTTCTGGGTGACATTGTTCATATTGATAGCAAGCTGTGTCTTGGGAGTCTGTCTTGTTCAAGTGACCCTGTATGTATCCTGTACTTGGGAAGCGGTGGAGGCACCTCTGTACAGAGTCATATTTGTGGCTTTAGAGTGGATTTTTGAGCTCTGGCTTGTCCTCTGCAGCCTGGGGGTTTCACCATCGAGGTGACCAACAATAACAGCACGATGGTGATGACGGGCATGCGGATCCAGATCGGCACCCAGGCCATCGAACGAGCTCCCTCCTACCTGGAGATCTTTGGGCGCACCATGCAGCTCAACATGACCAGGGCCCGCTGGTTTGACTTCCCTTTCACCCGGGAGGAGGCTTTGCAGGCTGACAAAAAGCTCACCATCTTCAGTAAGTCTTTGTTAATCCTTTGGTTTGACCAGCTGGGGGGGTTGAAGCTGTTGGGCTTCACCCCACAGGGAGTTTCCACAATCTGACCACAAAAACAGTTTGAGGGGTGAACCCTGAACATTTAATAACTTTCTTTATGGCCCAGTTTCTTGCTGAAGTGAATGAATGTTCAGTAGCTCAGCTCAATAACTTTGTGCTGAGGTAAGAGAAAGGAAATGGCCTTGAAAGGGAGGGGACACTGTGAGTGGCTCTGTATTAATGACACGGTGTAATCACTGTCCTGACACCACGTGAAGAGGCTTGTTTGTATTCAGAAGCAACAGTTTTCTTAGTTTTTGAGAAATTTCTCTCCTCACTGCAGTTGGAGCTTCTGTGGATCCTGCTGGAGTCACCATGATGGATTCCATAAAAATATATGGCAAAACCAAAGAGCAGTTTGGATGGCCCGATGAGCCCCCCGAGGACTTCCCATCTGCTTCAGTGAGCAATGTTTGTCCCCCAAACCTGAATCAAGGCAATGGCACTGGAGACACGGAGTCAGCTGCCCCTGCTGCTGCCAGTGGCACTGTCCTGGAGAGGTATTTCCACACTCTTTCCTTTATTTCTCTTTGGAAATGGGTAGTTGCTGTGGTGGGCACCTGGGTGCACTTGTGTGCTTTTCTTAACTGGGAGAACCGAGTGGAATTAGTGAATTCTTCTCGCTGCCTTACAAAGCAACAGCTGAAAAGTCAAGATTGTCTTGTAAGGAGGGTTTGTGCTCCCTGTTGGTTTCTCTGGTGGAGTAGATGCATAGATCTGTGTGCCTGCTTCATGTTGCCAAGTTCATTTGTTCCAGCAGCCTTGAGGAGCTAAAAGAGATTTCTGCTGCCTTGGTACATTCTCTCATTTCCAGCTGGCCCTTTGCATTCTCTAGAGCTCACAAAAGTCAGGCCTCTGAAGTTAAGCTCAGTTTTGAGGAGGGCTTTGTGTGTGACCCTGCTTTAGGCTTGTGGTTCCCACCAACTTGTCTTGTAGCCCACATGTCTCAGGCTGAACTGCTGTGCTGGAGAAAGTGTTGGGATTTTCCCCCCCATATCCAAACCACAAGGGTGACCTGGACATATATTTAGTACAAGGAGTGAAACTTGTGTTCTTTTTTATATCCACCCCGTGTTCTTCCTCTGAGCTCGTACAGTCTGTACCTAAGGGTTGTAAAAAGCCTGGCAAGCAGCAAGGGCAGGAGGGAAACAGATCAAGGAGGAGCTAACACTGCTGGAAAATGAACATTTTAAGGGTTGTGCTGCTCAGCTGTGAGGAGATGATGGTTAATTTTGTCTGACTGAAATTCTCAGGTAAAGGGTCAGGGCTTGAAGTGGCAGTCAGGACCAGCTGCAGGACTTGTTCAGCCATCCTTTCCTATTTTGGCTAATAGTTCATGGGATTTTTTCCCGTGCTTATTTTCCCTTTCCTTCCCTCCTTTGCTGTGACATCCCCACAAGATGTCCCTCTCAACACAGACAATGCTCCCTGGTTTTCCAGAGCAGTGGGATTATAGTCTTAAAAATTCAGATCCAAAAATAAATCCCTATTTGGTGTTACAGAATGCAGCATGTTACCTTCTACAGGGCCTCTGGGGTAGGCACAGCTAATGGCAGGCAGGAGGCAAGTTTGGTGTCTGCATTTAAACTCAGGCTTGGGTGGTGCTTTAAGTGGTGCTTGGCTTGTGTGTGCAGGTGCCCCGGATCTCCTTTGTTTGGCTTCTCCCAGTGTGTGCTGCCCAGGCAGAGAGAGCTGTGCTTAGTCTGAGTGTACCCGCCGCTCTCCCGGCTTCCTGATCCCCCCCTTTCCGTTGCCTTTTGCTTAGAATGTGTTCTAGGGAGTTTTTCTGTGAGCTTGACACATTTTTATTTTTATTTTTGTTTCCTTTTTCTTTGCTCCCCTAAAGTTCTGACACTGAGTCCCTAACCACCCTGGACCGGTTAGTATCCATCCTTTTCTCTGCACGAGTGCGTGTGTGTCAGAGAGACAGAGCACATGGTGTGGCTTTCGTTGACTGGGGTTTTCTTTCTGTTTCCTAAGTGACATCTGCTTCTTTACATTCTGGTCATTGCATGGCAGATGGTTTAGCTGATGTAAAGATGAGGTGGTTTGCAGATCTTTGCTGTACACAGCATAACTGTTGCTTGTTTGACAGACTCCTCTCTCTGCTTTGTTCCTTCCTTGCGCCTTCTTATCCCACTTCTATTCCCTGAGAGCTTTCCAGAGGGTGGCTGCGGGTAGGGGGTTGTTATTTATCACCACCAGACCAGACAACTGTTCCTTCTACCTCTTTATCCAATCCTACAGTGTTATTTGTCCCCTTACTGCTCTCTCTTCCCTCCTTTTTCCTGTACCTTCCTGCTCCTTGTGGTGTGTCAGATGGTATTTCAGGTAGTTGTACCTGGAGGCAGGGAGTGCAGCTGCAGGGACATCCAGCACTTTGCTGCCACTTGTGAACCAGCTTTTCCCTCGGGGCAAGTGTTTTACCAGCCTGCCAAACTTTGAACCTCAGCATCTCTCACTCGGGTCAAAGCCCGTGCTTCAAGTTAATTTTCCTCTGGAATATTTTGTGCTGAAACTCCAAATTGGAAAGAGCAACCTGTGTGAAAACAGCAAGCGAGTAGAATCTTGCTCCCTTAGCAAAGTCGGTTCCGCTTTTTCCCATGTGTCATAGCCAGCCTTGATCTGCAGTCATCTGTACGTCTGTGGGCCATGGTGAATTGGGACTGTCAAGACAATCCAAGTTATCCCTGCTGCAGGCTGCGTAAGGAAATGTTTTATCCTCTTTGGGAGAGAAAAGCCCCTGTCTTTCAGCTGTGGATTATTAAAGCAGTCCTAAGTTTGTCTGTGAGCGTGAGCCAGGTTTAACTCTGGTCTGTAACACAATGAAATGATATGCATGCTGCCTGTGGCAGGTTTTATCATGCTTTGATTTTGTACTTGGCATTCGTTAGCTGTCTCTGAGCTACTCATGACTGTAGCCCGCATAAAGCAAAGTGCTAAGGAGAGAGAAGGGTTGCTGTACTCAAGCCTGCTTTCCTTTCTCCCTTCAGGCTAGTAGTGAGTTCTTTAGAAGCGCTGGAAAGCTGCTTTGCTGTAGGACCAGTCAACGAGAAGGCAAGTAACTTTCTGAATACATTCTTGAGCTTTGCGAGCTGGGGGAGGAGGGGCCGAGCTCAGCACTTACCTCCTGCAGCCCCGGGGGCCTGATACGGAGCAGAGCCGCATCCGTTTTGCTCAGAGCACTGATCTGAAAGTTGACTTAGCCAAAAGCATTTGAAACTAGTTTAGAATGACAATTGGCATTTGCATTTATCGCTGGTGGGCTTTTTGTGCTGTAGAGTGACCTCGTTTACTAAAACAGCAGGGTAGAAGCCCATAAATCTCAAAAGGACTTTTCTTATGTAGACATGTGAAATGTCCCTTAAATGTCAAACAGTAAATTTAAGGGAGGCTGTGGAAAGGGTATTGAAGGAAGGCACAAACTTGCAAAGAGGTCAGGCAGCTGCAGGTACCCTGGGAAATCAGACTCATGAATCCCCTTCCTGATGAATCCACTGAACAATGGCTTTTGTCTGCTCTTAGGAGAAGAATAAGATTGCAGCTCAGGAGCTGGCTACGATGCTGCTGTCCATGCCAGCCCCTTCCAGCGTGCAGCAGCAAACCAAGAGCCTCTTGGCCAGCCTGCACACCAGTCGCTCAGCCTACCACAACCACAAGGTAACAGGCGCAGGGGTTTTGGGGCTCCTGTCACTTGCCACTTCGTGGCAGCACGGCCCTGAGAAGCCCTTTCTCCATGCAGTATAAACCTGCTGGCTGATTTCCCTTTAGCTCCTGCTGCCTGCCTTGCTGGCTTTTGTATTTCACCAAAACTCTGTGATTTTCTGGTCTTAGTTGTCCTTCCTGAGGTGACAGGAGTTAAAGCGGCGAGTGCCGGATTTCCCCAGGATCTGTCCTGTGGTTGTACTTCAGCTGCTTTGTTGTGTCAGTTGTTTTTCTTTGCCTTTATCTTTCACTCCACAGGATCAAGCACTGCTAAGCAAAGCCATTCAGTATTTGACTTCCTCAACCAAAGAAGGAAAGGACCTGGATCCTGAAGTATTCCAGAGGCTGGTCATCACTGCTCGATCCATTGCTATTATGAGGCCCAACAATCTGGTCCACTACACGGAATCAAAGCTGCCACAGCTGGAAACAGGTAGAGAAGTCTGTACTTTTCTGTAACTTTCTGTTGTGATAATTGAAGCTGTCACGGGGTGTTGGGTTGGGTGTGACAGGGAGTATATGTGGCACGTTTCTTTGGTGTGTGACAGTCTTTGTAAGGACGACATCAGAGCCTCTGACAAAAGCCATTTCAAATAAACTTGGTGTTAATGCTTTGCCCTGCAGTATCTGACAGGTGTTTTCTAATTTGTACAGAGAGTGAAGAAGGGCAAGAGGCCCAGAAACACGTGGAAGGAGAGGGCTGCACGTTTATTACCCAGCTGGTGAACCACTTCTGGAAGCTCCATGCATCAAAACCCAAAAATGCCTTCCTGGCCCCTGCCTGCCTGCCAGGTCTGGTAGCTCTTCCTCTGCTACTGGCAAGCTTTTGAAGGATCTATTTTAAGTTTGTACACAGAGAAAAGTGACTTGTTCCAACTGAGGCTTAAGATGTTAATGATGCACTGAGTGTTTTCTGATGTATAGCTGCAAATTCTGCTCCAAAGCTTTTGTTCTGGACTAAGTGTGTTGTGCCAGTAAAAAGGGACTGGGGATTGATTTATCCACATTTGGCTTCATGGGTGCTGTTAGTGGATATTCAGTGGTGCTGGTATATGGAGTTCACAATATTCCATTAGACAGACAAGAAAATCTATATTTGTGGTGTTAACATTGTGCTTTGAAGTGTACAAACAAAAAAGATCCTTCTGCAGTATCTCACTCTGTGCTGAAATAGCAAGAGATTTCAGACCCACTTTTATTCTCCTTAGGTCTCACTCATGTTGAAGCCACAGTCAATGCTTTGGTGGATATTATCCATGGATACTGCACGTGTGAGCTGGACTGTATCCATACAGCATCCAAGATCTACATGCAGATGTTACTTTGCCCGGTATGTCGTCTTGCCCTGCTCTGCCTCAGCCTCTAACTGCAGCAGGGGACGTTTGGGTTGGATATCAGGAACAGTTTCCTCATGGGAGGGGTTCTCCAGCCCTGGCACAGCTGCCCAGGGCAGTGGGGAAGTCACCATCCCTGCAGTGATTTAAAAGACAGGTAGATGTGGCACTAGGGTGATTGCAGTGTTAGGTTTATGGCTGGGCTTGATCTTCGAGGGCTTTTTCAACCTAAATGCTTCTGTGATTCTATAATTACATAGAAATAAATACAGGTAGAATGAGAGTAGATAGTACAGGTACAGAATAGAGGTGTTCAGCCCTAACACACAGCCAGAAGGGAATGAAGGAGAAATTTCTCTCTCCTTGTCTTCCAGTAATATTTGTCATGTGGAATTATTGTTTTATGGCTTCTTGGGGAAACAGGGAATTAAGGCAGTGCCTTGTGCCTTACATGAATCAGGACCAACAGAGGGGCACGAGTGTATTTTTAGCCATCTCTCCAAACACTGTGAATAAGCACTTGCAGCATAACAAGTGTAATGATGAACTGTTAACCCTGTAGGATCCAGCAGTGAGCTTCTCTTGCAAACAAGCTTTGATCAGAGTGCTGAGACCACGGAACAAGAGGAGACACGTCACCTTGCCATCCTCCCCTCGCAGCAACACCCCCATGGGTATGGCAGATGCATTCCCCTGCTTTTACATGAGCATGGCCTGTTCATGTGCCAGGAAAGACAAGAAAATAAAGTAGTCTTAGTGTAAATTGGGGCTGAAATCAGTCTTTCTCCTTTCCTTTGCTTTGTCCCCTAAACCCCCTATTTAAATTGTTATTTAATAAATTGTCACCTCTTCTTTGATATTCTGGGGTTCCAAGAGGAGGTTTCTCTGAGATACTCCCCTTTCAGTGATAGGGAAATCTTATTTTATTTAAGGGATAGTAATCCAGGCTTAGTATTTCTGTGCATGTTTTCAAGTTCTTTTAAATCAGAGATGTGTACAGACCAAAATTAGGGTATCAGAGCTCCATCCAAGAGCTGCTTGTTAATACTGAGGCAAATTGGGGGTGCCTTGGAATCTCTTGGTAACTCAGGGTAGCTTAGTTTTTTTTCCCAGCACTGATGTGAGCAACTGTGCATTTATTAATGAACCCTTTGTGACTCAGGAGACAAGGATGATGATGATGATGACGATGCAGAAGACAAGCTGCAGAGTTCTGGGATAGCAAATGGGGAGCACATCCGGCAGGAAAGCCAGGAGCAGAGCGAAGTGGATCACGGGGACTTCGAGATGGTGGTGAGCCCAGAGCTCCTCTTTGGAGCCTCTTAAGTGTGTTGGGTCTTGAGTTTAATTCAGTTCTGATGGATCAGTTTGTAGTGCTCCATTACTGGTGGTGTTTTGGGAAAGTTCTCACTGTGTTTCCTCTCCATAGTCTGAATCCATGGTTCTGGAGACTTCTGAGAATGTGAATAATGGGAATCCTTCTCCTCTGGAGGCTCTTCTGGCTGGAGCAGAGGGATTCCCTCCTATGCTGGATATCCCTCCAGATGCAGATGATGAGACAATGGTGGAATTGGCTATTGCCCTGAGCCTGCAGCAAGATCAGCAAGGTAAGATGTGGGTGTTACTGCCAGGCAGAAAGGGAAATGGAATATGGGGAAACTGGGACAGAAACAAAGCAAAGCTGTTGGTGTCACCACCAGTGAACCAAAGATAGCAGAGCTATGAAATGCACAGAAAATGCCAGAGTTAACCTCATTCCCTCAAAGAAGGATGCTCACAGCTTGTTTTATGCTTGCAGGGAGCAGCAGCAGTGCCCTGGGACTGCAGAGCTTGGGACTGTCTGGCCAAGCCCCCAGCTCCTCTTCTCTGGACGCCGGAACGCTCTCGGATACAACAGCATCAGGTAACTGTTCACTGCCAGGAATCATCCTTCTTCAGGTGTTGACCTAAATAATGGCTTTTAATTGGTTTGTAAGTCTGGTTTTGAGGAGCCAGTTATTACTATTGGCTTCATATTTTTGATAGTGTCTTTCTGACCTTTTCCTGCTCTGATGGGCACTCGGGATAGACTTCTGAGGAAGTTATTTCCTCTCCTTTAAATAAAGCAGACAAAACAAACCATGTGCTGTATTTGCTCTGCTTTTATAAGCAACCGGACTGCTCATCAAACAACTTGCATGCCTGTCTGTTTGATGAGGAGGTTTCCTCACAGGATGCCTCCCCTCCCCTGCTCTTAGCAATGTTAAACGTACCAATGGACACTCCTGAGCTCCCTTTTCCTTTATACCTGAAAATCAGCCTGACTAAACAAAGCCAGATACTCATGTCTTTCCTTCGGTAGCTTGTGTGTCTTTTGAAGTTCTCTCCAGGCAGTGTTTTTACTTGTAACAGCTCTCTTTATTCTCTTAGCTCCAGCGTCTGACGACGAGGGCAGCACGGCTGCCACGGACGGCTCGACGCTGCGGACGTCGCCGGCGGAGCACGGCGGGAGCGTGGGCTCGGAGAGCGGCGGCAGCGCCGTGGACTCAGTGGCTGGGGAGCACAGTGGTGAGTGGCTCCTGCTCTGCTCTGCTCTGCTCTGCCAGGGCCTTGGCACCCCCTGAGAGGGGCTGGGTGATTCCTGGCAGAGGGGGGATCTTAGTTCTAGCCATGCCCGGGTTTATGGGTTTTGCCGGAGTGTCGGACAGACCGAGGGTTTCCTCGCTTTGTGCGGTTCTGCAGGAGTGTGGAATCTGCAGCAGAGTTTGCATCATGGAGGCACAGAATGGTTTGGGTTGGAGGGACCTGAAAGTTCATCTCATGCCACCCCCTGCCTTGGGCAGGGACACCTTCCATTGCTCTTCCAACCTGGCCTTAGACATTTCCAGGACCTTCCATTGTCCTTCCAAGCCCTGTCCAACCCACTGCCAGGGATCAGGAGCCACAGCTTCTCTGGGCAACCTGTGCCAGTTCTTTACTCACCACCCTCTGAGTAAAGAATGTCTTCTGAATATCTCGTCTAACCCTGCCCTCTTTCAGCTTAAACCCATTGCCCCTTGTCCTGTCACAGTCTGCCAAGATAAAAAGTCCCTCTCCCTCATTTTTGTGAGCCCCCTTAAGACACTGAAGGCTGTTATGAATCTCTCTGGAGCCTTCTCAGAAAGCAGCAGCCTAGAGCAAGACTGAGAGAATTGTCTGTACTGCTGGTTAACTTTGGATAGGATTGTATTAATTTCTCTCTTTTTAGCAAGGGACTGATACCCAGGTAAAATAATCACAGACTTGTATTGAAATAATTGTCTGCACTGCCCATCCACACCTTGTCTGACTGGGTTTAAATTGCTGGGGGACCTGTTCAATTTGGGCCATAAAGATGAGCCTGAGAGTGTGAAGATTTCTGTGTAGATTTCTACAGATGCAACTTCACACTCTCATGTAGCTCAGTGAAGTGAACCAAAGCCCCCCATCTCCTTAGAACCACGATTCCTCTTTACAGCTCAGCTGTGCTGGTTGCTGTGAAGCAGGCCAGGTGCACCTTCCATGCCTGTGACATTGTGTTTGCCTGTTTCTCTGTGTCTTTCCCAGTGTCTGGCCGTAGCAGTGCCTACGGGGACACGACAGCCGAGGGCCACCCGGCGGGGCCGGGCAGTGTCAGCTCCAGCACTGGCGCCATCAGCACCACCACGGGCCAGCAGGAGGGAGAGGGCTCCGAAGGGGAAGGGGAGGCTGAGGGGGATGTCCACACCAGCAACAGGCAAGGGGCTTTGCTTTCCTCCTCGGGAATAACACCTCTGCTCTGAGGTGACACTGTAAAAGGAAGGGGCTGCAGGGGCTGGAATTCATGGAGTGGGGGATGATGATAATGGAAAGTTGGAAACAGTCCAGAGCAAACTGCCTTTGGAAAATCATGGAATATTCTGAGTTAGAAGGGATCCACAAGGATCAGAAAGTTCAACTGCTGGTCCTGCACAGGACATCCCAACAATGCTTGTCCCACAGAGCTCTGGCATCCTTGGGGAAGTTACCATCTCCCCAGGGAGCCTGTTCAGTGTCCAACTACCCAGTGTGTGTCCCACAAAACTGCTGCCTCTGTGCAGTGATGACAAAGCCCTGCATGAGTCCAGCTAACAGGGGAATCACTAAATCTTGGGAGCTGGTGAAATTCACTGGTAGGAAAATAGCGTGTGCAAGTGTCCTGAGCACTTTGGGAACATCTGCAGTGTTTTATGCTGTGGGAGCAGCTGCTCAGTCACTTGTGCAGGGCACTGTGGGGCTGATTTGCAGGACCTGTTTCCAGCCAGTTGGATTCTGCAGGTGGCCAGGCTGGGCAGGGTGGAGTCTGAGGGAGTCCACTCCTCTCAGGGAGGATTTGATGCCCTTGGGGTTTCTGTGGCAAATGGCAGTGCTCTGTTGGAGATGCTGCTGGGTCTGGGATGTTTTGGGATGTTCCTGATTCCTGGCTCTGACTTCCCAGGCTGCACATGGTCCGACTGATGTTGCTGGAGAGGCTGCTGCAGAATTTACCCCAGCTGAGGAATGTTGGGGGGGTCCGGGCCATCCCTTACATGCAGGTGAGTGAGGAGGGCCAGGAGTTCAGCCTCAAACACTACTGACACTTCAGCTTTCTGTTTATACATGTTTTTCTCTTCCCTGCTGTGGGTCCACCTTGAAAGTGTTCCATCTGTTGCACAGCATTCCTTACCCATAGAGTTTTGCTGCACTTTTGTACCCTTTCTCAGTGTGACTTTACAGCTGATGATCCTCAGGGCTCAAATCCTTCAACTCTGATGTATTTGGAAAGGTCTTTTGTGTTTGTGTTCAAATTAGGGTGTGATGTCTCAGGCAGAATTCAGGAAAGAACATAGATTGATCAAAATAAAATCTGTGCTGTTCTGTGAGAGATGATTTATTTATCTTGAAAACATGGAACCTGCCTTCTAATAATTCCCTGACTTTTATTCCCAGGTTATTCTGATGCTCACAACAGACCTAGATGGAGATGATGAGAAAGATAAGGGAGCTTTGGATAACCTTCTGTCCCAGCTGATTGCAGAGCTGGGCATGGACAAAAAGGTAAACTGGAGTGTGTGCACATGGGCTGAGTTTGCTCCTTCTAGACAGGGTTTCTTTCCATGGAAGAATTAAATGCTTGGGACTCACACAAAAAACTGCTGTCTGGGGGTGTTCAGGCAGTTTATTTCTCTTGCTTGACTTCACATAAGGCAGAAAATGACACGAGTGGAACTCTCACTGTTTCCTGGTTCCATCATCCACGAGTGAGCAGGAAAATCAGTTTTACTTGAGTTAAACTCTGAAAACAGGCATGATCAGTAGTGTATGATTGACATATGAGACTTCTCATTTGTGTAGCAAGGCAGCCAGGCCACTCTTTACCCTCCTGTTGAGGGTAATTTGTGCTGCTTTTGTAGTATTGCTGCTCGAGCTTAAATTAGAACTTCTTCCTGAGGATCAGGGCACTGAACTGGAGAGGTTTGGGGCACTCTCAGCTCTGTGGTTGGGCCAGCAGGCTGTGTCTGTTCCTGCAGGATGTGTCCAAGAAAAACGAGCGCTCTCCTGTGAACGAAGTGCACTTGGTGGTGATGAGGCTGCTCAGTGTGTTCATGTCCAGAACCAAGTCAGGATCCAAGACTTCCATTTGTGAGGTATGTTCTCCAAACTGCTTTGTCAGGGTGTGATTTTCTCCCCTTCTACTCTGCTCTCCTGAGATCCCACCTGGAATACCGTGCACAGCTCTGGGGTCCCCAACCTAAGGACATGGAAGGGTTGGAGCAAGTGCAGAGGAGGTCATGGAGTTGCTGAAGGGACTGGAGCACTTCCATGTGGAGACAGGCTGGGAGAGCTGGGGCTGTTCAGCCTGGAGAAGGGAAGGTTGTGTGGAGACCTCACAGCACCTTCCAGTGTCTGAAGGGGCTACAGGAGAGCCAGAAGGGGGACTGTTCACCAGGAACTGGAGTGACAGGGCAAGGAATGGGGTCAGACTGAAAGAGGGCAAATTTAGGTTAAATATACTGAGAAATCCTTCCCTGTGAGGGTGGGCAGGCCCTGGCACAGGATGCCCAGAGAAGCTGTGGCTGTCCCTTCCCTGGAAGTGTCCAAGGCCAGGTTGGAGCAACCTGAGATAGTGGAAGGTGTCCCTGCCCATGGCAGGGGGTGGCACTGGATGGGCTTTGAGGTCCCTTCAGCCCAAACCACCCTGGGATTCCATGATGTGCTTGGGGGTCTTTTTTTCATCATAGGTGATCTAAAATCTGACAACTGAAGTAACAGGTCTAAAAACTGAGAACACCTCAAAGTAGTTTGGAAAAATTTATAAGGAATCTGTAATTGTTACTTGGCTCATGTGGAAAAAAAGTCTTTGAAACTCAGAATGGAGGAAACAGCCCCATAAAGACACTTGTTTTGTGCAGGGTTTCAGACTGAGCTCAGGGCAGCACATTAATGATGTTATTTAAAACGGTCTGGCACATTTCTCCCCTTGCATCTTCCCAGTGCTGAAGGGGTTAAAGAGGATTTGTAATGTGATTATTGGAAAGCAATATGCTGCTGTGTCAACGTAAAAGTCGCTAAGAGGATTCCTTAGATATTTGTTGCTAAAAGGTACAGTAATAAGGCATAAAAAGCAGTATGTGTGGTGGGAAGGAGATTAATAAAAAAGCATAGAGGTTAAAAAATTTAGTCTGAACTGCATCAAATTTTAATGAGCTTATGAGCTGTGGGGTTTGTTTGGATTTACAGGGCTGCTTTAATAGTTTTATTTACAGTAGCTTTTTCTCCAGCCTTTGTTATTCACTTGAGCTTCCCACAGAAATCAAAGCTGCTCGTCTCTCCCAATGCAGGTGGAGCAATACCTGGGTGGAGCAGAGCCCATGAGCGGCAGCTGCAACAGGGACTCTTTCTCTACCAGGATTCACGCCCAGCTGGCCAAATCCCAGATAAACAAATAGAAATCCCAACTTTAAAAATAAAAAAGAAGGGAAAAAAAGAGAAGGGAAAAAAGCCCTAGTCGTCTAATCCATAGCAGAGTGGCCTCTGGCACATGTGTCGAGGGGAGATTAGACTTAAGAGGAGATTTTATTTGTTTTCCTTTACTAAGCACTTGTTCAAAAGAGTCTCTGTAAATATTTGAGTTGCTTTTCATAAACACAAAAAAAACCCCAAAAACCCAACCTCAAACAAACCCCAAACTTAAAAGCTGCCTGCAAAGTTTCATCAAAACCTGCTCTCTTATCCACACTGTCAGCAAGTGCTGTCTGGTGCTCACAGCTCTTCCCACTCGGGGTCCTCAGGGGTGTTACTGATCCACCTCCTCTCTGTTCCAGTCTTCCTCCCTCATCTCCAGTGCCACTGCTGCTGCCTTGCTGAGCTCTGGTGCTGTTGATTACTGCCTGCATGTGCTGAAGTCGTTGCTGGAGTACTGGAAGAGCCAGCAGAACGATGAGGAGCCTGTAGCCACCAGCCAGCTCCTGAAACCTCACACGACTTCTTCTCCCCCCGACATGAGCCCTTTCTTCCTCCGCCAGTACGTGAAGGTGAGTCCTGCCCTGTGCTCTGGGCTTTACATGTGCTGGAGCAAAGGCTGCTGCACAGAAGCAGCCAAAAGCATCCTTGCACAACTAGTTTTCCATGAGTGGTGCAACCAAAGTCCTTTCCCTTTGTAGTTAGAGCTGGGATTGCTCTGAGTTGTCCTAGAGCAGCCCAGCTCGCCGTAGCCCTTGGAGTGCTCCTACACCAGGAGCTCTGAGGAGCTGCTCCTGGGTGAAGTGTTAATCCTGGAGGGAAGCTTCTCCAGCCTGGGATTCCTTGGGCTGGGCAGGCAGAATCCCTGTGGCAAGGAAGCTGAGCAGTGGATGTGATTTCCACACTAAGTCCTAGACTTGTTCCCCCACTGTGGTGTCTTTATGCTGAGATGCTCTGGGGGGTTGATGAATATACAGATGCAGTGAAAAAAACCCTAATTAAATGTAAGAATGCCTCCTAAGTTGAAAGCTCCTATGTTAAAATGCCTAATTAATCCAGACTAGCTCAGTGCATCCTCACAGTTGCCATTTGGTTCAAGGCCTCCTGCAGGTTTATTGGCCTGTTTTTATTTATCAACTGGGAGCATTTCTTTTGGCTGCAAAGGATTCTGAATCCATGAGCCAGGTTAACATTAATTAGTAAATATTGTATGAGTGGAGAATAAAGAATAAATCCCTGCTTTAATAAGATAGACCCTAAATGCATATTTCTCCTAAGGAGTATGTTGGCATTTTCATCAATGGGAATCCTAATGCCACAGTCCCCAACCTGTCCATTCCTAAACTATCAATTGCCTATCAAAGGGAAAGGTGCAAAAAAGCTTGTTTTCTTAGAAAAATCAAGAAGTGCACCCTGTCACTTGCCATGGCCCCCAGGTGGGGGTGTTGAGTGGCAGGCTGTGAGGGACTGATGGGCTGCTCCTGCTCTCAGGGCCACGCTGCAGATGTGTTTGAGGCCTACACCCAGCTCCTGACAGAGATGGTGCTGCGCCTGCCCTACCAGATCAAGAAGATTGCAGACACAAACTCCCGCATCCCACCTCCCATCTTTGATCACTCTTGGTTCTACTTTCTGTCTGAGGTGAGAACATGATGCACCTGCAGGTTTTAGAAGAAAATTCCAGTGTTGATTTCTTTCATGGCAGGGATGAGCTTTTGGAGAACTGGTCTCAGATCCAGCTTGGGTTGTTGATCCCCTTGGCTTTGTTTTGCTGCTGTTGAGCAGGAAAACGTACAGGAAAATTAAGGTTGCTGTTATTTCCTTGAACTCAGTGTTTGCTGCCACAAAGCTCAAAGAGAAAAACTCCTGTGAGGTGGTGCAGTGTAACATCATGCTTGGCTGTTAGTACTTAATCCTTAAAAATATCAGGAAGATATTTGATCTTCTCAGTTCCTTTGGTTTGCTTCCTCCTTGAGATAACAAGTTATATTTGCACAAGTATGAGTTAGGACTTATTGGTTAGGCTTGTTTAGCTGTTTGTTTGAGGCTGTAGATGAGCAGTGATTTCAGGATGCTGCAGTGTTGCTGTGCAGTGTTTCTTACAGGTGACTCTAAGTACCATAAATCTGCCAGATTGGTGAATCCATCTCCCCTATCTTTTCTTTTTGGAAGAAAACACCTGTTTTTGTTGGCCAGGTGCCCCCCTGGTGAGTTCAGTGCTGACATGGCTGCTCTTTGTCTAGTACCTGATGATCCAGCAGACTCCGTTTGTGCGCCGCCAAGTCCGCAAGCTGCTGCTCTTCATCTGTGGCTCCAAGGACAAATACAGGCAGCTCCGAGACCTGCACACCTTGGACTCCCACGTTCGTGGCATCAAAAAGCTCCTGGAAGAGCAGGGGATCTTCCTCAGAGCCAGTGTGGTCACAGCGAGCTCAGGCTCTGCCCTGCAGTACGACACCCTGATCTCCCTGGTGAGGGGAAAAGGGAAAGGTTGGGAGGGAACCAGGGAAAGGGAACCAGGGGATGCTGAGGGGATGTGTGACCCTGTCCCTTTGTCCTTCCAGATGGAGCATTTAAAGGCTTGTGCAGAGATTGCCACGCAGCGAACGGTGAACTGGCAGAAGTTCTGCATTAAGGATGACTGTGAGTTCTGTCTCTTGGGGGTGTTGGAGCTAAAGGTGGCTGTGAGCTCTGTCTCTTGTGGGTATTTGGAGCTAAAGGTGACTGTGAGCTCTGTCTGGGGGTATTTGGAGCTGAAGGTGACTGTGAGCTCTGTTTGGGTGTATTTGGAGCTGAAGGTGACTGTGAGCTCTGTTTGGGTGTATTTGGAGCTGAAGGTGACTGTGAGTTCTGTCTGGGGTATTTGGAGCTGAAGGTGACTGTGAGCTCTGTCTGGGGGTATTTAGAGCTGAAGGTGACTGTGAGCTCTGTTTGGGTGTATTTGGAGCTGAAGGTGACTGTGAGCTCTGTCTGGGGGTGTTGGAGCTAAAGGTGACTGTGAGCTCTGTCTGGGGGTATTTGGAGCTGAAGGTGAGTGTGAGTTCTGTCTGGGGTATTTGGAGCTGAAGGTGACTGTGAGTTCTTTCTGGGGGTGTTGGAGCTGAAGGTGACTGTGAGCTCTGTTTGGGTGTATTTGGAGCTAAAGGTGACTGTGAGTTCTGTCTGGGGGTGTTGGAGCTGAAGGTGACTGTGAGTTCTCTCTGGGGTATCTGAAGGAGCAGGGGGAGGCTTTGGTGTTGTGGTTTGAACCAAGAACGTCTCAGCTTGGGCAGCTCAGCACAAAAGGGGAGACACAGCTGAGAGTTTTGAGTAGGGCTGAACTGCTTCCTGTACTAATTATCCCAGTGCCCTGATTGCTGCTGGTCCTTGGCTAAAGAGCACAGTCTGGTGTAATAGATATGTTACAGGAACAGGAGATCTGTGTTCTCTTCCCTGTGCTGCCATTGTTCCAGAGTGTAATTTGGGGTTAACCACTTTTCCTTGGTGTACCCCAGTGTTAGGCTTCTCTAGTGTAGGGACAGGAAGGTTCTTTTTTGTTTTTCAGTTCAGGCTTTATTGGCACAAAGCTGTGCCAGGGGAGGGTTAGGTTGGGTATCAGGAAAAGGTTCTTCCCCCAGAGGGTGGTGGGCACTGACCAGGCTCCCCAGGGCAGGGGGCACAGCCCCAAGGCTGCCAGAGCTCCAGGAGTGTTTGGGCAACACTCAGAGACAGGGTGGGATTGTTGGGGTGTCTGTGCAGGGCCAGGAGTTGGACTGGATGCTCCTTGGGGGTCCCTTCCAGCTCAGGATATTCCATGATTGTAGGATTCAGGTGTTTTCCTCTCTCCTCCGCAGCGGTTCTCTATTTCCTGCTCCAAGTCAGCTTCCTGGTGGATGAAGGAGTGTCTCCAGTGCTCCTGCAGCTGTTGTCTTGTGCTCTGTGTGGCAGTAAAGTGCTGTCTGTGGCTTCATCCTCTGGATCATCGAGCACCTCTTCCACCTCTGCTCCTGCAGCATCAGGCTCTGGGCAGACAGCAGCACAGAGCAAATCCTCCACTAAGAAGAGCAAGAAAGAGGAGAAGGAAAAGGAGCGGGAGGGTGAGCTGTGGCTGGGCCCTGTGCTGTGGTGGGGTAGGGGGGAAGTCTGCTCCTGCCAGCCTTTCTGGTTCTGTTCAGAGACAGCTGCTTTGTCTCATGGTGATAAATGCCACTGCTGGGAAAGGGTTGTGGATTGTGGCACTCACAGGCCAGAGCAACAGTGAGGAGAGAAGGGCAGTTTCACCACGTGTAGGTGGCAAAGGGGCAGAGATGAATCCATGTGCCCCAAGAGCTGGGCTGAAATTAAGTGCTGAGGACATCCCAAACCTGCTGTGTTTATTGACTTGAGTGGGCTTGAAGTTGTCTAATGGAAGTTACTTCATTTAATGATGGAGTAGCTCCCACTTAACTTGCCTGTCCTGTGTTGTAGGAGGCTGAAATGCTCACAAGGATTAAAACAAGTCCTGGAGATGCACGCCCAATTAGCTCTGCTCTTCAGTGATTGTGTTCAGACTTGTTTCCTCTGGCTGCCTTGGAAGCTCTCTGGGAGCCAGGGCTGCTGCTTAATGAATATCCACAGTCCTGGGAAAGTAATTAAGCTTTCCTATAAAAGTCATGGGCATAAATTCTCCCTTGGCTTTCCTTCAAGGAACCATTTTGGCTTTCACTATCAGATGGTTCTCTCTGAGTCTCTTTAGTGCCTCATGGTCAATCCTTTTCTTTTTATCATGATGTGCAGCCCATTTCCCATATCCTTCCTGGCAAGTTTTCCAGCAGTTTTTCTGTTACTCAGGAGAATTAGGTTATATTTTTGAAAAAGACAGGAATATTAAACTTGTTTGATACCTGAAACACAGCAATTTGTCCCCATTCTCCTCACTCTTTGATGTATAAAATAGGAAGGTAGCCCAACTGTGAGATGCAGCTTCTGGAATGTTCCTTGTGCCCCTAGGTGAGGGCTCAGGCAGTCAGGAGGACCAGCTGTGCACAGCTCTGGTGAACCAGCTCAACAAGTTTGCTGACAAGGAGACCCTCATCCAGTTCCTGCGCTGCTTCCTGCTGGAATCCAACTCGTCCTCAGTGAGGTGGCAGGCCCATTGCCTGGCCCTGCACATCTACAGGTGAGCTGGGGGCAGCCTGGCAGGCTCAGCTCTACCCTTGGCTAAGAGCTCCTGCTTCAGCCTCTCTGCTGAAGGAAGCTGGAGTGATTGTCTCCCCTGGGATTGCTCCCACTGTTCTGCAGTTATTGGGGCTGGAGGGTGAATTTGTGGCTTATTCGTGATCAAGTTGAGTTGTCTTCTGCAAAAAGCATTTTATTCTGTCTGCAAAATCTGACTCCTCACGTGTACAGGAGGAGGTGTTTGTGGGCAGGTGGATCTCTGAGGCAGATGCAGACTCACACAGTTAAAAAGTTGGGAGTTATGTAGGGAAAGACACTTCAAAGTGCTGAACTCCTTCAGAACTCAATTCAGTTGTTGCAAGACAGCTGCTGTCATTCTGGAGTACTAGAGAACAGCTGGTTTCAGGGAATGATGGGATTTGACTCTTGGGAACTTTGCTGTACAGCAAGATAGTAATTCCCAAGTCTGGTGAACTGTAGCTTGTGCTTTCCTTTGCCCAAGATGGTGTGCCATGTTATCCATCCATCTTCAGGAGCCTGATTATCTGTAATCCATTCCACAGGAACTCCAACAAGTCTCAGCAGGAATTGCTCTTGGATCTCATGTGGTCAATCTGGCCAGAACTTCCAGCCTATGGGAGAAAGGCTGCCCAGTTTGTAGATCTCCTGGGATACTTCTCCCTGAAAACACAGCAGACTGAGAAAAAGGTACAGTGCTGTTCCAAAAAGGAGCTGGAGCATCCCAGAATTCATAGGCTTGTGTTTCAAACACAGCAAGTGCCAAATTCCATGGGTAATTCCCAGGAATTACGTTGATGTTATTTGTGATACAGCTGGGACAGATTTTCTGTCAGAAGAGCTTCTGGTAGGAGGTTTTTTTGTTCCTGAAATTTGAATGTTAGAAAAGGCAGGATCCTTAAAAAATTGGGGGCTGTGGAGTTTTTTTTATTCTATTTCTTTGGTGTTTCTGGCATTCTGGGGATGAAAATGGTGTTGGTGGGTTTTTTATTTACTGAGAAGAAAACTTCATTCCCTCAGGAAGCCTTTGTGGGAAAATACATTTGTCTGCCAGCTCCAATTTATAGATTTTTGATATTGCAACTCCTAGAAATCTTTTGTAACCACGATTTTTGAGCAAAGAAAGGGGTAGCATTTCTTAAGAGACCAGTGGGTTTGAGAACAAAGAATTTAGACTTATTGATACTTGAATGTGTGTGTTTAAATTTGAATGCTCTTCAAATCTTGGCAGGCCTTGGCAGTGATTGGCTGGCAAACAGCACTGTTATTGTGGTAAAACTCTGATTTTAGGATCTATCACATTCCTGGGTAATGATTTAACCACATAAATCCCTGTGGGTATAGGGTGTGCATCTTCTGGGGGCCCAGGAATATTTGTAGCACTAACAAAACCACGTTGAGGTGACAGTGTTTTCCTGCTTGTGCTGCAGCTGAAGGAATATTCCCAAAAGGCCGTGGAGATTCTCCGCACTCAAAACCACATTCTCACCAACCACCCCAACTCCAACATTTACAAGTGAGTCCCTTCTGCCTTTGAGCCATGTCCCTGAGGAGCTGTGATCCATGGGGAATACAGAGCTCTGCTAATGGAATGGTGGTGCAGCCCTGCTGAGATTCCACCTCTGCTGCAGCTGGGCTTGGCAGAACAGCAGAATCCTTCCTGCCAGTGGGAAAATGTGACATTCTGTGCCCCAGCAGCAGAGCTTGGCTTCAGATTTTTTGCTTTCATTGTCAGTGAATGTTACAAAATATTAGGACCAAGCACAGAACAGAGATCTGCAGAATTAAGTGTTGTGTTCTTGGTCCTACCTTGGCAGTTAATAATTGCACCAAAAATGCTGCCCTGTGAAAACCACTGATTTTCGGTGTGATTTACATTGTAACACATCTGTAACACATCTGGGACTGGGGCCTGGAGGGAAACCAAAGCAATTCTGATTGAATGGCTTGTGTTTCAAACACAGCAAGTGCCAAATTCCATGTATCAGTGTTGTTCCCCTCCTTCCAGCACACTGTCTGGGCTCGTGGAATTTGATGGCTATTACCTGGAGAGTGATCCTTGCCTTGTGTGCAACAACCCGGAGGTGCCCTTCTGTGTGAGTAACCATGGATCAGACAGTCAGGGAATATCCTGAGTGGGAAAGGGCCCACAGAAACCATCCAGTCCAACCCCTGGCCCTGCACAGACACCCCAAAATCCCACCCTGTCCCTCAGAGTGATGTCCAAACCCTCCTGGAGCTCTGGCAGCCTTGGGGAGCCTGGTCAGTGCCCACCACCCTCTGGGAAAAGAGCCTTTCCCTGAGATCCAACCTAACCCTGCCCTGGCACAGCTCCATCCATCCTGCATGACAGCAGCAGTGACCGCTGTTCTTAACTCCTTCCCAATGGCAGCGATCCCAGCCATTCACAGGTGGGATTTGCTGTGTTGCTGAGGCTCTGGGGATGGTCTCACATTGTCAGTGTGTCCTTGTCCCCTCAGTACATCAAGCTCTCCTCCATCAAAGTGGACACACGGTACACGACCACGCAGCAGGTGGTGAAGCTCATTGGCAGCCACACCATCAGCAAGGTGACAGTGAAGATTGGAGACCTCAAACGGACCAAAATGGTCAGAACCATCAACCTCTACTACAACAACAGGACAGTCCAGGCCATAGTGGAGCTGAAAAACAAGTATGTTCATCCACATTTTTGTGTGCAGCCTCTGAATTTGACATTATGATTCCCGTTGAGGTGCCTTTGGCTTCTTGTTTTTCCTAAGGTTCTTTAGCCTCTTCCTTGTCACTCTCAGCCCACACTGGGTGGGATTGTTCTGAGTCTCCTACAATTGTTGAGAAAAGGTCCTCTGAAGCTTGAAAAATGCCTATAAAGTTTGTGGATTCCAACTTTGTACTCAGGCTCAGTTTTAAGCACCTAAATGTCTATGAAATTGTTGTATAGTTTGACTCCAGAATGGATTTGGACCTTGCAGCACATCCAGGAGTGCCAAAAGCGTTCACATTGTTGTTTGAAGCCATAGAGGAGAATTAAAATTGGAAGTTGGAAGGTCTCACTCTCAGCTCTGCTTTACCCACCAAAAATGGCTCCTTTTCAACACACTGCTCAGTCTGGAGCCAGTCCTGCTTATGTGCTTTCCCTTCTTACTTCTCGAGATGTTCTCACCAGAATCAGATCTCTCTGGCTTAGGGATTAATCTGTGCCTGCCACTTATTGCTTATTTGAAGTCTTAATCCTCTGTGACATCACAAGTGGCTGCTGTGGAGAGGATTATGATGTCACAAAGAGAGGATTCTGACTTCAGGTTGAGAATAAGCAGTGGGAGCAGATGAGATCTTTAAGAAATAAATATCCTGTTTTCATGCAAATGTCCTTACTAATAAAAAAATGGAGGTGAAAATCCCTAGAAAATGTCTGTAGAATTAAAGTTTTTCCATGAGGCATCAACAGCTCTTTAATCCCAAACAGTCTCTCTCTATGAAGAGGATAAAGGCTTAAAATGTATTTCTGGCTACATATCATGTCAATACAGAAGCTGAGGAAACGAGTCCTAGAACTGCTCTCCATTCATCCCATTTAAAGTAGATTTGGAGCCGAGACGGTTCCATTTGGCTTCTCTTCACACGTGGGCGTGGAGGGAACTTCTCCCTGCAAAACCACAATGCTCCCTTCCCTTTTTCCAGGCCGGCTCGTTGGCACAAGGCTAAGAAAGTGCAGCTGACCCCGGGCCAGACGGAGGTGAAGATCGACCTGCCCCTGCCCATCGTGGCCTCCAACCTGATGATTGAATTTGCTGATTTCTATGAGAACTACCAGGCGTCCACCGAGACCCTGCAGTGCCCGCGGTGCAGCGCGTCCGTCCCGGCCAACCCGGGCGTCTGTGGCAACTGTGGGGAGAACGTGTACCAGTGCCA
>JAWWTY010000052.1:1238650-1292714 GCA_035222235.1 Margarornis squamiger
CAGACTAACAAAGGGAACCTGATGCCACAATACTGAGGGAGCGTGGAAGTTTCAGGTCAAGGCCTCGGAAGTTCAAACCGGAGAATTCCCAGGAGGGGGTTATTTTTGGCCTGCCTGGATGTGAGGCTGGAGGATTGCAGGGGGGTCCCCCCAGGATCCCTGGCTCAGTGCTGGACAGACAGTGCTATTCAGGGCTTTTGTTGTGCTCTCCTCATTCAGAGCAGGCTCAGGGATAATTTACAGTGTTCTATTCACACTTCCACTACAGGGTTAGAAATCCTTCTCTTTTGTCAGTTTTGTCTCCTTATCTGATATCTCTCCTCCCCTTCTTGTTATCCCATATTCTAATTCTCGTGGGATTTAAGGTGTTTAGTGACTTCTTCCCATAGATCAGGTGATTGCTGGTGTATGGAAAGCTTTCCCCATCCTTTCCTGGGTTATGGCAGCTATAAATCAGTCTGTGTGCTGCTGCTCTGCTCTGCAGAGGGATAATTATGCTGCAGCCAGTCCCACTGTAACAGGGTAGGCAGTGAAAGCATTGAAAGCCCAGACCTTACAAACCAAACCAGCTCTTTTTATCTGTGCACTCTTAAAGGACACAGTGCCCCAGGCTGACATTCTGCTGGAAATTACTGTAGAATTGTCAGGAACACACATCTGTTTCTGCTTTTTCCAGCCAGAATGTGGCACTGCTGTCAGGATTTTTCTGTTGCCTGATTTGTAGGATTTGATTCTGGTGTATCTCATGTGTTTCACTTCCCCAGGGCAGTTTGGTCACTGAGATGTATTAAGAATCACCCATTTCTTTTCCCTGAGTCTGTTCAGAGCCGAGTTTATTGCCTCAGTTCCCTTGAGCTGCATGTTTGGACCTTTCTGGCTTGCCTTTCAGATCCATTAATTACGATGAGAAGGATCCCTTCCTGTGCAATGCCTGTGGGTTCTGTAAATACGCCCGCTTTGACTTCATGCTCTATGCCAAGCCCTGCTGTGCAGTGGATCCCATCGAGAACGAGGAGGATCGAAAGAAGGTGAGGCTGGGAGCAGGTTCCTTAGTGAAATGCTGGAGCTCCTGGCCAGCACAGCAGTGTGGGGCCATCACAGGTCCATCCATCCCTCTTGGAGCACCATGAGAAGCAGCACCCCTTCAAGGCTTCTCACTGGCTGTTGCATTCCTTCTTTGCTGTCTTGCTCCACCACTCAGTGCTTCACTCACAAACCCTCTAGCACTGCATGTCTTTGCCTTGCTGTAAAAGGGGGTGAATTTGGGTTGTCCTGTTTGCTTGAGCAGCCCTGCTAAGGAATGGAGAGCCCATTGCACTGTGTGTCCTGTCCCACA
The DNA here is from genome assembly GCA_035222235.1 of Margarornis squamiger. Classification (NCBI taxonomy): domain Eukaryota; kingdom Metazoa; phylum Chordata; class Aves; order Passeriformes; family Furnariidae; genus Margarornis; species Margarornis squamiger. The sequence goes on from JAWWTY010000052.1 coordinate 1,239,987, forward strand.
GGATTAGTGTGCTCAGGGTAGTGACACCAGAGTGGTTCTCATGGCAGGGTGCAGGGTCACCATTTATTCATGTTTTCCCAGAGAAAGACAAAAGAGACAGTTGGAGTTTGCTGGCTGTAGCTCTGTAGAATTAAAAATTACATCTCAAAATAAGACTTTCTTTTCCTTTTATCTTCTTAGGCAGTAACAAATATCAACACTCTCCTGGACAAGGCTGACAGGGTGTATCACCAGCTCATGGGACACCGACCACAGCTGGAAAACCTGCTGTGTAAAGTGAACGAGGCAGCTCCTGAAAAGCCCCAGGTAACAAGGGACAGGTGGAGCTTCCACAGCCCTCCAGGCTGGTGCCACGCTGGCCTTTCCACTGCCAGAGCTCCTTGCTCCAGGTGCTGCTCTGCAGTAGTTATTTTTGTGTGTGGACTCCACATATAGATCCCTTTTTGTTTCCCCCTCTGTTCCAGGATGAGTCTGGGAGCAGTGGAGGGATAAGTTCTACCTCAGCAAGTGTGAACAGGTACATACTCCAGTTAGCCCAGGAGTATTGTGGTGACTGCAAGAACTCTTTCGATGAACTTTCCAAAATCATCCAGGTATGATGTGCTTTGATTTGAATTTGGGTCATGAGCTACTCAGAAATAAAAAGCAGGATGTTGCTACTCTGCATTTAATGATATTGTTAACAATAGGTGATCAGCCATGTATTTTCAGGGAAATAATGAAATAATCACCTCTAAAAGCTGGGTTACCCTTAGTGTTGTGGATTTGTCACATTTCCAGTGTTATGCTGCATGTCATGTAGACAACAGGGTGGATTTGTCACATTTCCAGTGTTATGCTGCATGTCATGTAGACAACAGGGCAGGTGACTGGGAGTCAGGCTGATTTCCAGCAGATTTCCCAAGTCTACCCTTGCCAGGAAGGATTTCAGGTTTGGAGGCCCTTCCTCCACCAAATACACAGTGAAAATAACCCATGAGCGGCATCAGCAACGCCGTGCTGCCTCACCTCTGCCACAACTCCTTCCCTGTGTTCCCAGAAAGTGTTTGCCTCTCGGAAGGAGCTCCTGGAATACGACCTCCAGCAGCGAGAGGCGGCCACCAAGTCGTCTCGGAGCGCGGTGCAGCCCACCTTCACCGCCAGCCAGTACCGTGCCTTGTCCGTGCTGGGCTGCGGCCACACCTCCTCCACCAAGTGCTACGGCTGCGCCTCGGCTGTCACGGAGCACTGCATCACCCTGCTGCGGGCCCTGGCCACCAACTCTGCCATCAGGCACATCCTCGTGTCCCAGGGGCTCATCCGAGAGCTCTTCGACTACAACCTGCGCCGCGGCGCCGCCACCATGCGGGAGGAGGTGCGGCAGCTCATGTGCCTTCTCACCAGGTTAGAGCTGCGGCGGCCCCTGCAGGAACCCAGCCCTCCAAATGCCCCAGGAGTAGCTTAGAGTCGTGGAATCCCAGGCTGCTTTGGGTTGGAAGGGACTCAGAGACCACCTAGTCCCAGCCGCCTGCCGTGGGCGGGTTTTACAGCAACAAGCCAGACTGCAGCTCCTTGGACATCTGTTCCCAGCTGAGCTGCAGTGCCAGGAGCTTTTGGTGTTTGGGGCAAGCACAGCATAACAGTGTTCTCTTTCTGCTTCTGGAATTAGGGACAATCCAGAGGCCACACAGCAGATGAATGACTTAATCATTGGGAAGGTTTCTGCGGCTCTGAAGGGACACTGGGCAAATCCAGACTTGGTGAGACTCTCCAGTGTTTTCCTGTTTCTTTTTTCTGCCCCTCTGCACTGTTGGTGTATTCCAGTCATTGCATCTTCTCTCTTATGGTCTGTTTGGAAGAAAAAAAACTTGAGTCTTGATAGGAAGTAAGATAAATGTCGGAGTAAAGCACAGAATTATGTGATTAGGTACAAGGCTGAGTTTCCTCAGGCAGTTCTGCCTGTCTTGGCTGTTCCCTGCAGCTCTCAGACAGGTTACCAGTCACCCCAAAGGTGTCTGGGATTAAATTTACTTAGACCCCTGTGTTTGGAGCCTGTGTTTTTCACATCTCAGAGGGCAGAAAGGGCTGGGGCATGACCAGCCCTTGGAACACGTGTGTGTGTGTGTTGCAGGCCAGCAGCCTCCAGTATGAAATGCTGCTGCTCACAGATTCCATCTCCAAGGAGGACAGTTGCTGGGAGCTCCGGCTGCGCTGTGGTGAGTCCAGGTGACCTCTGGGCAAGGTGCTGTGCCCAGGGCCAGGCACTGCAGTGAGATTTCTGACTCCAAACCCCTTCAATGTGCTGTTTAGAGCTGTAAATGTGGGAATTATGTGCACCTCTCCGAGTGGAATGAACATTTCTGTGTGTCTTTCAGCTCTCAGCCTCTTCCTCATGGCAGTGAACATCAAGACTCCAGTGGTTGTTGAAAACATCACCCTCATGTGCCTGCGCATTCTCCAGAAGCTCATCAAGCCACCTGCTCCAACCAGCAAGAAAAACAAGGTACTGCTGAGCAAAGCAGCTGAGAATTTGCTGATTAAAGTCTGGCACTGATTTCAGTGATTAATTACTGTGTGAGGAGGCCAGGGCTTGCTTCTCCTGGTCATGGTCACTAGGGAAGCACGAGCCCTGTGACTCTTTGGCTTTGCAGACTGCAAATTACAGGTGGCAGCTTTCTGCTTTTTACTTGGTTTTTCTGACTTTGACCACTACTGTTCAGAACCAGGCTTTGCTTTTTCCCCCTCAAATCTGAGACATGGGGAAAGAGCTACAACTTGGTTATTTTGGCCTGGGTTTTGGTGCTTTCAACAGCTTTGTAGAATCAAGTACCTGAATTTGATAGAATCAAGTACTCTTGACTCAGATGTTTTCATACAGAGCTACAATTCTGATAAAAATATATTCATTGGCTGCTTTTTGATTGTAATTTGGGATAAGATTTGCAAGAGATGAGGTATGTTTTTGCTGTGATCTGGCTGTCTGATAATCTCAGGTGAATGTCAGAGATGGGTTGACTGATATTTCAGTAGGAACTGGAATGGGGCATCTCTTAGTTCATCATTAACAGACCCTGCTGTTGTCCAGAGCTGCATTTACCTCCTCATGGCACAGCCCTGGGGATTCACCTGCAGGAAGTTACTCTTTGGGAACAGTCTAGAGTTCTCTGAAGAATCATAGAGCTCTTTCATTTATTAGGATGTGCCTGTGGATGCTCTCACCACTGTGAAGCCTTACAGCAATGAAATCCATGCACAAGCTCAGCTGTGGCTCAAGAGGGACCCCAAAGCATCCTATGAAGCTTGGAAAAAGTGCCTCCCTGCCAGAGGTAGTTCTGTGCTTTTAACTCTGCACTTTGGGGAAGGAACATGTGTGTCCCTCCAGGTTTAATATAACTGCTGTGGAGTTGTGTTGGCTTCTGCCCCGTGACATCTGCTGCCATCTTCACATGGATCTGTGTAATCCTCAGGGGTTGTAGCACTGGCTTTTCCAGGCTGTGTTGCTCAGACCCTAAGCAGAAACTGTTCTGTGCCTGAAGATAGTCAGGGAAATGTAAAAAATGAAACTTGTTGCATATTTAAATTGACACCAGCCAGCTGGAAAGCTGGTTGAATTCCCTGAGAGGCCCTGGGATTTACATCTGGCTTGGAATTGAGCATGCTGCACACAGCACTGAAAATGGCAGCAGAAAGAGATGGGAAGCCACTCAGCTTCCCAGCTGGAGTTTGGAGAGTTCCAGCAAGACAAAAACACACTGGAAGTTTGATGGGAATTATGACAGTCCTAACAGTTTGCAGCTGATAGCTGCTGACAGTTCTCTTGGGCTGTGCTCAATGCTGCAGGTGTGGATGCCAATGGGAAATCTCCCAGCAAAGCTGAGCTTCACCAGCTCTACTTGTCAGAGAAATATGTCTGGAAATGGAAACAGTTCATGAGCCGCCGTGGGAAGAGAACCTGCCCTCTGGATCTCAAGCTGGGGCACAACAATTGGCTGAGACAGGTAAATGTGGCTGAGAGCTCCCGTGGGCAGAGCTGACAGGCACACTGGTGGTTTTGCTGCAGATCCTGTGCAGGGATGTTTGGGGAGGCTGTAACTCACTGCCTCTAATTCCAAGTCAGCTTTGCAGCTTTTTTCCCTGAAAAATAACTACATCAAACACTGCTCTGCAAGTCTGCATGTTCCTAAAATGTGAACCTTTAATTGCCACAGTGCCCCTCCCTGCCTAACCAGCTGCATTTTGGAGGGTCCTGGGCAGAAGTGTTTCATTTTGTGTCTGTGGATTAGCACATCTCCCACACAATGCTTGATTAAAACATTTTGGTGCTACGATCAAGTGTTTGTAGAACAAGAAAACGCTGCCCCCAGCTCACCAAACAGCCCTAATCATTTCTGATAAGCTGCCAGTGGTTTCTGTGAGCACTCCAAACTGCTGTGGTTTGCCCTTGCCCCAGGTGCTGTTCACTCCTGCCACCCAGGCTGCCAGGCAGGCTGCCTGCACCATCGTGGAGGCTCTGGCCACCATCCCCAGCCGAAAGCAGCAGGTCCTCGACCTCCTCACCAGGTAGGGCTCTGCTGCCACCCTTGGCTCTCCAGGATTGGTCTGCTCTGATTCCCAGGAGAATCTTTTCCCTTCTTCCAGCTTTTCTCACGCCTCTCCCTCGTATACCTTGGATTCACAGGTCTTTTAGAGCTGGATTTTAAAATTTAATTAGCTGGGAGGGTACAGATACAGGGAGACCTTTTGTTTTAGTTTTGCTGCTGTTGCAGTTCTGTACTTTCTCCAGAATTAAGCAGGTGGTGTTCAACTGTTTGAACAACATTTCCCCTGCCTCGTGGACACCAAAAGAATAGAGTGAACTCTCCTCCAACCCCTGTGACATAACTTAGCCCAGCTGATGCTGGGGAACTCCTTTTTGGGACAAAATACCGATTTATCCAGCAAGTAATGAGTATCAGTGATGCTGTTAGCAAGGGCAACAGGGAGGATGAATTCCTGGAGGCTTCTTCTCTCTTTCCACAGTGTCCTTAAGCTGAAATGCCCCTTGTTACTGTGACGTGGTTGTCAGCTTGTGTTTCTCTTTCCCAGCTACCTGGATGAGCTGAGCATTGCTGGTGAATGTGCTGCTGAGTACCTGGCCCTGTACCAGAAACTCATCAAACCTGCCCACTGGAAGGTCTACCTGGCAGCCAGGGGGGTTCTGCCCTACATTGGCAGCCTCATCACCAAGGTATGGACTTGTGTGGAGGAACTGACCTGCTAGTTTGGCTTTTTTGCTTTAAGATCTCCATCTCTCTGCTCGGTGCCCTGTCACTGACCCTGCCAGGGTTGTGGAGTTCACACCTCAGTGCTGTTATCTCTGAACAGAGGGAGCCACAGTGGGTTTTGCCCCAGCTTTAGAATCCTTCAGCACTTTAAGGAACTGAGGGATGTCCATATTGCTGCACTTCTTGGCAGCAGGTCTGAGCTGGAAGCTGCTGGGGACTCCAGAAGCCTTTAAAGACAGGGGAGGATTTGGGGTGCTGCCATTCCTGGAGTGAGAATTGCAGCCTGTTGGAGAAGCAGCACATTTAGTTTGAAGTGTTCACAGTGGTGGGGATCTCTGGGGCACTCCAAAGAGGCAGGTGACACTCTCCATGTCAGTGGTGGCCTTGAGTCCATCCCAGAGGCCACCAGAGCCAAGCAGGGGTAGTAGGTAGGTGCAGGGAGAAGATGAGGAGGATATTTGGGGTAGTTTTCCCTCCTTATCCCCCTTCCCTCCCCAGTGCTGTGGTGCAATTCTGCTTTCCTTGTGGCTGGCTCTGTTGCTGTGGTGGCTTCCTTTGCCCCCTCTGTTAGACACTCACCCATCATTATTGCCATTGCAGATTCTTGCCCTGATTTCTATTAACAATAATGTTAATTGTTTTCAGGAAATAGCTCGTTTACTTGCCTTGGAGGAAGCCACACTCAGCACTGATTTGCAGCAGGGCTATGCCTTGAAGAGTCTCACAGGTATTTGGTGGCACCAGCACAAGTCCTGCAGCAGGATTAGGGATGGGGTGATCCTTGTTCTGTAACAACATGTAGCAGAATTTCAGGCAGATGTGATTCACTGTGTTGCAATTGTCAGCACTGGATTTTTGCCATCAGTTTAACACTTCATCTCTAAATGGATTTTTCCATATTTTTTGTGGTCAGATTGAGTTTTTAGTTGAACTGTGGTAACATAGCAAGCAAACTTCATCATTTCACTTTATTATCCAGTACAACCCCTGGGACCATTGTAAACACTGCTGCTTTATTCCTACCTGTTCTTTCCTCCCCTCCTATTCCATGGAAGAATTTCTTTTAATCTTCTAGGGTGTATACTTTTTTCAGAAATTTGTTGGAGATGGAAATACCTCATTAACGAGGTCATTCTTTTTTATATCCTCTTTCCACATTCTTCAGATATTAGTGGGCTAATTCATAAAGCCTGGCTTCTTGCAAGAAACAGCATGTTGATCAGTGTGTCATGGGAAAGCATCTGAGTGTTTGCTGATTCTTTGCTTTATTACAGGAGTGGCCAGTTTGGTGATGTCATTGATCAGTCATGGCACATCATCAGAGCTCACTTAAGTGCTGGGAGAGGGACAATCATCTGCTTTTGAAATATCTTGCAACAGAAAAATGTCAAAGTGTGCAGAATTTTATATGGAGCACTTAGAAAGCTCCTTAGACCCTTGCCTCATTCCCAAAACTCTCCCTGCTTGCATTATAATTTCCAAGATGCTTCTCCCAGGCTGAGGTTTTTGCCTCCAACCATTCGGTTGACTGAAGCTTTAAGCCACAGGGTGTAGTGGGAGCTGGAACAAGCCATTTTTATGAATTTGTGCCCAGTTTGCTGCCATGACATTTAGAATTCTAATCAAATTGTCTCCCACTTGCTGAGTTTTCTTTGCTTCCTAGGCCTCCTCTCCTCCTTTGTGGAGGTGGAGTCCATCAAACGGCACTTCAAGAGCCGCCTCGTGGGCACCGTCCTCAACGGGTACCTGTGCCTGAGGAAGCTGGTGGTGCAGAGAACAAAGCTGATTGATGAAACCCAGGACATGCTGCTGGAGATGCTGGAGGACATGACAACAGGTAAAACCACCTCTGTTCCATAAATCCAGAGTTTGGGTCAACCAAGATGAAAAAGCACATTGTTACGGCCACACAAAGAGCAATTTCCTAAATGGCTGCTGTAGTGAGGGGTCTTTATGGCTTCCAGTATTACCTTTTGGCACAGAAAAGATAAATTACACTCCTAGCCATCTCTTATTTTTCAGGAATTTAAGCCTCCTCTTCTTTATGAGACTGTTTTACTGCAGCCCAGCCATGTAAAGGCTTTTCTTAGTAATAACCATCCCAATAAATAGCCTTTCATCTTTTATGGAGTGGATATGCACAGGAAGAGCACCAAAGTGTGGGGCTCGTTGCAGAAAGATTTACTGTGTGTGCTGAGTCTAAAGAGAACCCACAAAGTGCCTCCTGTGTCCATTTTAATGCTTCCTTTCCTTGGCAGGCACAGAATCTGAGACCAAAGCCTTCATGGCAGTGTGTATAGAGACTGCCAAGCGTTACAGCCTCGACGACTACAGGACTCCAGTGTTCATCTTTGAGAGGCTCTGCAGTATTATCTACCCTGTAAGTGTGGGGAGGCCTGCAGGCCACTCACAAAGGCACACTTCTACAGTACAATCATGCAATGGTTTGGGTTGGAGGGACCTTAAAGCCCATCCAGTGCCACCCCCTGCCATAGGCAGTGATGCAACCTTCCACCAGCCCAGGTTGCTTCAAGCCCTGTCCAACCTGGCCTTGGACACTTCCAGGGATCCAGGGGCAGCCACAGCTTCTCTGGACAACCTGTGCCAGGGCCTGCCCATCCTCACAAGGAAGGATTCCTTCCCAGTTTCTAACCTACATTTGCCCTCTTCTAGTCTGAACCCACTCCCCTTGCCCTGTCACTCCAATTCCTGATGAACAGTCCCTCTCCAGCTTCCTTGTAAGCCCCTGGAGATCGTGGAAGGTGCTGTGAGGTCTCCACACAACCTTCTCCTCTCCATTCTGAACCAGCTCTCCCAGCCTGTCTCCACATGGAGGTGCTCCAGTCCCCTCAGCAACTCCATGACCTCCTGTGCACTTGCTCCAATAGTTCCATGTCCTTCTTATGTTGGGGACCCCAGAGCTGTGCACAGTATTCCAGGTGGGATCTCCTGACAGTGGGGGAGAATCACCTCCTCTAGCAAGCCTAGATCGAGTTCCTGGCATTTTGGCAAAGAGCAGCAATGTCTCCAGTCATGATTTACTATTAGCCAGTGTATCCCAATGTATCCCATTTGAGGGGTCACTATTCAAGTTCACTGCTCTGCCAGAACCAATAGTACTGTTTTTCCTGTGGAATCTGGTTACTGAATGATCCTGGATATCCTCAGAGTGCCACATGTATGGAATGTACAGCAGGTGGTGGAAGGACTGAAGGTTTAGGGACATCCTGTCACTTGCTGCCATAAAAATGCAGGAATGGGAGCATGGTTAAGGAGAAAACTTACTCCCTTATTCTGTCTCTGCTGCTGTTCTTTAGGAAGAGAATGAAGTCACTGAGTTCTTTGTAACTCTGGAGAAAGATCCCCAGCAGGAGGACTTCTTACAGGGCAGAATGCCAGGGAATCCCTACAGCAGCAACGAGCCTGGCATTGGGCCACTCATGAGGGACATCAAGAACAAAATCTGTCAGGACTGTGACCTGGTGGCTCTGCTGGAGGATGACAGTGGGATGGAGGTGAGGATGCACGTGTGGATTTCTTGCACAGTTGTGTGGGGACACCAATTTTGGGGCAGCTGGTGAGTGCCAGGAGGGTGATGCAACTTCAGCTCGTTCTTGACTTGTTATTTTCTCCTTTTCAGCTTTTGGTGAACAATAAGATTATCAGTTTGGATCTGCCTGTGGCTGAGGTCTACAAGAAGGTGTGGTGTCCCACAAATGAGGTTTGTGTTACCTTTGTACAAAGCACCTGTCCTTCATACTAACAAAAACTGGGGAAAAAAAAATCAAAGTCTCACAAGTCAGAATTTATTTTTTGGAATATAATTTATTTGGTATAATTGGTCAGCACCTTTTGGTGCTCTGTAAGGATGGATTGTGCACAGTCCTGCAGCATGAGTGATGTAAAAGCACACAGTGCTGCCCCAGCTGAGCTGTGTCAGATGTGTGACTGTCTTCCTGATACCAAATTTCCTTACATTCCTTTGGGGAAGGAGCTGGACGTTGTCACTGCCTTTCAAAGCACATTTCACACTCCCATCTGCACAGCAGAGTTTGTGTGTGTAGAGACAGGGACACCAGATTGCTCCATCAGTCTGTGCTTCAGAGAGGAACCCAAGTTATTTGTGCAGAGACCATCCAATGTTTCTCCAGATTTGCAGATTTTCCATAGGCATCTCGAGCACTTGACAGATTCACTCTCCCAGTTTGCTCTGTAGGTGTGTGTTGGCTGGTTTTCACATGAAGAAATGGACCCAGCAGTCTCAAAGGTCTGGCCCACCATGTCACAGCAAACTTGTTCCAGAGGTGGATGTGGTCCAAAACATGCTCTTCCCTTCCTGTTCTTGTAGCCACTAAAATAAACTCCCACTGAGACCGTCACACTAAATCTTAGCCATTGCCAATATGTTTTTAGAGGCACTTGAGATCATGAAACACCCTGATTTGCCCAACATTTCTTGTTCATCCCTCATTTCCTCCTGGGTTCTGATCACCTTTGAAACCTGTTTGCTGAAGCCATTTGTGGGGAGAAATTCAAACAAAATGCCTGTTTGCAGTGAATGGTGCCACGGGGAACAGGTTTATTTCAGTTAAAAATGAGTTTTATTTCAGTAAAAACCCCTTCACTTGTGCAAAACCAAGCCCAAAGCTTGTGCCAGTGGTAAATTTTAGGGACAGGGAGGTGAGGTGCTGGTGTCAGTCCGTGAGTTTCGGTCAGGTCACTGATGGCAGTCCCCCCGTGCTGCTGTCCCCGTGGGATGCTGAGCTGCAGCTCTCCCAGGATGCAGCAGCGCTGCTGAAAGGCAGACTTTGCTCAGCATTCCTGGGCACGAACAGCTTTCATCTGTCTCCCTTTGTGAGCACCTCCTGGAGCCGCAGCTCCCGTTCCCTGGGAATCGACAGGCGCACAAGGAACGCAACCTCAGGCCCCTTTTTGTTTCCCTTGTCTCTCCCTGGCTTTTTTTGTTCATCTGCCGTTTTACCAGGGCCCCTGTGGAGTTAATTGCTGGTCGCCAGCGTGGCCTTTGAGCAGATCTTCCCCCCGGGGCTTTCCCTGTGTTCTGTATTTGCTGTGACATTAAGCTCTGCTTATTCCACATTAGGCTTAAGGCGCTCGCTGACAGGTTTTCTCTCGCAAGGTCTCCTGCTCCCAAATCTGGGATTTTTCTTTTCTGCTTTTTATTCAGACCTATGGATTAAAAATGGAAAGTTTAGTGATATGCTGTCAGTGTTTCCAGCTGGAAATGCATCTGGAAAACTAGTCCTTTCCCAGGGTTAAAGCACAGCTTGTTTGTTTGTATCGTTTTAGTGATGTGCTTTCTTACTGAAAGCTTGTTAAATTGCCTTTTGCTCCTCTTCCATTTTCCATCGGTGCAGATTTTATCAGTCTGAAAGCACTCACCCAATTAGCCTGTCCTGCTTCATTTCCTGGGCTGTATTTCCCAGGTATGCTGTGCCATACCCTCAGAGGAAAGGTTGCCATGGAAAGCAGGCGTTTCTCTGTAGATTAACCCATTTTCCTTGGCTGCATCTTTCACTGGTGCCAAAGGAAACTTGGAGGAGATGTAAGGAGGAAGAGACTGTTTATTACCAGCCTGTCAATTAATTGGTAATGCCAAGAAAAGCTGGACAGACCAATGGATGAGTTACTGATGTTTTTGCAGGTGGCTTTACTGTTGTTTTTAATTCATCTCAGTGAGGGGAGAGATGAGGGAGTGAAAGATTTCCCTGTGTCAGGCAAAACACCACAAAGGAGAACTGAGGCTGGGGGTGTCTGTTACACACTGTAATGAGACTCAAACTTGTCTCTGAGTGCCCAGAGAGATGCAATTAATACCAAGCTCTGCTCTTGCAGGGGGAGCCGATGAGGATCATCTACCGCATGCGAGGGTTACTGGGAGATGCAACTGAGGAATTCATCGAGTCCCTCGACTCCACGACTGGTAATGCATTTGTCTGCTCAAAGCTGGGATTAGATTTGAAATCTGAGGTTCTCTGCAGAGCCCTGACATTATTATCCTCACAGCAGTGAGCTTAGCCTTGATTGATGCTGCTTTTGCTGCATTTACCTGCTTCACCTACAGCGAGGGAGGATTTTAACAAGGCTTTAAAGCCAGCCTTCAAATGGGAACACTTGCATGGCACAGGGACCATTCTGCCCAGCCCTTCTCCATATTCCTGCTCTTAATGCTTTTCAAATTCAGTACAGCTGAAGGGACTTGAACTGCTGCTAAATGTGTCCTGCTGTGCTCTCCATTTGTGCTTCACTCTTTTGCCATGGGCTTCATGAGTTGTTCACGTGGTGGCTGCTTCCCCTCCTCACAGTCTGTGTCTGTCCTGTAGATGAAGAGGAGGATGAGGAAGAAGTGTATAAGATGGCAGGGGTCATGGCCCCATGTGGAGGCCTGGAGTGCATGCTCAACAGACTGACTGGCATCAAGGACTTCAAGCAAGGCCGGCACCTCCTAACTGTGAGTCGCAGTGGCTGCTCTGGGGGGTCAGGAGTTACACAGTGCCAAGAGCCACAGTGGAGTTTAGACAACCTGCCTTGGGTTGGAGCAGAGCTTTCAGTTCATTATTGAATGAAAACCTGAGAAATCCCTTCCTTCCCTCTCCCATTCCTCTTGGTTAGCAATGCCTTACAGAGAGTTGGTGTGTAGAAGCTGGGGAGTTGGTAAGATTAAATCCTGTCTTGTTAATGGTTGTTTTCTGCCTTGGCCTTACCTGCAAGCCAAAGCTGTGCTAAGGTTCATATTGCTGTAAAAATGTAGCTTGTACTCTACCCCAGAAGGCTGGAAATCAGGTATATTACTGGGTGCTTTTCAGCAAACTCCTCCTGCTCACTTTGAAGGTGCCACAGAGAATCCCTTCTCTCTATTTTGTAGGTGCTGCTAAAGCTGTTTAGTTACTGTGTGAAAGTGAAAATAAATCGTCAGCAGTTGGTCAAACCAGAGATGAACACTTTGAATGTCATGCTGGGAACTCTGAACTTGGTGAGGACAACCTGGACTTCCATAAACTCTTTCCCATGGACTGCAATGAATTTCAGCTCCTTCTGTCATGCTGCCTTAGGACAGAAAAGATCTGAAATATTGCTGTGCTGGCACTGCACAGGATGTGTGTGGGGGGGCAGCTAAACCAGTTACTGGGGGTGCTCCACTCACTGCTCCCATCCTGAACCAGTTACTGGGGGTGCTCCACTCACTGCTCCCATCATGAACCAGTTACTGGGGGTGCTCCACTCACTGCTCCCATCATAAACCAGTTACTGCTGCCATCTTTTCCAGGCTCTGGTGGCTGAGCAGGAGAGTAAGGACAGTGGAGGAGCAGCTGTGGCCGAGCAAGTGCTCAGCATAATGGAGATCATTCTGGATGAATCCAATGCAGAACCTCTGAGTGAGGACAAGGTGAGTGCCCAGGGCCCAGTGCCCAAATGGGAATGCTGACAGGGATTCAAGGCTTGCAAGCAATCTGATTACAGGGATGCTGAGCTTCAGGAGCTGGAGAGGAGTGTTAACAGGCAGTCTAACCCTTGTTACACTGGCATGTCTTAGCAGGCCTTGGAGGAAGGGCACAAGGAGTGCCCTGAACCAAAAGCTCTGCGAGGCTTCTTTAGGCTGAGTCTTGCACAGTCGGGGTGGGGGTTGTTAGGCATGGCTTGGATCCCTTCCTGCCTGCTTTGGGCCCCAGGCCAGGGACAGACAAGAGAAGACACAGCTTGGCCTTGGTTTTTGGCATGTTTTTGTATGTGTTAAAAATGTGATTGATTTTCCAGCTAATTGAGGATAAAATTGTATCTCAGCTAAGACTGAGAATGAGAAGAGTTTCTCACTCATGTTTTGAAACTGTGGGTGGATAGGAATCTGATGTCCTTTGGGTTGAAATTATTAGACTTCTTGACTGGAAAATGCTTTAACAGTAGGTGGAATAAGTCAGGTGTCAGGGATTGATACAGCCATTCCACAAGATCTTTGGGAATGAGGCTGGGTTTTGGTTTTCATGGGGACTAGACCTCTATTCCTTCAAAACCAGAGTAATGTCCCAGCTAGTGGAGTGAGCATTTTATTGAAGGTTGTAGATTTATTCCTGGACTTAAATCCTGCTCTCCTTCCTTGCCAGGGCAACCTCCTCCTCACGGGTGACAAGGACCAGCTGGTGATGCTGCTGGACCAGATTAACAGCACTTTTGTCCGCTCCAACCTCAGTGTCCTGCAGGGGCTCCTACGGATCATCCCCTACCTGTCCTTCGGGGAGATGGAGAAAATGCAGATCCTCGTGGATCGGTTCAAGCCCTACTGTAACTTTGATAAGTGAGTTGTTCACAATTCAGCTAAAAGCATGTGAAATCAGTTGTACTGACATGTCTATCCCCTTTTTTTTCCCCTCATTGATTCTTCCTTCAGTGTAATGCAAAGCCGCAAAGGTTCCTGGTGCATTAAGCTTCATTTCCTATTTCACTTATAAGCCATTTTTGTAAGAACTATATGAGCTTTAGCTTGAGAAATAGGTCTTCAGGGTATATTCTGAGGTGACAGGGGTCTCAATAGCTCTTCTGAGTCTCTGAGCTGGAGTGGGTGCATCATTCAGTAATAATGTGCTGAGAATTACAGGCAGAGATTTTTGGGGAGCCCCCGAGTTACCGTTTCTTCTCTCCATTCAGGTATGATGAGGAGCACAGTGGAGATGATAAAGTTTTCCTGGACTGCTTCTGTAAAATAGCAGCAGGAATAAAGAACAACAGCAATGGCCATCAGCTGAAGGATCTCATCCTGCAGAAGGGCATTACACAGAATGCCCTGGATTACATGAAGAAGCACATTCCCAGTGCAAAGAAGTAAGAGTCATTTAATGGATGTGATTACTGCATGTGACTGTCCTGAACGTGCTTTTCCCATTCCATCACCACAGTCTTCCAGGAGAGCTGTTAATAAATCCACATTCAGCTGTTAATAAATCCCCTGTGCTGTGATGCAGAGGGGCTGGTGAGACAGTGCACATACAGGGGTGGGCTAAAAAGACTGAAATCTTCCCATTTGATGCCTTGGTTCCTTGGATATCACAATACTGATACTCTGAACTGATTCCTTGGGTATCACAGTACTTGTGTTTCCTGCCTGTTCCCCTCCTATTGCACCATAACAGAGCTTTTGCTGTGAGGGCCAGCTCATGACCATAAATCCCAAGGCTCAGAGCTGACTCTTTGTCTATCAGTGTGCACAGCAGGGAGGTGGGAGTGGGAATGTCACTTCATTCATTAGCAGAGGAGGCACACGAGGGGAAAGGAGCTTGTGTTTCTCGCAGCCTCTGCTCCCTGAGCTGTGCTGCTGCGTGGCTGCCAAGCCCCTTTTGGGATTGCTGCCTGCCCTTCAGCTGCTGCCTCTTGTTTTCTGTGCAGTTTGGATGCAGACATCTGGAAGAAGTTCTTATCCCGACCTGCACTTCCTTTTATCCTGCGCCTGCTGCGAGGGCTGGCGACGCAGCACCCTGCAACACAGGTGAGGGGGTTCCTTGGAGGGCACCTGGCATGTGGCTGCCTTGTTACCCTGCAACACAGGTGAGGGGTTCCTTGGAGGGCACCTGGCATGTGGCTGGCTTGTTACCCTGCTTTGGTGGCTGTAGCTGAGGATTGATTTCTATGGTAGTTGATCCTACACTGATTTTTCTTGTGCTTGGAGAGACACACCAGCTTCAGGTTTCATCTGGTAGACTGCAAGAGGCAGAGATTTTGCCTTCAATATTTCCTTGTGCTGTGTGGTGTGAGATTTACACAGCAATGTGAAGAGAAGGTAATTTAGGACTGAACTACATAGTATTGATAAGTTTTGAGAGGCATGATTGTTGATTTAAGACACCAACACAATGTCTTACCATAAAGTAAGTGTTTTATCCAACATCCCCATCTGAGCTCTCAGTAACAGCCAGTGGAGAGGCAAATTGCCCCAGTCTCATACACAGTTTTAGGACCCAGGTCCATCATGTAGGAGCATCAGAAAAGGAAGGAAGACACTTGGCAGAGGTTGTTGCAGCTCAGTGCTGCAGCCCAGCTGTCACAGAGGGATTAGAGGGGACAGCCACCATCCTGGGCACCCTTCTCCTGAACAGAATGCTGTGTTTCCATCCCTTTTAGGTGCTAATAGGAACAGACTCCATCACCAACCTGCACAAGCTGGAGCAGGTTTCCAGTGATGAGGGGATTGGGACGCTGGCAGAGAACCTGCTGGAGGCTCTGAGGGAACACCCCGAGGTGAACAAGAAGATCGATGCTGCCCGCAAGGAGACTCGAGCAGAGAAGAAGAGAATGGCCATGGCCATGAGGCAGAAGGCCCTGGGCACCCTGGGGATGACGGTAATGTCTGCTGGCACTCATGATTCCACAGCCTTTTCTTTCTGTCTTACTGAAACTGTCACACAGGGAACTGGGTGAAAAGGTTTATTTACAAATATCACAGAGCTCCAGTTTGCCTGGGAGAGTAAACAAGGGATGGGCATTCCAGTTCCAGGGGGGGATGGTGGTGCTCGTGTTCTTCCTAACCTGCTTGAGCTTTTCTCTCTTCCAGACAAATGAGAAGGGTCAGGTGGTGACCAAGACTGCGCTGCTGAAACAGATGGAGGAGCTGATAGAGGAGCCAGGGCTGACCTGCTGCATCTGCAGGGAGGGATACAAGTTCCAGGTAAAGGGAGGGGCAGGTTCCAGACAATGGGAGGGGCAGGTTCCAGGTAAAGGGAGGGGCAAGTTCCAGGTAAAAAGAGGTGCATGTCCCAGGTGAAGGGAGATACAAGTTCCAGAGAAAAGGGAGGTACAGATTCCACTTAAAGGGAGATGCATTTGCAGAGCCTTCTCCCCAGCTGAGGGGACTTGCCAGTATCTGGCTGCACAAGGGTTGGAGTGTTGGCACTGGTTGATCAGGAAATCTCAGGTTTAGTTCTTGAGCTCAGTAATTCCAGAGGTGGTTGGGGAACGGAGGTGTGTTTTCAGTGAAAGCTGGAAAAATGTATGTTTGGTTTAAGTTTGAGGTTGGGACTGAGAGAGGTAAAACTCAGTGCAAACAGCACGAACTGTGAGCTGCTGCAGAAGTGAATGATTTTTGACACAAGTGTGGTGTCGTTGCAGCCCACCAAGGTGCTGGGAATTTACACCTTCACCAAGCGCGTGGCACTCGAGGAGTTTGAGAACAAGCCCCGGAAACAACAAGGCTACAGCACAGTCTCTCACTTCAACATTGTCCACTACGACTGTCACCTTGCAGCTGTCAGGTGTGTTCTGTCCCTGGGGGCTCAGGTTCTTTTCCAGGGTGCTTTGGGATCGTGGCACTCAGCCTTGGAACTCTGGATGGACTTGCTTAGTTGTGGAGCACTTGAGAGCCACAGGTTTCTCTGTTGTGGGCTGCTTTAATATTGGTCAGCCCTGCACATGGGAAAGTGAAGTCCATAATTTAAAGTGTCATTTTTTGGGTGGGTTTTTTGCATCCTTCTAACTTGTCTGGGTGTGGCTCCCTCTCTCCATGCAGGCTTGCTCGGGGCCGTGAGGAATGGGAGAGTGCAGCCCTGCAAAATGCCAACACCAAGTGCAATGGGCTCCTGCCAGTCTGGGGGCCTCATGTGCCAGAGTCTGCTTTTGCCACGTGCTTAGCACGGTGAGTACACACAGTTACTGCTCCAGCTGTTTTGGGTTGGGTAGGTGAGTCAGAGGCTTGTTTAAAATCAAGGAATCAAAGGTGGTGACAGCTAAATCTTAGTCAAACTGAGCCCTTTCAGATTCTGCCATCAAGAGTGAATCTCCCAAACAAGCACAGGTGTCTGTTGGCTTCTTGGCTTCATGTAAATAAATCACTTCCTTACCCCCTTAGCCCCCAGTTACTCCTGAGGATGCAGCTTGCAGTAACAGTGTTGATTCATTTGTGGCCCAGTGACCCCCTGCTTTACAAAAGAAACCTGTCTGACACCAGCAGATTCCCTAATGTTGGTTTCCAAACCTCTGTTGGATGGCAGTGAGGTACCTGACCTCTCACCTGGGCCAGATGGAGATCCTGCTCGCAGGACTCTGGTCCACCTCGTGCTGGGTTTGTACAGTCACATTAGAAATTCTTAACCTGGAAAGGAGTAAGTTTAGGTCAGATAATAGGAAGGAATTGTTCCCTGGGAGGGTGGGCAGGCCCTGGCACAGGGTGCCCAGAGGAGCTGTGGCTGCCCCATCCCTGGAAGTGTTCAAAGCCAGGTTGGACGGGGCTTGGAGCAACCTGGGCTAGTGGAAGGTGTCCCTGCCCATGGCAGGGGGTGGCACTGGATGGGCTTTTAGATCCCTCCCAGCCCAAACCAGTCTGTGATTCTGTGAAATCAGGACTGGTAACATCATGAATGCATTCCAGCCAGGGAGTTGTATCCCAGGCCCTGGACATGGGCAGAGACTATTGATGAATGTATAAATGTCTGCAGATGGAACTGGATTTACCAGGGTGAGCTGAGAGCCTCCCTTTGGGGAGGTCAATCCAAAGTAACAGGAACTGCATTTTTGTAGCCTGTCCATTCTTTCAAGCTCTATTTCTGTGAACTGCTTGCTCACATCCAGAGCTGTGCTGCAGAAGAAGGAATTTTATCCAAGTTTTTCCTCCAAGAAACCCTTCCTGCTGTTTTCCAGGCACAACACATACCTCCAGGAGTGCACGGGCCAGAGGGAACCCACCTACCAGCTCAATGTCCACGACATCAAACTGCTCTTCCTGCGCTTTGCCATGGAGCAATCCTTCAGCATAGACACCGGCGGGGGCGGCAGGGAGAGCAACATCCACCTCATCCCCTACATCATCCACACGGTGCTCTACGTCCTCAACACGTCAGTACTTCCACTTAGCAAGCACCTCTGCCTTCACTCTTGGGCTCTGAGAGGTCTTTGAGTGCTGCACTCGGGGCTTTGTGATGAGGATGTGGCAAGAAAGATGGGAAATGACACAGAAGTTTTAGGAGGAACCCAATTGCACGTCTTAAGTAGGTTGTTAGGGATTTACATTGTTTGGAGCGAAGCGTTGCTGCCTGGACATGCAGGATAACAGGGAATCTATTGAGTGAAAGCAATTGGGAATTAGCTTCTCTTTCCATTCTAGATGTAATTATTACCTCTGGGGTGAGCAACAGGGTTATGAGATTAAAGAAACGCTGCCAGCTTAATTTTCTCCTGAGCAGACAGAAGAGACACTGTGGTGAAGTCATTGTTAGCTGAAAACTTAACCCTGGTATCATTTTATTCACTATTAAAGTAGCACAGTTTTGTTTCCAGTTCTGACATACTGGAATTCTCCTGGAGCGTTCAGGTCCATCAGATTTTTCTGATATTTTTAGTTATATTTTTTCATTATCATTAGTATTTTTTACAAATAAACAACAGTGCTTTGGCTTGACATAGATCCATAGGCACCCAAATGCTTTGGAATGCATGAGCTGGTTCTGATCGTGCAAAAATGGATTGCCCATGTACATCTTTTGTTTGAGTAGTTAGGTATTGGTAAGTAATACTAATTAGATGAGGGCATAAATATTTAAATCCACACATCTTCAAGGTCACTCCAAATGCAGTGCAGTGGAATCTCTCTCCCTTTGCTGCCTGGGACTAATCAACATTTTGGCTCTAATACAATTTGTCTATTGTTTTTAATATCTATCTCCAGATCCCTATGCTATTGTTTTCCAAGTCTCTTGGGAGACAGATAAATGAAACTATTCTTTTCATCTCATTGGCTGCTTGTTGGCACCAGAGAGCCCAGAACCCACTGGGCAGCAGTGGGAAAATGCATTCTGTGGGTTCCAGACAGGGGGTTTGATATTAAATGGAGAAAATAAAGAGCTACTAATTGGCCTCATGTAGCAAATGAAAAGATCACACAACCCTGACAGCAGACACAGCTTTATCTGTTGGGATGCTGCTTTCTACCTGATAGGGAGAGTAAATGGCCTGTGTCTCTCAGGGATTGCTTTTGCAGTAGGTAAATAACATAAATGGATTCTCAGGTGTGGCTGTGGGAGCTGCTGTCACGTGTGTAGTGTCTGATGGAGATGGTCCAACAGGAATGCATGAACTGGCTGGCCTTGACTCCATTTTTCCCTCAAAAAAAAGGAGAAATAGCTCTGTAATAGTATTTCTCTCTGCTGGGGCAATGCCAGCTGCCTTGCAGACCTCTCCAAGGAGAATGAGTTCCAAGGTTTGGGAGCAAATCCTCACCCAGTGGATGAACCTGGGCAAAGCTGATGGTGCCCCCTGGGAGCAAATCCTCACCCAGTGGGTGAATCTGGGGGAAATCTGTTGGTGCCCACTGGGACCAAATCCTCACCCAGTGGGTGAATCTGGGGGAAATCTGTTGGTGCCCAAGTAGCAAATCCTCACCGAGTGGTTGAAATTGGGGCAAAGCTGCTGGTGCCCAGGTGGCACTGCTGTCCCCTGGGCAGGACTGCAGGGATACAGTGCCCTAAAGCTCCTGGGAAGCAGCAGATGACCCTGCCAGAGGCAGAGCAGCTGCTGAAGCTTTCCCTGTGTTGCAGAACTCGAGCGACCTCAAGGGAGGAGAAGAACCTGCAGAGCTTCCTGGAGCAGCCCAAGGAGAAGTGGGTGGAGAGTGCCTACGAGGTGGACGGGCCCCACTACTACACAGTGCTGGCCCTGCACATCTGTCCCCCCGAGAGGTGGAGGTCCATGAGGGTGGAGATCCTCAAGCGGCTCCTGGTCACCTCCCACGCACGTGTGGTGTCACCAGGAGGGGCCAGCAGGTCAGTCCCCACCACAGAGTCACTCATGTCATTGTCACTGTCACAGAGCCACTCGTGTCATTGTCACTGTCACAGAGCTGCTCATGTCACTGTCACAGAGCCCCTCGTGTCATTGTCACTGTCACAGAGCTGCTTGTCCCACTCGTGTCATGGTCACAGAGCCACTTGTGTCACTCTCACAGAGCCCCTTGTGTCATTGTCACTGTCACAGAGCCCCTCGTGCCACTGTCACAGAGCTGCTTGTGCCACTCGTGCCACTGCCACAGAGCTGCTCATGTCACTGTCATAGAGCCCCTTGTGTCATTGTCACTGTCACAGAGCCACTTGTGCCACTGTCACAGAGCCCCTCATGTCATTGTCACTGTCACAGAGCCCCTGGTGTCACTGTCACAGAGCTGCTCATGTCATTGTCACTGTCACAGAGCCCCTTGTGTCATTGTCACTGTCACAGAGCTGCTTGTGTCACTGGCAGAGAGCCGCTTGTGTCACTGTCCCAGAGCCACTGGTGTCATGTCACAAAGCTGCTTGTGCCACTCGTGTCACTGTCACAGAGCCCCTGGTGTCAGTGGCACAGAGCTGCTTGTCCCACTCGTGTCACTGTCACAGAGCCCCTGGTGTCACTGTCACAGAGCTGCTTGTCCCACTCGTGTCACTGTCACAGAGCCACTTGCAGCTCCTGGGGAGCAAAGGGCAGGGCTGTGTGTAGTTACACCACCAGGTATTTACCCCTGTGAGTGGCTTTGCACTCAGAGAATCTCAGAGTGGTTTGGGTTGGAAGGGACCTCAAAGCCCACCCAGTGCCACCCCCTGCCACGGGCAGGGACACCTCCCACTGCCCCAGGTTGCTCCAAGCCCTGTCCAACCTGGCCTTGAGTGGCTGCAGCCACATCCCAGTGCTGGTATGAGGAGGAGCATTTCATTCTGGCTGGGTGTTGGGGTGGATCAATGAGCTGATCAATGGAAACCATGCTTTTCCTAGGAGTATAGCTCAGAGCAGGCAAATTTAAGGTTCTTATTCCCTGAGTGAAGCACTGGAGTAACTCCTGCCCTGTCTGTCTCTGAGCTGTAGCACTCCCTGCCTGCCTTATTAAAGAAGCTCTTTCTGTGCTCTTTTGATCAGTGCACCAGCCCCCCTCAAAGAGAAAAATAGAAATAGAAATCAAATGCCATTGCTTTTAAAAAAGAACAAAATCAATAGCAGCTGTCAGGCACTTGAAGCACAAGAATAAGTGGCTCTGCCTGCCTGACAAAGGCACGTATTTGCAGAGAGGGAAGGGGAATTCCAGTTTCTGAAAAGATGATTTGAAATAGCTGTCATAATTAGGAATCAATTCATTATTATTCTAAGTCGCTTTAAAGGGCATTCTTATGCTGATGACATTAATTATGTGTTTGATAAAGTCATTACAGTGTAGTTACACACAACCCAGCATGTGCCAATGCTCTTGGAAAAGGGAAAGGGAGCTCCTCCATTGACTTCTGTGCTGGTTTCAAGCTCAGCTTGTCTCCTGTTTCCTCCTCCCTGTCTGAATTGTGGGAAAGGAGGCTTAACAGATCCACGAGATATTATCCTGGAGGGCTGTTTTCCCAGGTGGGAAAGCAAAGGCCGTGGGTGGGTTTGCTGTGGGTGTTTGGTGGGTTTTAAACCCTCAGTAAATGATTCTGCTCCTTCCCCAAGCATTATGTAGTAAAAGCACATTGAAGCAGACACAGCAAAAAAACTTCCAGCTAAGCCATCCAATCTCTGGAATTTCAGGGGAAAACACTCAGAAATAGTGCTCAGGAATTATGTCAAGGTTTTTTCAAGGGCTTTCTTTAATCTCTGCAGACTAAGGGAGCACAAAGCCTTCCTCTGATAAAGCCTCTCAGAAATAGCAATATGGCAATTCTGATTTCCAAGCTCTGTTCTTATTTATTCTTGTGGAAAATCAGGAAGAGGGTGATGGATGGTGAAATGCTTTGCAGATAAGTGTCAATACCTTGAATTTGTAGGCTGAGGCAGAGAGGAAACCAGTGGCTGTGACACCACAGCACCATGTCTACATGCACAAGATTAAAATTAGCATTCCACGTTTGCTGGGGATGTCTGGGAGCAGCTCCATCCCGAGAACACTGGGATGAAGGTTGGGGAGACCCCAGGACTCGCTGCTGCCTGGGCAGGGAAAGTGGGGAGGAGTCACTAAGGAACCAACAGGGCATCTCAAAGCAGCTGAGGATCAACTGGTGATCCCCAGGGTCTTGTAAATCCCATGAAAATGCAGCAATGCTCTGCATTCCCTCGTCCTCCAGGGGAGGCAGCAAATCCTGCACATTCCCTGGCCATGGCCAGGTGTCCCTCCAGCTGCCCAGCCAGTGTAACCCAGATCTGGGGAGAATCCAGCCAGAAATGGCTCCTGTCTCTGCCAGGAGTGACAGGATCACAGGTGTCTGCAAATTCAAAGATGCTCAGCACCTCCTGTGTTTCAGAAACACGTCCTGTTCAAACCCAGGGATCATCACCTGGATGGATCCGAGTCCTGGGTTTGTTCTTTTCTGGAAATGTAATTTACCAATTCCAAAGAGCTGAATCAGGTGACCCGTTCATTATTACTGAACCAAGAATTCTGGCTTGCAAAACCCTGCAGACACTTCAGTGTAGCTTTCATCTGGAGTTTGGAAGGAAAATACCCTTTGGATTTCCTCTCCCCTTTGCTCCTGCCTGTGACCTTTCTGAAACATTCCCAAGTGTCCATGTCTGGCTGTCTGCTGGCAATCCCTGGGCCAGCTCACAGGAATGAAATGCAGCAGCTCTTACATGAAATAGCTGTTCCAGAAGGTAACTACCAGCCTTAACCCACAAGGGCCTTTTAGTTTTCAATTAAAGGAGCAGACTCCAATTAGATGCAGACCATTCCCAGGAAAAGGGAGCCTGTCTTGCAGTGTTTGGGAGGTCGGAATTAGCCTCGCTCTCAGTTGCTCTTCTTCCCGTGGAAATTTAGTCACCTTTACTAATTGGTTTTCCTTTAAATAATTAAGCTGAGCTGCCTGAGCAGGCTGCCACCTACTAAGACGTCTCTTTTAAGGGCAGACACACAAATGGGGCCTTTAATAAGAGCAGGAAAATAGTCGTTGCCCCCCAAAAACCCCCAGGCTGGAGTTGGGCTGTGGTCAGGATGCCCTGGTGTGTTACTGAGCTGCAGCAGCAGCAGCTGAGCTGGTTCTAGATGCATAAAAAAAGGGCTTTTTATTTTTCCAAAGCTTTTAAGTGTCGAGCAGGAAGCAGCATGTGATGGGGCAGATGTACCTGAGAAACACAGGCAAGAAAATTCCAAAGCCATTAGAGATGCTGGCAGGAGGTTCCACCTTGCCAGAACCTGTTTGTGATTAATCCTGTAAACTTTGGAGCTGTTATCCCAGCACAGCTCTGCATCTCTTAGAGCATTCCTGCAGCCACAGCCTGGATTTCCAAAGGAAGCCCTTTGCTGGTGGGAGAATAACCAAGAAGATATTAAATGGAAATTCCTCCATTTCTTCAAGGATATTTCCCTCAGAGTCTTTCAGAAACACTTTTGTGAGTTAGAAGGAAAATTATGTTCTCTGACACGGACACTGACTGTGTCTGAATCCTGCATTTAGTTATTCCTTCAGGAATCTGCTGTTCTCCAAGCAGGGAACACACAAACAGAGGCTGCACGTTGTTTTTTCCTACTTTGCTGTTGACTTCCTACATAGTCTTAGCAGTCACAGCTCCACTCATTGCCTTGTTTCCTTCCACTCTGTGCTTGTTTCCTTCCTGTGAAATAAGGTTTTCTTGGCAAACCTGCTCTGGTTACAGCAGGCACAGCTGGAGCAAAGTGATTCCCAGCCTTAGGAATTGTTGCACAGAGAACTCTCAGGTGCCCAATATTTGTTTCATGTCTAAGAGGACACAGCAAAGCTCCCTCAGAGCTGTTCCCCTGGTGCTGCTGCTGAGGTTTTTTTGGCTGTTTCAGCTTTTTGTGCTGTTCATCAGATGGGTTACAGAGCATAATGAAGTGATAAGTCCCTGATTGATTTTCTTGTCTTGCAGACTGGCAGATAAGGCAGTGAAGGAATACGCAACGTACCGCTCTGGCCTGCTCTTCTGGGCTCTTGTAGATCTCATTTACAACATGTTCAAGGTAAGAAAACCAGGGAAACTCATCCAGATCAGCTGGGATTCTTCTGTCTCAGCTTTCTGACCTGTGCAGCTGCATGAATTTGAAATAGGAGGCAACATCTGAAGCCCCTTTTTCCAAGATCATTGTAAACAAACCTTTATAGAATCACAGGATGGTTTATGCTGGAAGGGACCTCAAAGCCCACCCAGTGCCACCCCCTGCCATGGGCAGGGACACCTCCCACCAGCCCAGGTGGCTCCAAGCTGTGTCCAACCTGGCCTTGGGCACTCCCCGGGATGGGGCAGCCACAGCTTCTCTGGGCACCCTGTGCCAGGGCCTGCTCACCCTCCTTCCTTCTATTTTTTCACCTTGTAAGAGCAGGAAGGCCACAGGAAGCTGCCTGTGCTTATTGTCCCCCTTGCAGTTCAGTATCTGAAGAACTGAGAGACTTTTCCAGTTGGCAACACTCCTGTATTGTGTATTTGCTTATTTTTCCTACTCATTGTTCACTGAAACGAGGACATTCCAAGGGAAGCTCTTGGGTGAGGAAGGAGAAAGGGGCACTCACAAGGAAGAGCCTGCAGCTTCTAAAGAAGGTGAAGTCATTAGGGAGAGAAGATGCCAGTGACCTTGTTTCATTCCCTGCAATAAGATCATGAAGTCACAAATGGGCTAATTTTTATTCTGTGATGTGTTTACAAGGGGCAGGAGCTGCAAGTCCAGGAGCAACAGGAGAAGGCACCAGAGTTTGCATTTACTGTTTTAAATAGCTATTTTTTAGACTGATTTGGTCTCCTTTTCCCCTCTCAGAAGGTGCCTACCAGTAACACAGAGGGAGGCTGGTCCTACTCTCTTGCCGAGTTCATCCGACACAATGACATGCCAATACACGAGGCTGCAGACAAGGCCCTGAAAACCTTCCAGGAGGAGTTCATGCCAGTGGAAACGTTTTCTGAGTTTTTGGATGTGGCTGGTAAGTGTGAGCTTTCCCTTTTATAGGCTGCCTTGTGCAACTCGTGACTGGAGACAGCAGCATTCCTGACTCTGCTGCAGCTTGTTTGGATGAGGCAGTGAGAGCAGAGCCATCAGCACTCCTAAACGATCCCAAAAACAGTTGGGACACACACTTGAGCATCCCCAGACAGGGAATTCTCTCCCACCTCATCCTGCAGGTCCTCCCCCTGCTCTGGTAAACATACAGGCTTAGACCTGACGGTGTTTGGTCTGATAAAGAGATGTGACCGTGCACTGGAGGCAGCACTTGGGTGCAGCCAGAGTTCCTGCTGGGGGGATTTTGGTATCCCCAGGAGTATCCCCAGGAGTCAGAGATGCTGAAAATGTGCAGAGAAGAGAGCTGTGCCTCAGGCTGGTCTCTTGCTGTTCAGTGTATACCAGGATCCCTGTAGCTGCACAAGAGCAAGTGCCATATGGATTTAATGCACACATTTCAGTCCCTTCTGCTCACGAATCCAACAAGGGTTTATTTATCCTCGTCGTGTCCTGCCTTAAAATAACATTGCAGCTGTCCTTAGTGACTGACACGTGCCCAGCACAAAGCCCAGTGTGGGTCTAATTCTTCTGTCTTGTCTTCTTCTGTTTAAAGGACTCTTGTCAGAAATCAATGACCCCGACAGCTTCCTCAAGGATCTTTTGAACTCCATCCCCTGAGCAGCCAGCATGGAGAAGCTTTGGGCAGAGACTACACTAGCTTGCCTTCCACCCCTTTGTGTTCTCCTCGTGCAGTCTGTCCCTTCCCTGAGGAGTGCTGCAGTTTTTTGTTGGAATTTTTTTTGTTGTTGTTTTATTTTTTGTTTTGTTTTTGTTTTATTTTTTTTTCTACAATTTTCCTTCATGGAGTGATTTGGAGTTTAGATCTGTTTTATCCTGTATTTCAGTGCTTCTGTCTGTAAAGCCTTGTGCATTCAAGCTGGTTGAAAGAACTTGTACAGAGAGGAATCCCAACCAGTAAATCTTAATGCTTTAGTGCACCTCTTTGAAGTTCAATAAATCGAACAAATGGGTAAGCTGGGTTTGACTAGTACTTGAAGTAGCCTAAATGCCAAGTTCTTTCTCACGTTTTCTTTCAGAGCTCCCTCTCCCAGGGCTCAGAGCCTGCTCTCTCCAGCCCTAAGTCTGGAAAAGGAGCCACAGGAAGCAAAAGGCTCCCAGGGAGCACCAGGCACTGACTGACTGACTGTGTGTGCAGGTTCCCCCGTGGGACACGAGCCTTGCACTGCAGGGACAGTGTTTCCTTCCCCCCTCCTTCCCCTGGGCATGGGCAGGTGCTCTGTGCTCCCCTCTCAAGGCATGTTGGACCATGGGGCCTGTCCTGACCCCACTCTCACCAAGGCTGTATCCAAAGCACCGTGTGCCTCCCACAGTGACAGCCCCTCTCAGGGGGGTCCTACCCACACCACATCTATTTCTTCTCTCTGGTAAAACCTTCAGCTTCAGTCAAATGCATGTTCAAGAGACCCTGCCCACTTCTGGAGCCTCCTGACTGCCTGCATCCCGTGTGCATGCCCTGCCCTGGAGCCAGGCACGTGCTTGGCATACAGCCTTGCCCTTGTCACCCACCTGTGCATGCTGGAAACCTCCCCTGCCCACCAGTTGTGCTCTCCTGTATAACCCAGCTGCCACGTGGTGAGGCTGGAATCTAATAAAGCTTTCCCTGTCTTCCTCATCTCTGTTTGAACTTGAATTTCCGCAATCCTAACGCAGTCCCAGCCCAGAAATAAGAACAAAATAACAATAATTTGAGAGGCTGAATAACTCCCCTGCCTATTTGATGCCTTTTGTTGGTGTTGGCCCCGCGCTGTGATTTGACAATTAGCAAAGGGGTGAAGGTGCAGTGTTTTTCTTCTCACCTCTGTGGGTGCTGCTGTCACTGCTGGCAGCTGCATTTGCTGCTGAGGAGGAGAACTGAGGAGCAAACAGTCTGGAGAGCTTTGTTGTAGTGTCTTACCAGGGACTCGAGGTCTCTGGGGGTGTTGGGTAACTCTGTCTTGCCCTGTGAAGTGCAGGATGGTCTGATGTGGGGTTTGTTCTCTACCCTGAGCCTCACCTGCCTTGGAGCCACATCAAAGAGCAAACACACCTTGTTTTAAAAGCTCTGTAAAGTCCAACCTAACAGTCCTCTGTCCACACGAGCAGCTGTGATGTTCCCAGGGGTGGAGGCACCAGAGTTACTCACCAGCACTGCTGGGCAGCAGCCTGGGAAAGGCTGAAACCCTCCAGATCTGTGTGATTGCTGCAGGCAGCAGAGAACAGGTAACAAGAGACCAGGTTTTTATGACTGTGCTTCTAAAGGTTCTCTCAATTCAGTGCAGGGCTGAAGCCCCACCACGTTTTGACTTGGTGTAATGGTCAAGCTCCACACAAGGATTGTTAGGGAGGTTTGGGAAGCTGGGAGGAACAGCAGGCTGCCTTGCTGACCCTCTCTGTCTTTTCTGACAGAAGTAGGTCTGTCCTCTGTGCCAGGCAGGCCCTCAGTTTCTGCTCCACAGCCCTCCCTCCCTCCCTGGCAAAGGAAGGATGTCACAACTCGGCAGTGCCTGTCTGCAGCTCTTCCCACCGAGGGAACTTCAGCACAGCTCCAGGTTTGCTGGTGGGAATCCTGTTTGCTCTGTTTGTGTTGGCACAGCTCTCCTGCAAAAACACTCTGCTACTGCAGGAACTGGTAGGGTTTAGAGCAGCCAAATAATTCTGCCCATTCACTTGGTTCAGCAGATCCTTACACTTACCAGGAGCAGAATGTGTTCACTGTTTGTTCACTGATGTTTATAAGACAGGGAGGAGATGGGATCTTAAAGGGAGGTTATAAACTCTGTTCTTACAATTACAGTTGCAGTAAGCTCCTCAGAGCTATTCTGGATGGTTTTGCAAAAGCCCAGAGATGTATTTTGGAAAATAAAGGTGGCTCATCGAGTGCCTTCCTGCCCAGAGCACAGGAGAGATTTATGGACAAGCCAGAGCTGGAAAGAAGGTGGGGACAGCCTGACAGAGGAGCAGAATAGCTTGGGAAGGACTAAAGGCTGACAATAACAACCCCAGGAGACCTGGAGAGGGACAGGAACAGAAGGAGAATGTTTTGGAAAGTTTCAGCTGAGCAGGCCACACACACAGAGGCTTCGAAGTTCTCAGTGCTGCACAAAGGCAAAGAGCTCCAGGAGAAGCCAGCACAGACTTTGGGGGAGTGGCACTTAAATAAGAGAGGAGAAGACTGAGGCAAAACACCTCAAAATGACTCAAACTGATGAACTGGCCCAGAGGCTGGACAACAGGGAGCCAACCCCCTCTCCAAAAAACAATCAGTTCATTTGCAAAAGACATTATTTGGGGAAAAAGCCCTTTGTGAGGCACCGTGAGCTGTGGGCTGGCTTTGGAGCTGACTGGGGGCAGGAGCTTCCCAGGGATTGTGCAGGAATTAATGTGGCAATGGTGAATTCATCCAGGGGGAACAGAGTGCCCAGCCCTCAGCAGGGACATGCCAGGCTCTCCCTCCTGCACATCCCTGTGAGCCTCAGGTCAATCCCTGTCCCTTCCATGGCTCGTTCCTGCTCTGGCTCCAACCCCTCAGGCCCCCAGATTTGGCTTCCCATAAACGTGGGAAGCTGACCTTCCCCCTTGTATTCTGTGATGGTTCCCTTGTATTCCTGCTGCTTTCTCCCTTCATAATTCCCTTTCCCAAGGCAGGCACTGCCCTTCTGGAAGCTCTTTCCCACAGCTGTCCCTCTGGGATGGGAGCCTTCCTCCCTCTCCCTGCTCCCAACGCTTCCGACCCGCTCTCCGGCCAACTTTCTCCTGTGTTTTGTCTTTTACTGCAATTGCCTGGAAGTATTTTCAAACAAGCAGCTGATTAAAGCTGCTGAGCATAAACACACGGTGAGCTGCAGTGTTCCAGTGCCACACAAGATTCCCTGGCCTTTTTCCTCCAGGGAGAAGTGATTTATCTCCCTGGACTCGCTTGTTTTTCTGGCAGGGCAGGACACGTGGATGGCTCAGCAAGTGGAGCCTCGAGATACCTGGATACACCTTGGGATTGCAATCCCACAGGCCTGGATCGAGCCCCACGTGCTGATTTTGGCTGCTGAGCTCCTTTTTCTGCAGCAATGTCCCACCAGGCTCTGCCAATTCCCACTCCACAGCAGGAATGACCCTCTGGCCCCACTGTGGCCACGAGCCCCCAGCACCCCCAGAGTGTCTGCTGTGGCAGGAAACCAAAAATCCTGCAGAATTCCCTCCCTGCCTCAGCCTCACCTTTTGGGGCAGCCCTGTTTCCAGCTCTTATTCCTCATCCATGTGTACCCCATGGAGCTCAAGGACTGGGTGCTTCTCCAAGCAGGTGAGGGGCAGAAATGAGTTCAGAAGGCACCAAGTCTGGGTTCCCCAATTAAACTCCCAAGAATGATTTAATTATTTAATTGTTTCATTTTTAAATTCCAGAGAGCAGCCACCCAGCCAGCCCAAGGAGCAAAGCCCAGCACATCCCAGGGCTCAGGAGACCTCCCATGATCCATGTGGCTTATTTAGGAGCCACCCCAGATAAGAAAATCCAGATTGGCCTTGACTTGTTTGCTGCACGTTGCTGGACCACGTTCTCACCCCAAGCAGGGATGATTCACACCTCACGTGTAAGGAATCAAGGATACAGGGAAAACCACACTGTGCAGCTCCTGGGGAATCAGGGATACAAGGATACAGCTTGCAAGGACTGCTGGAAAAGGGGTTTGGGTGAATTAAATGCAAAATCCCCTCAGGGATGTCCCCACCAGCACATGAAGTTGCTGGGAGAAGGCAGCTGCAGCCACCTGATCCCCCAGGAACTGTCACTCCCTTGTTTCCAAGAAGGGGAAAAATAATGATTAAACCCCTATTTGTAGGTTTATTTTTTTCTTTTGCCAGGATTGATCCCACCCCTTCACATCAACAGCTCAGCTCAGGGAGGAACCAGCCCCATGTCTTTTATCCAAACCCTGGAGACCAGCAGAGATCCCTCTCCCAATGGCTGGTAGGAAGAGATGCTTTTTGCTTAAAATTATTTAAAAATGGTGCAAATGACACGTTGAGGGGAAGCCCTTTTGCTGTGTTTTAACCCCAGGCATTGCCTCCCCAAAAGGCAGCATCCCCATCCCAAATGGGAAGCTTTTAGGGTGTGTAAAGAGCTCTGGCTGCTGCCTCTGGAAGGATTTGATGTACTTTCACAGAGCTTATTAAGCCTTTATTGGAGCAGGATCATCCCGTGCTCAGTGCTGTTCCCTGCATCCCACTCCCGGATTTGGAGTGGGAATTACAACCTCTCTCCTGCCCTGCAGTGATTTTCCCCTTCAGCCCACCATTGCCACAGATCCAGGAGGAATCAGACACATTCCCTGCCCCTTAATTCCCATGGTTGGGTGCTGCAGAGCTCTCCTGTCCCTTCCCACACCCCTCTGGGAGCATCAGGCCCCTCAGGATGGATTTCCCACTCCAAAAGGCAGGGCTTTCCCCCACCCCAACACTCCTGGGCCTGACTCAGCCTGGCCCCTTCCCTTGTGAAATACAAACCTCCTGTGGGTGAATCACAGCCTGAGCTGTGGGAGAGCCCCAACCCAACGTGGTGCAACCCTCCAGTGAATCCTCAGTGACCCAAAAAAGGTCCCTGGAGCTGCAGGAGGAATGGGATTGATGCAGAGAGCCCACATCTGCTCTTTGAGCTGCAGCAATCAAGCCTGACCTGCTCCAGGGGGGAATAGATTGGTGGTTTTTTGCCACTGGAGAAGCAGGATAACACTCTCCCTGCAGCCCCTCTCCAGTGGGGAAGGTGTGAGGTACAGGAAAGGGCAAATATGAAGCAGAAATTGGAAAAATTGAGCTCTTCAGCTCTGAAGAGAGGCTGAGCTTTAAAAAAAAAAAAAGTAGGAGTAGCAGGAACATCATGTTGAGTCTTGACTGCTCTTGACAGCAATCTCGGGTCCAACACCTTTCCTACCTTTCCATGCAGGGTCTGGAAGAGAAGTAAAGGAGATGTTTAAATGTGGGGAAGGAGGAGGAAGGCAGGGCAGCCAGGGATACCTGCTCCTTAAAGGGCTGTCAGGCTCCAGTCTCTGAGATGTGAGATCTTTGCCATAATGATAATAACCCAATAATTACTGTTATTCATAATAAGGCCGCTTGCTCTTTCCCAAGTGCTGTGCCAACAGGACCTCAGTCACCCTCAGCACATGCCCTGGGGGAAGGAGGTGCCATCCTCAGCCCCAGATGAGGAGATTGGGATGGGAAAAGGGTTAGGGATGCTCCTGGGGAGGCTGAAATGCTCTGGGGCTTGGACATAAATTACAGCCCTGGGCAGCAGTGACAGCCAAAAGCAGCACCCAAGGACTGATTACATCTCATTTTCGGCCCTGATGGGTGTTTGGGATGTTGTGTCTGGTTATCTCTTGTGCTGGTGTCAGCCACACCACCCAAATATCCATGTCTGGGACAGCCCACGAACCCTTCTCTGGGTGTTTAATCCCTGCAGCTTCTCCCAGGCCGCTTTTTTTTAATCTCATTTAATGAGCAAATATGAGCGCACTGTAAAACCCAGCAGCATCCTTTAATCATTCCTAATATTCGATGGCAACAAGCTAATTCCCAAATGATGACATCCACCACTGAGGGCACATCTCCCAGGTGCCAGGTCATTCCTCTTTCTCTTCCCTCGCTGCCTGGTTTGCTGCTCTCAGCACTTTGGGTGTCACGAGCTCAGGAAGGTGCTCCCCAGCCCAAGGCTCCATCCTGGGCTGGGAACCACAGCAAACTGGGCACCTCTCCCTTGGGATCACCCCGGGACATTGGGAAACCCAACTCTGACAGCTTCAGTTCCTTGACTCACTTTGCTGACACCACGTTTTCTTGCAGCCTCCACGAGCATCCCCCGGGTTCAGGAGGGCTCCAGGGTGTGATGTCCCCTCCACAGGGCACATCCCACTCTCTTGTGCTGGTGGGGAAGGAGGGGAGGCAGGGAATGCTGGTCTGGGACACCTGGAGGAAACCCAGTGGGTTCCAGCCACATCCAGTGCTCCCATCCCCTGCTCCCACCAGGAGCTTTTCTTCCTCCTGTGTGGTGCAAAAGCTGTCAGGCTGAAAACCCCACGGTGCAAGCAAGGAAAATAATGAGCTAATGGCTTCTGGAAGAGAGGTTTGGATAGGGAGCTAAACATAAAGCCCAGTTCAACTTCACCCTCCTCAGTGCTCTGAGCTTTGGGTGCTGCTCAGCCCAGGGCAGGCTGCAAATCTTGGGGGGGAGAACAAGAAAGAAATCATCTCTTCTATTAATTTCAAAGTTATTCTGCATTTACATTAATCAGGTCGGGGTCCACCTGCTACCTGAACACTTTGGGCACTGAAACTGCCCTCGGGCATGGCCAGATCAGCGATGCAGCATCCTGCAATTATCCCGGCTGAGCTGCCAGAGCAATCGCTGCCTTTTCAAAGGCACCTGCAGCGACCTGCACGGCCTTTGCCGGGCGGGTTTGCTCAACACAGATGCAAATGTTTGGTTACTAAGGAAGCGACGAGGTGCCACAATGTCCGAGGGAAACGCTCCGGCGTGTCCCAACCCCTCTGCCCGGGGATGCTCCGCTCTCATCTCCAGCTCTTGCTGCATCCCTGCCTCCTCAGGTCACCCCCCTTTTGGGGTTGCACCTGGGGCAGGTGCTTTTGTTTCCAAAATATTGACATTTCTCCACGGAGAAGAGCAGTGAGAGGGGATGTGCCCGAGGCAACCAGCCTGGGAGTGTCCCTTGCATCCCAAATTCTCTGCTCGGGATGCTCTTTGGCTGTGCACGGGCAGCATCAATCTCTGTGTCTGAACTCCGGGTTGTGGTGCTGATGCCCCTAAAACCAACAAATCCCCCCCAAACGTGGCCAAACGATGTGCCTGTGACGGGAGCAAAGGAATAAACCTCCCATGGGAAAAGGGAATGGATTTCACCTGCAGCTCCTCTTTGCCAGGAGCTGGTAGAAATAGTGGGGGCCAAACCACGGTTTTAGGAGGAGAAATGTCCTTTAAAGGCGATAAGGAACCTGCAGGGTGGAACCTCTGCTGGCTCTGTGGCTGTGATGTAACTCATCCCTCCCACATCACTGACAGCGGCCGAC
Organism: Margarornis squamiger; assembly: GCA_035222235.1. NCBI lineage: Eukaryota > Metazoa > Chordata > Aves > Passeriformes > Furnariidae > Margarornis > Margarornis squamiger. The sequence continues at coordinate 1,273,221 of JAWWTY010000052.1, forward strand.
AGTGCCAAATCCTTTCTGTTTCCGCACCGTGACACGGTGACCGACCCCATTCCCGGCACCGTGCAAAGCCTTTAGCCCTTACACGGCTGGGAACACCCACCCTGGTGACTAACCCGGCCCTAATCCCGTGCCAGGGGCACCTGGAGGTGGGCACAGCCTTTGTGCCCAGCTCTGAGTCACCCGCGGAGTCACCGGGGCAGCCGCGGAATTCCTGCCCCCCTTCCTGGGCTGCCAGGGGTGGGCTCTGCCCCCATTCCCCCAGGAACAGCCCCAGTGCTGGTGGAACAATGGGAATGTGCGGGGCAAAAGGGGCTGGTGGGGCTGGGAATGCCAAAATCCAGCCGGGATGTGACAGTCCTGGGTGGTGCATCCTCCATCCCCCTGCTGCCTGTGCACCATCACATGGGGCTGGGGGAAAAACCAGCCACTTTGGGGTGCAACTGTCAAAAATCCTGCTCCTTTCAGCCACTTTGGGGTGGAAATGTCAAAAATCCTGCTCCTTTCAGCCACTTTGGGGTGCAACTGTCAAAAATCCCGCTCCTTTCAGCCACTTTGGGGTGGAACTGTCAAAAATCCCGCTCCTTTCAGCCACTTTGGGGTGGAACTGTCAAAAATCCTGCTCCTTTCAGCCACTTTGGGGTGCAACTGTCAAAAATCCTGCTCCTTTCAGCCACTTTGGGGTGGAACTGTCAAAAATCCTGCTTCTTTCAGCCCCTCCAGGAGGTTATTGAGGGGCACTGTCGAGGATTGGGGAGTTTTGTGGAAGTCAAGCCATAGGATTTTTGCCGGTTTCATTTAGAGGTTTATTCAAACACACAAAACTTAACCCCCTGGTGAGGCACATCAGCCCAGGGAGCATCATCTCCTCGCTGTCACTCAGCACCGTGTGGGGATCCTGCTGAATTTGGTTTGGTTTGGCTGAAAAATGGTTAGTTTGTCAAGGAAACAAGAATTCGCCACGACTGTCAGACTTACAAAGCCCCAGTGGATATAACCAAACCCAGGAAAATTAATATTAAAACCCCCTAAGCTGATGTAAAGAGCAGCCCTGAAATGGTTGCTGAGGCTTAAGAGTGGAGGATGTTGCCAAAGTGAAGGTAAAATGGGTGTAAAATCAAATCCAAGGGTCCAGATTCCTCAAGCCCTGCTCCAGCCCACGTCTGGGTGAAACAACTGTGAGCAAAAATAAATCCAGTGTGTTATTCTTATAGCAGCACTGCTGGGGTGCTCACTTATTTAATTGCCAGATAGTTCCTGCCTTCAGAAATAGCCCCATTTCCCATCCCTTTTCCTCCCTGGCCAAATAGGAAAGGGCTAATCAGTGCTTCATTATTTATATCTGCAATTGGCAGGCCGTGCAGGGCTTTCCACGGCAGGAATTGGAGGAATCCCTGCAGGAATGTCCCCAACTGCCACAGGGTATCCCAGTGGCTGCTTGGCACAGGGTTGGTGGCAGCAGGTCACATCCAGGGCTGCACGAGCCCTCGTGGAACAGGGCATTGCACTTCTCCCAGCCCAAGCTTAATTAATTGCTGTGATTAATGAATTCAGGATGATTCACTTTTCAGGGGCTGGGATGGACCTGTAGGCTGGTGGTGGAGCAGGAGAGGCTGGTGGTGACCCTGGGCATCCCAGGGGTGAGCCCAATCCCATTAGGAAGAGACTCATGGGTTTAATGACCTTTGGGTGGGGTGTTGGTGGCTCCATCCTCACCACTTGGCGATGGGCAAGGAGGGAGGTCATGGGAAGCATCATCTCACCAGGCAGGCACAGAAGCATCCATCAGCTGGTTTATCATTCCCTCTGATGTTTTCCTACTTCCTTAAGGGAAAAATACAAGGATTTTGCTGCCTGTTGCCTGAAATCACCCAGCTCCTTCCAGCACCGTGTGCTGGTGAAGAGGCCAGGTGCCCAAAACTAGGGAAATCCATAAAATCCCAGGACGGATTGGGTTGGAAGGGGCTTTAAAGCCCATCTCACTCCACCCCCTGCCATGGGTGGAACCTCCACTGGCCCAGGTTGCTCCAAGCCCTGTCCAACCCGGCCTTGGAATTCCCCAGATCAGTGAAACCTGCTCTTCCTTGGCTGCTGCCCCTAATAACACCCCTGGCATGGCAGTTTTACTCAATTCTTGCATTTCCCAAGCATTGCTGTGGATCTGCAGGGTGGTACAAGCCACAAAAACATTTCCCAGCGAGCTGCAAGGGCTTTTCCTTTAAACTGAGAGGTTTTCATTTACCTCTGGCTCTATTTGATGCACTGATGACACCCACCAGCAGCACCCACAGCCCTGCCCTCCCAGCCCAGGCATTTCCCCAGCACTGAACGCAGGCTCCAGTCTCCACAAAGTGGTTGGAGAGATAATCTTTCAGGTGTTTCTTTGAGTCACCCCTTTAATAAAGCACCTCCACCCAGCACATTTAGTTTTTGTTTTTTGTTTGTTTTTGTTCCAGGAGGCGCTGCCAGATTTGTAACACGTTCACAGAGCCCTTTGAAGAGCCTTTGGTTTCGGTGTTGAGCGTGGCTGGGGGTGCTGCTGCTGTTTCAGCAGGTGGGTGCTGCTGCCCGTGGAGTTAAACATAAATCCTGCCTGGCAAACCCCGTGTTTTCATTTCAAAAATGGTTTGGGTTAATTATTATTGCTGCAGCTTTGCACCAGGGTTACTGAGAGCCTTCCACGGGCCTCACTTGCATCGCTTGGTGCGTGGCAGCACAACGGAGCAATCACATCATTTAATTAAACAATATCCTTTGATTGCCCCAGAGGTCCAAGAGCAGCAGCAAACACTTATTTAATAACTTAATTATTATAATATCGGTATTATTTAGCACTTAGGCAGGGCTCTGCTTTGGGATAACAAAATTCGCCCCTTGTAATTTAATCTGATCTGACCTAATCAATGTTAAAGGGTTGGAAGGGACCTTAAAGATCATGGCATGGGAAGGGACACCTCCCACCAGCCCAGGGTGCTCCAAGCACTGTCCAGCCTGGCCTTGGACACACCCAGAGATGGGGCAGTCACAGCTTCTCTGGGCACCCTGTGCCCAAGGCCTGCTCACCCTCCCAGGGAGGAATTTCATCCCGATATCACCCCCAAATTTCCCCTCTTTCTATTTATGCCCATTATTCCTTCTCCTGTCACTCCAGTTCCTGACAAAGGGTCCCTCTCCAGCTTCCCTGCAGCCCCTTCAGCTCCTGGAGGGTTGTTGTGAGGTCTCCACGCACCCTTCCCTTGCCCAGGCTGAGCAGCCCCAACTTCCCCAGCCTGTCTCCATAGGGGATTAGCGGGGGATTAACAATCAGGCGCTTTCCCGGAGAGCCAAACGCAGGGACGCAAGGCCAGGGGCCTTTACCCCATTTCCTGCCTATTTCCCAATCAATGCGGGGGTCACACTGAGCGCTGCGGGCCGCGTTGGGCCCTTTTACCCCCCAAAATCCCCGTTTCGTCCCCTCCCAAAATCCCGGTTCCCCCTCCCAAAATGTGCCCGCACTGGGGACACGTGGAACGACCCGCGGCGGCGCTGCGGCAGCGGGGGGGGCGTGGCTATGCAAATAGCACCGCCGTATATGGCGTCACGTGGGCGTGGCTATGTAAATAGCATGTCCGATATGCAAATAAGAGGCGTGGATATGCAAATAGACAGACAAATAAGGATGTGGCGGGTGTGGCTATGCAAACAGAATGAGTTGTATGGGGGTGATGGGCGTGGTTATGCAAATAGATGGACTTATGTGGAAGATAGAGGGCGTGGCTATGCAAATGAGCGCGGCGCGGCGGCGGGCGGAGCCGGAGCCGGGCCGGTCCCCGCTCAGAGCCGGGTTAGCAGCGCCGGGAGCCGCGGGGACCTCCTCTTCCTCCTCCTCCTCCTCCTCCTCCTCCTCCTCCTCCTCCTCCTGCTGCATCCCCTCCATCATCCCCTCCTCCCGCATCACCCCCGCCGCCGCCGCGCTGCCTCCGCCATGAACTCGCTGCTCTTCGGCGAGATGGCCCGCGCCTTCTCTCCTTCCTCGGCCGCCTGCTCCTCCTCCTCCTCCTCCTCCTCCCCGCCGTGCCCGCTGGGCCCCTCTGCGGCCGGCGGCGCCCCTCCGCCGGTGACCGCGGCGCTGCGGAACGACCTGGGCTCCAACATCCACCTGCTCAAGGGGCTCAATGTGCGGTTCCGCTGCTTCCTCGCCAAGGTGCACGAGCTGGAGCGGCGCAACCGGCTGCTGGAGAAGCAGCTGGCGCAGCAGCAGAGCGAGCGGGACCGCCGGCTCCGATACAAGACCTTCTGCCGCGAGCAGGCGGTGCAGACCGACGGGGCGGCCCCGCTGCTGCTGCAGCCGCCCGGCCCCGGGCACGGCCATGGGGTGTGCCATCCTCATCCTCAGCATCATCCCCAGCAGCAGCATCAGCATCAGCACCATCCCCAGCAGCACCTGGGCCGCCTGCCCGGCACCATCTGGAGCTACACGCAGGTCCGCCGCACCGGGGCGGGAGCGCTGGAGACCGTGCAGGGCCCCGGCGTGTCGTGGGTGCACCCCGACGGCGTGGGCGTGCAGATCGACACCATCACCCCCGAGATCCGCGCCCTCTACAACGTGCTGGCCAAAGTCAAGCGGGAGCGCGATGAGTACAAGAGGAAGTGAGTGATGGACGGGGATGCGGGGAAAAGGGGGGGCCGGCCTCGGGGGTCTGCTGGGAGACCCCTGGGGACACGCTGTGGGGCGTGGGGACACGGTTTGGGATATGGGGACACCCTTAGGGACACGCTGTGGGGCGTGGGGACATGGTTTGGGGTGTGGGGACACCCTCAGGGACAGGCTATGGGGCGTGGGGACACGGTTTGGGATATAGGGATACCCTTAGGGACAAGCTCTGGGATGGGGGGACACCCCTGGGGACACGCTGTGGGGCGTGGGGACACGGTTTGGGGTGTGGGGACACCCTTGGGGACACACTGTGAGATGTGGGGACATGCTTAGGGACGTGGGGATACCTTTGGGGACATGCTTAGGGACGTGGGGACATGGTTTGGGATATGGGGACACCCTTAGGGACAAGCTTTGGGATGGGGGGACACCCCTGGAGACGTGGTTTGGGGTGTGGGGACATGGTATGGGATGTGGGGACACCCTTAGGGACATGCTTAGGGACATGGGGACACCTTTGGGGACATCCTTAGGGACGTAGGGACATGGTTTGGGATGGGGGGGACACCCTTAGGGACATGCTCTGGGGTGTGGGGACACCTTTAGGATGTGGGGACACCCCTGGGGATATGCTTAGGGACGTGGGGACATGCTTTGGGATGTGGGGACACCCTTGGGGACGTGCTTTGGGATGTAGGGACACCCCTGGGGACACGCTTAGGGATGTGGGGACACGCGTATGGATGTGGGAACAGCTCTCCGCACTCCCCAGGGCTCTGTGAGGTCAGAGGTGCGTCCTCAGTGGGGGCTGAGCATCATCCTGGCACCCAAAAAAGTAGGATCCATCCCTGGGGGGATGGAGAGCCTTGCTTGGGGATGAACCTCATCTTGGTACCCCAAAAACTGTAGGATCCATCTCTGCAGGGATGGAGAGCCTTGGTTGGGGATGAACCTCATCTTCGTACCCCAAAAACTGTAGGATCCATCCCTGCAGGAATGGAGAGCCCTGGTTGGGGATGAACCTCATCTTGGTACCCTGAAAACTGTAGGATCTATCTCTGGATGGGGGGGATGGAGAGCCTTAGTTGGGGTTGAACCTCATCCTGGCACCCCAAAAACTGTAGGATCTGTCTCTGGATGGAGGGGATGGAGAGCCTTGGTTGGGGTTGAACCTCATCCTGGCACCCCAAAAACTGTAGGATCTATCTCTGGATGGGGAGGATGGAGAGCCTTGGTTGGAGATGAACCTCATCCTGGTACCCCAAAAACTGTAGGATCTGTCTCTGGATGGGGGGGATGGAGAGCCTTGATTTTAAAAGGAGCACTGCTTGCTTAACTTGAAGAAAAAACCCTAAATTCCACCCTTTTTGGGGAAGGGGAAATAATCTGTTGGTAATATTGCATTGCACGGGTAACTCCTAAATTTAGCTCGCCGTCATTTTCTGGTCTGATTACTCCAGGAGTCGATTTTTTTTCCCTCTTTGTGCCAGCTCCCCGAAATTAGCTCAGTGCTGCAATATTTGGGTTGCAAGCACTGCAGGGGAGGCTTTGCACTCCCAACGTGTGCCTCCAAATCAGCCAAACCACAAGTCTTTGCAAGCCCCTTGCCCTGGGGGGGTCGGGATGCTGTTCCCCCCCCCCATCCAGGGATGGATGATATTCCCTTGGATTGCTGGAATTCGTGGCAGGGATGGAGGCCAGAGGGAGGAAAAAAAACAAACCACCTAGTTGGGATTCTGCAGGGAGATTCCTGCATTGTCTCAGGAGCTGCTGAGTTTTGGGGCTGAGGTTTGGGGCATGTTTGGCCTTAAAATGCATCTCCCCCTGTGCCAGCCGTGTTTTTTCCCTGCAGAACATGTTGTTTTTCCAGCATTTCCCTTCCCTGTGACCTGTGGAGCGTGGCTGGGTTTCTCCAGCCCAGACTGCAGTGAGCTCCCTGCACCCCTCAGCTTTTAGAACACCCCTCCCTGCCCCAAAAAACTGGGCTCAGAGGCATTTCCCAGGCACCTTTGGCTGTTCCAAGTGGGAATGGGGGACCTGGGAAGTGCATCCTCCCTCCCCTTGGAGCTCGTGTGCCTTGGCTGCTCCATGGCTGGAGCTGCTGATGGGCATGGAAAAAAGGAGCTGGTTCTCAGCCTGGATGGAGCTGTGGGTGCTGTCGTGGCACGGGCTTGTTGATGTTTTGCTGGTGGGTACCAGGGAGATGGAGGGTTGTGGTTGCCAGAGGAAGTCGTGCTGGATGGTTGGCTTGGGGGTTGTGTCACCAGAAGTTGGGCATGACGCTTCTTTTTAGTGGCTCTGGGATTTATTTCTGCTTCCTGGCGAGGAGGAGACCTGTGGGCCTTCAGGTTCAGCCTCTCTGTGATGCACAGGTGATTTTATTCACTTGTGTAGGGCAGATTTGCACCCCAGTCTGTGTCCCTGCACCCCCCAATCTGTGTCCCTGCACACCCCAATTTGTCCCTGCACACCCCAATCTGTGTCCCTGCACCCCCCAGTCTCTGTCCCTGCACACTCAGGGATTGCACAAACCAAAGAAACTCTGCAGTGAAGGGGAGCCTCAAATCTTAATTCTTGCCACCCTCCTGCTCTTGCAACTGGTTTTTCTCCTCAAAATAAACCCCCCAGCAGCTCGTGCCACGTCCATGGTGTTCCATGGGCACCTTCTGGCTGCTCATTCCTGTGTGATCATTCCATTGTGCTGTGACCTTCAGTCCCACGTGGGCATCCCACTCTTTTTCTGGGGGGACTGGCTCTTTGTGCTCTTTGAATTCCCTGGAATTTCCAGGAGCTCAGGGGGTGTTGCAGGGTTTGTCAGCAGCCCTGCAGAGGTTTTGGGGTGGTGTGTGGTTGTTTGTCTGGGCAGGGCAGGGATGCTGTGCCCTGGCACGTCCCTGGGTCTCTGCCTGGGTATAAATACACACTTTGGGGTTCCCTTATCTTCCTGCCATCCCTTTGATGCTCAGGGGTTGTTTAGGGGATGATGGAGCTGCAGGTGGGAAAGGAGCCTCGTGCCCCTCTCCTGGTGGGGCTGTTGGGGCTTGCAGAGAGTTGGGTGCCTGCACAAGTTCCCAGAAAAGAACCCTTTATTGGCTCATTTGGGAACCAGCAGAACCTGCAGCCTTGTTTGCATCAACCAGGCCAAGGAGCCACCAAGCCCATCCCCAGGGATGCTCAAGCAGGTAGTGATAATGACATTTATTCCCTAAACCAATGAGGCTTTTCCCCCTTTCCAGGGTAACCACTTGATTAAGGAGGTCAGGGCTAGCAAATGTTCCTGGCTGGGAACATTTGGCCCCCAGGAAACCACCAGGCAGGGAATCTGCCCCAGGAAATGCTGATTTTCAGAGACTCAGGCGTTCTTGTCACACTTGTGAACTGAAAAACTCAGAGGGCAAAGAACCCCTTTGGTTTCCTTTCTTCTAAAGGAAAAGTGGCTTTACTGCTCTGAAATAATAGTGGAAAACCATCCAAGAGGCTCTTTCCAATGAGGCTCTGCCTGGGCAGTTTTTGGGCTTCATTCAGGGAAAATACGTTCAATTCCTTTGTCCCATTCCCCCAAATAATTGTTCTTGGACTTCCTAACATGAGAAACTGGAGTTCTGAGGTCTAGCAAACAGTCAGTCAAGCACATAAATCATATTTTAGCCAGCCCTTTGTTTGTATCTGAAGCAAAATGTTCCCCCTGAGGAGCCCAACAGATATTTCAGGCCAAAACATCCTTTTTCTTTATCCCCCAGGGGATGTTATTTTACTGAAATGGTGGATAAATTTGAATTTTATTCTATTTAGCATGTTGTCTTAGTCTCTTTTTTTTTTAGCAATGATCCTGATTTTACACTGGGGGTTATGACTTCAACTGGGGGAGTTTTATGTGGAAAATGAAGTTTAATTAATTTCCTTTATTTCTTTTCAACCTGCTGGTATTTAGAAGAGCTTCTGGCCATGGCTGTGATTCCAAATCAGTTCAATTTGTTGTTCATCTATCAGATCTTTTGTAACTTTTTTATCTATTTTAGGAAGGAAAGGTAAAATTGTCTGTCTGTAAAACTGCACTTTTGCAGTCAAACCAGCTCAGTTAAAAAAACCCAACATTTTCAGGGACAGCTGGCTGAAAATGGAGGAAAGTGTCTGTCCCTGGAGCCTGTTTTTTGGGATCTTTGGGCAGGTTTTGTGGAGCTGAGAGACCTCAGCTGGCAGGGGCTGGGGAAGATCCACCACCACCAAAATGGGACAGAGAGAACAAGTGGGATTTTCCCTCCAATTAGTTAAAATCACGTTGCTAATCAAGGCTGGGATGTGCCAGGGGGTGATCCAGGACACCCCAGAGCCAAATCCCTCCTTTGAGGTGTCCCATCTTCCCACCTGGAGATCCCCCTGAGGGATGCAGGTCCCTCCCCCTGGGGGATGCAGGCACATCCCTGCAAGATGCCAGCACATCCCTGTGTGTTGTGACAGTGGAAATGCTGCTGTGTGTGGCCAGCCCAGCTGCTGACTTGGTGAAATCCTTCTGCAGTCATTCCCTGGGTTTTTTTCCTCCCTCTCTGAGCTGCAGGAAGGCAGAGCTGCCTGTGCAGAGCTCCACTCTCAGCACTTGGGGAGATTTGTCTATTATGCTTTCACAATTACTCTTAATTGCTGCAGATATTGGGGCTGCCAGATGTTGGTTGTCTTTTCCAGCAGGGGGTTTAACTGGTACTAAGAGCTCAACTGGAAATAATTGTTTTACCTCAGGATGGTATTTCATTGGGAAGATTAATAAAGGCCACTTGAAAAAGAGATTATTTTAAATTTGCTGCAGCTGGAGAGGACAAAGATTATCATTGTCAGAGGCAGAGAGCGTCAAAACTTGCTGCAGCTCGCTTTTTTTAGGCAAGGGAACTTAATAAAAATGTGCTTAAGATAAGCCCTGGAGGAATGTCTGAAAACTTTTAAGGCTAAAATATCAGTGGTAACAAGATGCAAATGTTGCACATAGAGCCAATCAAAACCAAATCATTCCTTTATCCCCCTGGAGGAATGTGCCCGGCGTGGCAGACTGTCCCTGCCTCGATTGGTCACAGGGCTGGCTCTGTGCAAAGCCACACTCAGAGCTCCATTGAATCCTCCTAGTCCTGCTTGGCTTTTTATGTTTCAGGGGCATAATTACCTTTCAGTGTGGCTTTTTGCTGAAATTTGGTCTTTTATTCCTTTTTTTTTTACAGCTTCCAGAGCAGCCCTTTCAGCTGGGTCTGGGGGGATTTTTGGCTCCCCCTTACAAGATGGGGAGGTTGATATTAAATGCTGGCTCTTGGTGAAACCTGAGCCTTGGGCTGGCAAAGCCCCTTTTTCCTTGGGCTGAGAGGACCCTGGTTTTCATTGTGCAGGAGGGATAAAATTGTCTAATGTGAAAAAACATCCAGAACACAAAAACCCCCAGCTCTGATTGTAGCTTGGAAAGTGGTGGTGCTTGGAGCTGTAAAAATGAGGCAGCAGAGGAATAATGTTGCCTTAAATAATACCATCTTTCCTTCTGAAATGCTGCTGCAAAGCCACTTCTGGGATGTACAGGGATATCCAGCAAATCTCAGGTTTATTCCTTTGTTTTCCATGGAAACTGGGACTTCTGGGCTGTAGTAAAGGAGGAGAAGTTCTGGGAGGAGAGGAGGCTCTTTCCCTTTGCTCCTGCTTTTGGTTGGGGCTGTGCTTGAAATATTTGAAGTAGGTAAATCTCAGTGCGTGCCTTAAACTGGTTTGTAATGGGAGTGACCAGCTGAGGTTGTTGTAACTCTCAGAGCTCTGCAGGTTATTCTGAGCTTCATCTTTGCTCTGAATTCTAATTGAAATTAAGAATTTGCAGATGAATGAGGAGAAAAATCACCCCCTCGTGCTGTGGTTTGAGTTTGAGAGGAACTGGGGCCAGGATTTGTGCAGTTCTTCAAGGAGAGACTCCCTCTGCTCTGAGAGAACCACAGGGTTTTCCAAGGGTTTTTTGGATTTACCTTCTGATTCCTCCCTGGGAGACTTTGGGCTTTCTGTAAAAAACCCCAGATTTTCAGAGCACACTGAGAGCAAACCCCCTCAAAAAGCTTTGATCTTCACCCCAAATTGTCTCCCCAGGCTTTTAATTTAGGGCTGAGGTGCAAACCAACACAGAAAGAGGTTATTTCCAGCTCTTTGCCATGGCTAATCCTGGACTTTGGGAGCAGGAATTGGAGCTGCAGAGAGCCCTGAACCCACCTAAGGCTCAGCAGCTGCTTTTTTGTGGCTCAGGGTCTGGGGTGAGGGCTGAGTTTCCTTTCCTGCAGCTGCTTTGCTCTGACTGCATTCACTTTTTTGGTTCCTATTTGGCTAGAAACGCTCACAGGATGTTGGGTTTAACTCTTGAAGGGACCTTGTGGATCCCTGAAATATCCCACCTCGGGATATTCTGATTCTAAGCCTGCATTGGAATGTGTAACCCCAGCTTTTTTAAAGAGCTTTCTTCCAGTTTTCAGGAGGTTTTTTTGAAGTTTCAAGGCTGTGTCTGTACATTGTTCAGTGCAAGTGAAACTCTTGTGTAGCCTCGTGACCTCTTCCTGGGAAAAGCTTGCCCCGAGAAGTGATAAGTGAGGAGCAACAATAAAAGGTAATAAATGATAGGACAAATGGGTCAATTGGGAAAGAGGGCACAGGGAAATCGTGGAATGCCAGCCTGGTTTGTGTTGGAAAGGACCTCAAAGCCCATCCCATTCCATGGGCAGGGACATCTCCCACCATCCCAGGTGGCTCCAACCTGGCCTTGGACACTCCCAGGGATGGAGCAGCCACAGCTTCCCTGGGAAATCCATTCCAGCCCCTCCCAGGAAAGGATTCCTTCCCAATATCCCACCTAAACCTACTCTTGGAACACAGAGCTGTGTTTCCAAGCCACTTTTTGGGCTCTGTCCTGCTCTGCCCCACCCCACTTGGGGCTTCCACAAAGGATTCCCTGCATTTTCCCATCTCCAGGTTCATTTTCCATCAGTGTTTCAGCTTCTTTCCTGTGCTGCTCTTACCCTGATGGTGCTTTCCCCAGGTTTCTGAGTGTGCACTCCCAGCTTTGGCTTCTGAAGGGAAGGAATTTGCCTCCACTTTGTGACATATTTGGAACATGGGGCAAAAAAATGACATTATTGTGGTATGGCAATAGCCTGGGCACGGGAGAGCTTGTGGAATTCCACATGTATTCTTAAAATGCCTTTCTTTGGGTCCCTTCTGCCCGTGGCAGGACAAGAGGAAACAGCCCCAAATTGCACCAGGGGAGGATTAAATTGGATATTGGGGTTGTAAAGCCCCTGCCCAAGGCCCTGGTGGAGCATTCAAAGGACACTGGATGTGGCTCTTGGGGACATGGTTTGGGTGCTGGTGCCTCCTGATGGTGGAGGAGTCATTTGGGAAGGGGGCATTGGGTTTTGGTGCCCAAGAAATGAGTGTTTCCCAATCCCTGGTGTCACCTGCTCCACCTCATTCTCCTCCCACCTGAACCTGGGGAAAGCTCAGGTGACACTGCAGTGCCTGCTGGGCTGTCACCACGGGCCATCCTGGATGTCCTGGGGGCCACTTTGGGAAGATCCAGTGGCTTTTCCCAGTGCTCTGGCAGAAAGGGGCAACTGGGAGACACCTCTTTTGGCCACAGTGGGATTGCCAAGGGGCTTGGGTTTGAAAAACCTCTCCAAAAATCCAATGACCAGCTGCTCTTTGCAAGGCTTGGGGCGTGTGGGGACCCTTTCTGGGGTCGACCCACGTGCCAAAAGGACTGTGGATCTCCTTCCAGAGCAGGAAATCAGGAGGGCTGGCACTGAATGGTGCTCTGTGCCCATTTGGGGACAGTGACACAGTGTGGAAGTGGCTCATGGGGGGTGCCAGTCCTGCAGCCTTTTGTCTTCCAGGGACTCATCTCCACATGACTTCCCTTGGGAACATTTTGTTGGGCCCCAAAATGTGTTCATTTGAATCCTTTTCCAAGGGGATTTTGGGATCAGAGGGGGTCACGTTGGCTTTTGGTGTCGTGGCTTCACAAATCACCTGGGGCACCTTCACCTGGCCCCTTTTTTGGGGTTTTTCTGCCCAGAAAGAGCAGCACTGGTGGGTTTAGGGCAGGAATGGAGCTGGGTGGGATCAGAGGGGTGTGTGTTCCCTGCTGTGGTGCTGGAGCTCTGAGTTTATCCTTCATATAATCCTCATTTCAGTGGGTTTTTCTGAATTTGCACCAAAATCAGGACTTGATGTTGCAGCCTGTGCCTAAATTCTGTGTAATTGTCCCCAAATCTCTTGGTGCTGTGGACAAACCAGTGAGGATTTCCCAGTCTTGAGCTTTGGGGAGCAGGTAAACTGGAGCTTAAAGCTCTGCATTGTCTGGGTTTGGGGATAGAGAACCCCAGTTTTATTTGCTGTGGGAGGTTTGGGGGGTTGTGTGTCCAAGGACTGGTTGGAAAACATGACAGCTCAGAGATCCTGGACTAAAAAGAGGAGGAATTAACAACTCCTCTTCATGTGGGCGAGAACAGTTGTTAATTTGCAGTGGCTCATTAAGGCAGAGAAAGGGCTGATGAGGGAAGTGCTGCTGAACAGCAGGGCTGGATCCCCCTTTCCCTTAAATACAGGGTTTGTCCCATGCTCTGACTCAGCCTGGAACTGGGATCAAAGGGATCCTGCCTCAGGATTTATCCCAAATCACTGGCTCCAATGAAAAATGTAGTGGTGCCTGTGCATTCTCCCAGGTAAAATTTGGGGGGGAAAATAAAACTCTCCCATTTTTTTTTTTAATGCAGCTCTGTGTGATACAGAGAATTTAAATCAGTCAGGCACAGAAGCCAAGCCCTGACAAGTCAGATCTGGTTAAAAACAAACCCAGGGATGGGTGTAAATTTCCCTCATTCTCTCAATTGGCAGGGCTGCATTAATATTGAATCATAATGGGAATATTTAACATTAATATTTAATATTTCTAACAGCTGTTGTCGTTGAAACTGCTCCAAGAAAACCCCCCTCTTGCTGGCACAAACTAAATCTTCAAATCTTGATTTTCCCCCCCAAACTTTTCCATAAGGCACTGACCATATGGTGGAGAATTGGGCAGCCTGGATTCTTTTTCCAACCCTTCTATTCCATTTTTCCCCCCAGAATGGCTATTCCAGAATCACCTTTGGCTCTTTGTCATCCACACTTTATTTTATTTTTCTCCCTTTTTTTTTATTCTTTCGTTCAAAGAAAGGGGTGGGGGTGGGAAAAAAAGGCACTTCAGAACTCCTGAATGCCCTGGAAAATGTTTCCCCACAAGTCTGTATTTGGGCATCACATCCTTCTGTCCACAACACAGTTCCCTGCTCAGTGCTGATGGCTGGGTGGGATTTTCTGTCTTATTATTTATTTCCTTCTTATTTAATGGAGGAGGTTGGTGGGAGCCCCACGTTGCTGTTCAAGAAATCCTTCATTACAGGGGGATCTTTCCCCTATAAAACCCCCAGGGAGAAGCAGCTCCAGGCAGGGGTTTATTCCCCCTGGTTTTGGGGGGGTTTAGGTCCATGACTCAGCTTCACTCTCCTGGAATTTTTGGGCAGCTGGAGGAGGTCACTGTCCCAGCCACTTCTGGTCCTTTCCCGTGGCCTTTTGCTGGGAGGAAAGGCTGGGAAAATTGGGATTGTTCAGCCTGGAGAAGGATTTGGGATGCCCTAATTGTGGCCTTCCAGGAACCTGAAGGAGCTGGCAAAAAAGATGGAGGGAGGCTCTTCACGGGGACCTGGAATGCCAGGACAAGGGGGATGGCTTCCCACTGCCAGAGGGGTGGGATGGGTGGGATATTGGGAATAAACCCTTCCCTGGGAGCCCCTGGCACAGGTTGGGCAGAGAAGCTGTGGCTGCCCCATCCCTGGAGTGTCCAAGGCCAGGTTGGAGCACCCTGGGGCAGTGGGAGATGTCCCAGCCCGTGGCACTGGATGGGATTTGAGGTCCCACCAGCCCAAACCAGGCTGGGATTCCAGTTATATCCCCCCAATTTCCCACTGCTAAAAATTCCAGTGCTGAACAGTGGAGTTCTTGGAAATTTGTGCCACGGAGAGAGCAAACCCCACCTATTAAATCTGTGTGACTTCAGACTGTCCTGCCTTTCTACAGGTATTTATAGGGGCCTATTCTGGAATTTTATATCCCAGCTGTCACCTTTATTAATTCCCTTCCATCTCAGTGGCAGAGTGCTGTGGTTTAGTGGTAATTTTGTAAGGCTGGTCACCCTAATTAACTCAGAATACTAAACTTCATTAATCTGCCCATTGTACTGGAGGTGATTAAAGCAGCTTAAACAGGGTGGCCATTCTTTTGCTTGTTGTGTTGTGTGCTCAAGTGTCAGCAGAGCCCTTGGAGAGCAGTTTATTGCTTTACCCTTTTTTAATGCTTGTGTTCTTACAATCCTGGCCCTGCACTTCAATATATTTACCTTTGTAAAGGTAATAAAACCCTCAAAGTGGAGACACAAGGTTGGAGTTCTGTGTGTTCCCCAAGTGCCATCAGAGCCCTTGAAGAACAGTTTATTTCTTTACCCTCTTTTAATACCTGTGTTCTTGCAATCCTGGCACTGCACATGAAAGCTCCACTTAAACATATTTACATTTGCAAAGGTAATAAAACTCCTGCCATGCAGATATTGCATCCATAGGAACTCTTTTAGGAGGGCTCTGTGTTCCCCCTCCAGTGTCCTCGGAGCCCTTGAAGAACAGTTGATTTCTTTTATTGCCAGAATCTTGGCAATGCACACAAAAGCTGCCCTTAAGTATATTTACTTTTACAAAGGTAATAAAACTCTTAGAATGCAGGTGAGATAGTGGGTGAGGAGGAGCACCGAGGGGAGACTTTGCTGGGTGTGCATCCCACCTGTCCTGACTCCTGGGAGCAGATCATGCTTATCTGGTTTTAGCTTTGATCTTTAGTAGGCTCAGGAAAAGCAATTTAGTGTTGGGGCAGAGATTGGGGTGGCTTGAGCTCTGCCTTTGGAGTCTGAGTGACTTCAGCTCTTAGGTTTGAGTTTGGGTTTGAGTTTTGAGTGACTTCAGCTCTTAGGTTTGAGTTTGAGTGACTTCAGCTCTTAGTTTTGAGTGACTTCAGCTCTTAGTTTGGAGTTTAGGTTTGAGTTTGAGTGACTTTAGCTCTTAGTTTTGAGTTTAGGTTTGAGTTTTGAGTGACTTCAGCTCTTAGTTCTGAGTTTGAGTGACTTCAGCTCTTAGGTTTGAGTTTGAGTGACTTCAGCTCTTAGTTTGGAGTTTGAGTGACTTCAGCTCTTAGGTTTGAGTGACTTCAGCTCTTAGTTTTGAGTTCAGGTTTGAGTTTGAGTGACTTCAGCTCTTAGTTTTGAGTTCAGGTTTGAGTGAGTTTCAGCTCTCAGGCTGAGGCTGGTTCTTAAAGGATGTGGAGGAAGAGGGAGATAAACCTGAAGACAAGGAGAGCTGGGGGCACTTCAGCTCCAGCTTGCAGTTCTTTTTGCCATTTCCTGCAGAAGTGAATGAAATCGGTGCTGTAATAAATCCCACACAGGAGTCTTATCACTTGGTCTTATCAGAGCCTTTGAGAGCCCCTGGGAGGTGATAAGAGCTGCGGTTCCAGCAGGGCTGGGGACACAGGGCTATTTATAGAAAGCATTTACTCATGAAATCAGTGAGTAAATAAAGGCCTTTTATGAGAGAGGATGTTAAACACCAGTGCTTTGAACCCTGAGCAGGTTCCAGTGGAACAGCCAAGCTTGCCTACATTTACTCACACAGGTCAGTGTTTGTGTGCAGGATGGATCCATTTGTCCCTGGAATGGATCATTTTTTCCCTGGAATGGGCCAGTTCTGCCTGAAATGAGAGGGGATGGGGCTCTCAGCTGGCCAGGAGGTGCTCCATGTGTTGGCAGGTGCTGGGAAAGCTGTCCCTGCTTTTGTGCTGTGCCAGTGATGGATTTGCTTTTCTTCCAAGGCCACCCGGGAGCCCAAAGGCAGCACGTGCTCTTTCCTTCCAGGTGTGTTATCCCTGGGAGCAATCCTTCAGGAAGGGCCAGAAGTGGAGCTGGCATGTTTCTCAGCTCTGGGAATCAGGAGCCCCTTGGTTTGCCCAGGAATTCTGAGCACTCCTCCCCAGAGTCCTCCCTGGAGACCTTTTGGTGGCACTCACCTTGACCCCCAAGCTCTGAGTTGGAATTCCAGTGCCATGAAATCCCTGCCCCACCTGCAGAGCAGGAGACCCTCTCCCAACAGCCAGGTCTCCTTTTCCATACCCCATTGCCCTGAAGTCACAAGGCAGTTGTGAAAAGAAATCCTCCTCACCCTATATGGGAAAACCTGCCTGTCATTGCAAGCCTAGGGATGATTCCTTAGGGCTGTGATGGAAGAATATTCCATGGAGTCATGAGCAGCAAGTGAGATAATGCCCTAGTTTAACTTGGCAGCCTCCACCAGGACATTCATGAGAGCTCTCAGGAGGTGTTTATAGGGAAGAGAAAGGGAAAAACATGCCACAGAATTTGGCCTGGACTTTCCACCAGCTTGTTATGGCTTTAAATCCCTCCTGGAAATGCTTGTCTCCTCATCTGGCAGGATTTTGGCCAAGGGCTGCAGGAGGTGAGGAATTACAAGGGAAACGTAATTCACCCTAAAAATACAAATGGGGTTTTAAAAGGGTGATGGTGGATATGAAAACACACTTTTGAAAGTGGCTGCAAGGCCAGAATTGTTGGGTTTGGAACTGCCAAGTGTTCTTGATTATAAGTGGATTTCAAATCTGGGTTGTTCTGTGTGTTCTTTTTATTCTTCTTTTTCCTCCTACACAAGAACCCTCCTCCAGACTGATGGTTTTATGTGGAAGTGTCTCCTGTGTTGTGGAGGATAAAAAAACCCCTGAAAACAATAAAAAAGAACTGAGAATTCAAGGTAAAGAGAAAAAGGAAAGGCAAGAGAAGAGAGAGAATTGGTTATGTGTGGAAAAATATTGGTTCTCCTTGTGCTGCTTAAAAACTTGAGGGAGAACCTGGCAAATCCTCCCAGGTCTCTTGTGGTGGATTTTAGTTTGGAAAGATGAAGCTCTTGGGGTTCTTGGTTGAATTCTGGTGTGGTCCTGGGCTGAGCTGTTTGATTGATGAATGGCTGTTTTCTATTGCTCTCCAATAAGTGTGCTGGGGGAAGGAGAAGCAGGAGGGGATCCCCAGCTTTGCAAATCCCAGGATGTCGAGGGGAGTTAAACTTTTACCTTGGAAAATGGGACTTAAAAGGCATTTTTGAGGGAGAGCTGCAAAGAGCTTCTATTCATTACAAACATTTGCTTAACACCACCTAATGAGGGTTTTCCCCCCAAAGTCCTGCATCTTAGGAAACTGTTAAACCTGTATTGGAGGCTGGAGTAAGATTGGGGTATTTTTATTGGTTTAATCTGATTTTTTTAATTTTTCATTGCATTTTTTCTTCTAAGCTTCAGCCTCTGGGCCAGCCGTGCTGGTTCCTAGCCCTGCCACAGAAACACATCCCATGAAAGGAGGAGCACAGGGCAGTTTGGAAGTTTCCCTGGGACAATACACTGGATTTTGCTGTGATCCCTCCGTGACTCAGCTCTAATAACCCCTTTGCATCGTGCAGCTTTCCTTGCTTTGTTGGGAACTCCCTCTTACAAACGAGCCCCAGTTCCAATTTGCAGGAGAGGCTTCTGCCTTTATTCCAGTAATGATGTGGGTGCTGGAGATGAGCTGGCCAAAGGCATCACATGGCTTTCCTGGGACACTGGCATAATGACACGCTGTGTTCCCCAGCCCAGCCTGCCCCTTTGTCTGCTCGAGGGCTCTGAAGCTTCTTTTGACCTTCCCAGTGCAGCAAAACAACAATCCTACAAGTTTCTCACATTAGCACTCGGGGCACAAGGCTTGGGAGATGAGGAACAGTCTGGGCAAGGAGTGAGATGGGATTTAAAAGCCCTGCATGGGTTTCCTGCCTTGCTACTGCAAAAACAAATAACAACCCCCCCAAAAACTGCTTCAAGATGTGCAGCTTCTGCTTCTCATTTGTCCAGAGATGCTCAACGTGTCTGTAATGAAATTTAAGCCCCCTCCATTCCATAGGTGGGGAGAGCAACAGAAAGCACTTTCTCAGCCTGGGTTTGGGATTTGACAGGAAGCTTTAAGAAAAGGAAAAATAATGACTTCAATCAATATTTTTCTTCAGGCTCACAGTCCTTGCCTTCAGTTTGACAGGTCGATGAGCTTAGAGGTCTTTTGCAGCCTTGATGATTTGATACCTTCTGTTGCTGTGTTTTGGTAGTGTTTTCTTCCAAGAGAGGGGTCATTAATGAGTTGATTCCAGCTGAATTTCCCAGCAGTTTGCTATATTTTATATATTTTTCTTGTGCCACGTTGTTAGGACAAAACACCTGAATGCACCACGTCCTAAACACCGTGAAATTGCAGCTGGTCAACAGGCAGGGCTGTAAAATAAATGTGAATAAATGTCTCTGGGGCAGGAGCTTTGAGGTCCTTCTGTTTGCTGGAGATGGGAATTCCCTGGGAATTCAGGATTTGGTCATTACCCCGTGGCCAGCAGTGTAAGGCTGTGCTTTTCACATTCCCTGCTCCCAAGTGAGGCAGAGGATTTAATTCCTCTGCAGTTGAGACAAGACTTGGACAGCAATGGGATGCTCTTTGGGGTAGATTAGAACAGCAGCACAGGAAAAAAAACCCTTGGAATTACAAGGCCATCTTCCCAAATTGTGAAAGCAGGATGTGTCCACTTTAAATTTCCTTGTCATTGTTAACACAAGTGTGTGTGTATATATATATATATATATATATATGTATAAAGAGAGAAAGGAAAAATTAGCAGATATGCCTCCAGAATGGGGGAAGTGCCTTGGAT
>JAWWTY010000052.1:1292814-1320338 GCA_035222235.1 Margarornis squamiger
TATATATATATATATGTATAAAGAGAGAAAGGAAAAATTAGCAGATATGCCTCCAGAATGGGGGAAGTGCCTTGGATTTCATGGATACAAGAGGAGGAGAGCTGGGGATTGGAGTGGTTTCTTCCCAGGAAGGCTGACTGAGCAGCCTCCAAGGCTGCAGTGATGTGTACAAATTAATCTTTCCAAATCCTGCCCAAACTGAGCTAAAGGGAAGCCCAAAAGGCAGTGCTGGGATTCTGATGGTGCCAGAGGTGTCGTGGTCTGTGTCAAAGGGAGGGGTTGGGGGTAAATTTCAGCCACACCAAACCACATTATCTGTGCCAGGCGTGGGCATATTCCTGGCATCAGAGCTGCCTTGGCCAGCCTTGCCTCGTGTGCCACCTCCTTGCAGGGTAGAATGTCCCTGCAGGTGTCCTGGGGGCTCAGGAAGGTCCCTTTTCCCTGCAGTTGCCCAAATTCCAGCTGATTGCAGGAATGGAGTATCCCATGGGCACAGGGGGCACTGGTGCCTGCCCTGGTGGCAAAGAGCATCTTGCTGGAGGTTGGCATTTCAGCTGATTTAATCCTTTTTGCAGCTCCTCTTGGGTTTCTGGTGGCTCCAAGGCTGGAAGTTTGAAGTTCATCACATTCCCCCCTTGCAATGAGGAACCTCCTCGAGGTCCTTGGGTTTCCAGAGGTTCCTCCTCTCCGTGGTGCTTGTTTTCTCCTTTCCCCACTGATGTGTTCGCCCAGTCTGGAGTTCTTGCTGTTTTTCCCAGTTGTAAACTGGTTTATCCATGTTCTCCTGGCTGCTTTTCCTTTGTCTCCCAGAGTAAATCCTTCCCTCCCCCAAAGCAAACACCAAGGCCAACCCTGCAGACCTTCCCTTTGCCCAGGCTGCTGGTTTTCACAAGGCTCCTTTGTGAGGAGCAGCTCTGGCAATGCTGCAGCTCCTGGCAGTGGAAGGCAGGCAGTGCCTGTGCCCCTGGGACCACACAAATCCCTCTCTCCCCATCCCTGGGGGCTGCTCTGCCTCCCCCCAAAAAACTGCATTCCAGCTGTCAGAAGCTGCAGGAGATGCCACTGCAGAGTCCTTTGGGTTTGGGGGTCTGTTCAAGGGCTGTAAACGCTGTCAGGAGGGTTTTGAGAAAGGGGGAAAAACGAATTTAAGTTGCTGGTGAGGAGGGAAATACAACCAGCTTTAGCTGTGCCTGCCAGGGAGGGGGAAAGCACATGGAGGGAATTCTTCCCTGGAGGATGGGGAACCCTGGGAAAGGTTTCCCAGAGAAGCTGTGGCTGCCCCTGGAAGTGTCCCAGGCCAGGTTGGAGCAATCTGGGCTAGAGAAGGTGTCCCTGCCCATGGCAGGGGTGGAATGGGATGAGCTTTAAGGTCCTTTCCAACCCAAACCAGTGTGGAATTGTGTGAAATCTGATTCAGTGAAATCCAGCTCGGTCTGTTCATTCACGTGGGGCACAAATTTGAGGAGGAAGACACAGAGTTCAGCTGACCTTCTGTGCCTCTTCTCATCCCCTGAATCCCATGCCAAGCCTTTCTCCAGCACCTCCCAATGGTGGTATCTTATCAGGCAGAACAGTTTGTGACTGACCCAAACCCTGCAGGCACAATGGTGGGAGGGGTGGGGGACACTGCTGAGAGAACATTCATTTTAATTCTGCTCCCTTTCTACACCGGGGATACTTCATTTATAAAGTTATTTATTTATTTATTTGTTTGTTTATTTATTTATTTTTTGCTCAGACAGAGGCCTTCTGTGGGTTTGTTCCTTGAAATGCAACAGTTCTGTTCCT
The DNA here is from genome assembly GCA_035222235.1 of Margarornis squamiger. Taxonomy (NCBI): domain Eukaryota; kingdom Metazoa; phylum Chordata; class Aves; order Passeriformes; family Furnariidae; genus Margarornis; species Margarornis squamiger. Next base: position 1,294,603 of record JAWWTY010000052.1, read on the forward strand.
CCCCTGCAGTTCTGATTCCCCTGGGGGGGCCAGGAGCAGCAGAAGATCCAGGCACAAATGTGCAGGATGCCATGAGCTTCCAGGAAACCCTAAAAAGGATTCCTGTACCTGCTCAGGTTCTCTCCAGGAAGGTCCCTCCTGCCCTCCACGTTGTGGCTTTGAACACTTCTCGTGGCTTTAAGCTGTTAAACAGTATTTAAAATCTTTTTTAGCTGCAGAATAGGCACATCAGTGACAGGCAGGGTTGGGTTCTGTTGTCTTTGCCCTGCTCTCTCTCTCCAGGAGAACACGACCTGGGATCAGGGAGCCAAAGTGTGAGCAGCAGGAAGGGAGCTGGGCAAAACTCTTCTGTCCAGGGAAAGGAACTGGAAAGGTCTGGATTCTCCTGCAGAATGGCCTAGAAACCAGGCTGGTGATGGGATTTTCCTCCACTTGGCTGTGAGATTGAAGATAACTCCAGTTCACAATCAGCCCTTCTGCTTTGCAGGGCCAGGAGGGGTTTTAGGGGCTTTGTGTGTTGTCTCAGACACCCTGAGAAGACCCCAGAGCAGCCCCTCCTGCTGTGCCAGCCCTGTTTGGAGCAGGCAGCTTGTCTTTGGGAATGCATTCCTGTGCTAGGGACTGGGCACCAGCACAAAGAGAGAGCTCCAGAGCTTCTCCAGGAATCAAAGGCCACCTCAGCTCTGCAGCTGCCCTTTTTCAGAGCAGGAATAAGTGAGCCAGCAGTGGTGACTCGGAGCCCTGGTGTTAATCCTGCTGGGAGTGTTGCACAATTCCCCTGTGCATCCTCCTGCTGCCTGAAAAGCCCCATAATTTTCCCTCTGAAGGAATGCAGGCTCGGCTGCTGCTGTTGCTTGATGTTGTTGGGCTCTGGTGTCATCAGGTTCTGTTCAAACACCTCGTGTGGTCAGCAGGGAGACACAAAGGAAGCTGCAGAGGGTTTTTATTGTGGTTCCAGCAACAGGCTGGAGCATCTTTCTCGCTGGGTGTAATCAGGAGCCTTAATTAGGCAATGTTTTTCTGGAAAGCCCTTTTAGCAATTTTCTTCCCCAGGAATTGCTGTTCAAAGGTCTGTTTGACTGCTTTGAGTGGAGCTCGAGCCTAGAATAAGCCCTGAATTAATAAGCTCTGCTTTATATTGAAACACCCAGCAGTGCCAAAGCTACGAGTCCTGCTCTGCAGTGATTCTGTGTCTCATCCCTTTGCTGGAGGTTCAGGAATAAACTCCCCTGATATTTGGGAATTTGGATGCTGGAATGACTTGTAGCCAAGAGGTTTTGGGCAGAGGGTGTTGCAAGAGGCACAAACACGACTTCCCTGGAGTGCTGCATGTGCTGTGTCCCAGCCAGGCTCTAATGGAATCAGGCCTTCCCATTAATTAATGCATTTTACATGGGGCCCATCAACTAACATTTAATTTGCTTCAATAAAAAGGCAGGATGGAAATGATCTGGGCTTGGGATAATCTGGAAGAATCCCTGTATTTACAGGGCCTTAAAAATGCTCATTTAGACAAGAGGTGGTGTTTGTGAAGGAGCCAGTTGGTTAATGCAGCTTGGTGGCTGATTCAGTGCAGAAATTAAGCCTGGAAGGAAAATGATCTCTTAAGGATTCTAAAATCAGGGAGGATGATTAATTGTTCATTTGTTTTGGGGTGTCTTTATTTGGTTCTTTTGTTTTGTTTTATTAAAACCCCAGGAGATTGTGGACTCCCCATCCCTTGGAGTGTCCCAGGCCAGGTTGGACAGGGCTTGGAGCAACCTGGGCTAGGTGGGAAGGTGTCCCTGCCCATGGAGCTGGATGAGCTTTAAGGTCCTTCCAGCCCAAACCATTCTGGGACTCTGTGAAAGCAAAGAAACCTTTCTTTGATGGAACCCATCTTGCATGGTCCAGATCTTTCAGTGATAGAGCTGTTGGTATTTACAATCCCCACCTGCCTCCCAGCCTCAGGAATGCTTTAGGAGGTGGCAGATGTGGCTTCTTCCCTTGATTATCAAACACCACTGCAAAGGGTTAAATCAAGGCTTGCCCTAAATCTGCCCAGAAAGCCTTGGCCACGATTCCTGCCCATCCCAAAAGCCCCCGTTCCCAGATTAAACTGGGGGAATCCCATCCTGGTGGACCCAGCCTTGGAATACCCAGAGCTCCAGAAGGGCAGTGTTGGTAGTTCCTACGTGGGTGTTGCAGAGGGGAGTAGTGGGCATGTCCCTGCAGCCCCACAGCTGAGTAAACCACGTGTAAGGACCTTGAGTAAGGCGGTGATGAAACCCTCCTGGGGCTGGGACCTTTTTGGGTGTTGCATCTCGTGCCAGCACCACCATTTGGGGCTCCTGTAAACATCAGATGGGCCTCAGAGCAGAGCCCAAAGTGGGGAAGGACAGGAGAGAGCACAAGGCTGGGTCTGTAAGACATGGCACAAAACCCTCCCAGGCAGTGCTTGATGTGCCATGACTCGGTGTTGCCTTTTGCCTCCATCTCCTGGAGGTGTGGTACAGCTGAGAGCATCTCTGAGGTGCTCTGTGCCCATCATGAGCAGGGGTGGGAGCAGCTCCTGCCACCAAGGGGGTGGTGGGGTCTTGGTTGTGCCAGGGAAGCCAAGGATGCTGCTCCGTGTGGTTTTGGGCATCGTTCGCTGTTGTTGGTCTGATAAGCTGGACCAGTGAGCTACTACAGAATAAGCTTTTATATATATTGAGTTGTTTCTCGACCTGACACTTCATTTTCCTGTTGTTGGACTTGAACCTCGCAGCTCTTGAGTGCTCTTTCTGCTGCTCTTGTCCCCTTAAACTGGTGGGAAGACAGTAAAGGAGAAGCTTCACTCAGCACCTGAGAAAGTGGCAGGGGAGATGCTCAGACCGCTGTAAAAATGCCCTCTTTGGAAATTCCCTTCTCCCCATAAAACCACCAGGAAGAAGGGACTCATCTGCCTGGAGAGTTTTGCTTATGGAGTAAATATTTTGTCATTAAGTATTATCTGATGAATATTTCATTCCTGGAGGGCTGTTTTAAATGAAACAATAATGCAGTTGATCCCATCCCCTGCTTGTGCCTTTCTGCCTTGAGCAAAATCATTCTCCAAGCGGTGTGTTCATACCTGGTGCCTTCTGTGAGCGTGGTTGTTTGTTGTTTAAATCAACCCATGCACTTAAAAATAATTTCAAGGGCGATTACTGAGCAGTTTCTGGCCAGGGAATCTTCTCTAAGACGTTCTGTTTTGTCAGTGTGCTGCAGTGGGTCAGTATTGCTGAACTGGAACTGGTCCTGGGAGGAGAGGAGGGAGGGAAGGGAGATGCTCGTGTTTGGTGTCCGGGGAGTGGGGATGTGTTTTCAAGCTTGTTGTGGCAGCACAGACTGCTCAGTTTGATGTCAGCCTTGAAAACTGAGAGAAGCTTTTAGGGAATGTTACCCTGAGGGGTCTCCAGCTCTTTCTGGGAGCTGCAGAGGGTGTTGGGGAGCTGGTCCCTGCTCCTCCAATTTCAGAGAGAGCCCAGATTCGTGATGTGACTCAGCTTTACTAGAGCTGCTTTAGGGACTGCTAATCCTGACTCTTCAAGTGTTTTGTTTGCCCAATATCCTTCCCGTTAAAGGCAGCAGAGCCAGCATCCTTTGTTCTGTAAGACAGGAGTGAGGCAGGAGCTGGGGATCTGAAGGGATGAGGGAATGCCACCAGAATGTGATGTGTCACATCTGGGAAAAGGGCTCCAACAGAGTCACACTGGCCCTTTTAGCTGGGGGTGGTTGGAGCTGAAACGTCCTTGGAAGGTGGAGCCTGGTTAGGTTTGAAACTCATTTTAGAAGAAATGACTGAAAAGATAATCAGAAGGCCTGGAGTCTGGTGGGTTTGGATGGCAGGGTTTCTGAGTGGGAAGAGTGGGGTTTGGATGCAGCTGGAAATCATTGCAACTGCTGCATGTGAGCCAAGAAACCCGAGTGTTTGGGAGCAGCTGGGAGTCCCCATCCTGCTCCAAGCATGGGAAGGCTCCTGCTTTTCCAGCCATCTCCCTTTTGGGCATTACAGTCCTCACTGGGGAACCGTAGAGCCATGGGATATCCTGGGCTGGAAGGGACCCACAGGGACCATCCAGACCAACCCTTGGCCCTGCACAGACACCCCAAAATCCCCCCCTGTCCCTGGGAGTGTTGTCCAAACCCTCCTGGAGCTCTGGCTGTGCCCACTGCCCTGGGGAGCCTGGGCAGTGCCCCACTGGGGAAAGAACCTTTTCCTGAGGTCCAAACTAACCCTCCCTGGATGCTGTCACAGGGAGCAGAGGTCAGTGCTTGGTCATGCTCCTTCTCCTGTGCTTCTGGAATTCCCTGGCTGCTGCAGAGCTCGTAATTCAGGTGGTGCTTCCCTCTTCCTTGGGAGGAAGGGAGCACCAGGAGCTGTGGGTCCCTTTCCATGGGCATTTCAAGCCCAGGAGCCCAGGGCATCACAGCCTGCTGGCACTGAGACTGGGGGCAGACTGGAGAGGAAAGTGCAGGTTAACAGAAATGACTGGGAGAATAATTCAGTGTGTGCAATAATGAAGCCATCAGAGCCATAATTAGCAGCCTCTCCGTGGAATGCCAGCTCCAGTGCTCCTGGATTTTGGGAATGTGCAGCAGCACAGCTGCCAAGGTCCCCTTAAAGGCTGGGCTGTTCCAGCAGAGACAGGATGATCACAGCAATGAGCAATCTGCCTGGTGTCTCACTTCCCAGGAAGTTTAAATGCAGAATTAATGCTCTGCTCCATTGTCATCCTCTGCCTTCCTGCCCAGTCTCCTTCCTCCCCTCCCTCCAAATATTCTCCCGAGGTTTGAGAGTGAGGAGAAAGTCAGATTGGCATTTTTAGCTGTTAAATGAGGTTAATCAGCTTGGTGGTGGGAGGGGGAAATATGCTCTGGGGTTAAGAATGTGATATTCATGGTTAGCAGGACCCTTCTCATCAATGCAGTGAAAATGCCCTTCTCTTGGGCAGGCACTTTTTGGTTAGAACTGAGCTGGTTGTTCCATTGTTCCTGTGATGAGGAATTGTGGGAGGGGGGTAGAAGGTGCCATCCTTTCCCTCTGCTCCTGAAGCCACTGTTTGGAGGCTTTAGGAAATCACTGCTCTGCAGGGTGACCCCAAACTGGCACAGAGCAGAGCAGTGGAACTGCTGGCATTCCTGCAGGATGAGGAAGGTTGGTGGGAGCACACTGGGAGCTGTGTGATCCTGGCAGCTGAATGGGGCAGGAATGCTCATCCTGTGCCCTGGCAGAGGATGCTGATGTTCTGCAGACACAAAGACATCCCTCCCTCTGCAGAAGGGCCAGCCTGAGGCTGCAGCACTCCAGCAGGGTAAGGTGGGTGAGCCAGGCTCTCTCATTCCAGCCCCTGGAGAAGCAGCTTTTCCACCTTTGCAGTGGTTTCTTCACTCCCACCCATAACTGGCAGCAGGAGAAGGGGCAGTGATGCTCCTGTGATGACAGAAGGAGACCCTCCAGTCTCACAGATTGCCAGTTTTAATTAATTTCACCTCCTTGCCTGCGATATCCCAGTCTGAAAAGCGGGGTTACTCTTTTTATAGGGATTTACATGCAATTAGCAGTGAAAAAACAAACAGGGTGTGGAAAGCCGAGCTCAAAACGTTTGATGACAAATGCAGATTTCAGCATAAATATTTAACTCTGCTTGGCAGGGAATCGATGCTGCTGAAAAAAAAAAGCACATTTCCTGCAGAAATCCCACTAACACATGTTGTGTGGGATGTTCCTGCCCCACTAGGGCAGGGAGGAGAGGATGGAGTTGGAGCTGCAGGAGGTGTGACCTGCTCAGGTGCTCCTGGGGACAACAACTCCTGCCTGTCCACACCCTTTCCTGCCCAAAAATCCCACCCTGCCTTCCTTGCCAGGTGGGATTAAACCTGCCCCAAGCCTGGGGTGGCACTGCTGCCCATCCCAAACCAGGGGAGATCTCTTGCTTTCTCTGTCCCCCCCAAACTCAACCACCACTCTTGGGTATGGAGATGTGGTTATTCTTCTTATTTCAAGACTCTCAGCTTTGGAATTTGTGTTGTCAGATCCTGGGCTCTGCTCTGTAAAGGGTTTCAGTGCTTAAAAAGAGGAACTTTCTTCTTTTTTTAGCACTTAATCCAATTATTGCAGAATCCCAGAATGGTTTGGGTTGGAAGAGACCTTAAAATCATCCCATTCCAGCCCCTCTGCCATGGGCAGGGACACCTTCCACTAGTCCAGGTTGCTCAGAGCTCCAATAAAGAACTCAAATACGATGAAGAAATTCTTCCCTGGGAGGGTGGGCAGGTCCTGGCACAGTTTTCCAGTAAAAACTGTGGCTGCCCCATCCCTGGAAGTGTCCTAGGCCAGGATGGACAGGGCTTGGAGCCACCTGGGCTAGTGGGAGGTGGGACAAGATGGGTTTTAATGCCCTTCCAACCCAAGCCATTCCATGATCCTGTTGTGTGGGAGAGCAGGAGGGATGCTGAGCCCAGTGGAAGTGGAATTAGCCTGTATTCTCTTCCAGACTCAATGTTCCTTGTTTGAGGGAGAACAAGTGGAGGGGGACCATCTGCTCCACATTTCAAAGAACTGTCATCGTCCCCCAGCAAGCAGAAGACTTGTGATTTTGAGGGGAAAAATACTTTTCTCTATAATTAACACTTTGCCTGCCAATCTTGTCTTTCAGGTGGGAGGAGGAGCTGACAAGAAGGATGAGCCTGGAATCCATGGTAGAGACCCTGCGAGAGGTAAGGTTTGGGCAGGTTTGCCTGCACCTTTTGTCAGGCTGGCCATCACTGAAATTCGTGTTTTAATTAAGAATGGGACTTCCAGCCAGAGGAGCTGGGGGTGCTGCTGTGCAGGACAACGTTGAGGAGCTGGGGCAGGGAGGAGCTGAACTTGGTGACAAAGGGGAAGGAGGGGGTGGTGAAGTGTCTGCTCAGGTTAAGGGAGTTCCCACCTTAAGTCCTCTTTATTCCCTTTTCCCAGTCTCCAGCCACTTCTTACTTTCCTAAATTGATACCTCCTCCTTTTGAAAAGCTGGGTTATAATTACATACAGCACAGGCTCTTTCTTTCATGGCTCACCCCCCTCTTTTTCACTCCTGATTACAATGTTGGACCTCTCATACAGGTGTATTAAGTTTGGGTTATTCCAGCTGGTCCATCACATCTCAGTTTCTCTGCAGAATTTTCAGGGGGGGCTGAGTCTTTCTTAAGTGTTGTGTTTTGGCCCCAGTAAGTGGAGTTGGGCTCTCACCTCTCTGGGCTTTCTCTTGCAGGAGGCACAGGAGGCAGAAGCTCTCCAGGAGGAGCTGAATGAAAAGATTGAGAGGCTGAAAGCAGAACTCGTGGTCTTTAAGGGTCTGATGAGTGATGTAAGTACTGAGTGGCCCCTCCCAGTGCCCTGGTGAGTGTATGTGTCATGCAAACTGGCTTCCTTCATGGAGAGGTCATTAGTGAGTGCTGCTGTGTAATTAGTGTGATGCTGCCTCTGATCTAATGCATCAGACAGATCTCCCTGCCCCTGCTTCCTGTCTGGTCTGTGTGGAGATGCATTAACTTGCTGCTTAGCCCATTACCCAGACTCTTCCCTCCCTTCCCCTTCTCCACAGTGCCAGCATTCAGGGCTGCAGCCCTGGGAAAAGCCTTGGAGAACTCCCAGGGCAGGGCAGAGGGACCAGCACGTGGGGGTTTGGCTCTGAGTTATCCAAGGAATCGTGTTCCTGAGGGAACACCCTGTGCACAACCATGGAATGAATGCCTTGGAAGGGACCTTAAAGCCCATCCCGTCCCACCACGGGCAGGGACACCTCCCACTAGCCCAGGTGGCTCCAAGCCCATCCAACCTGGCCTTGGACACTCCCAGGGATGGGGAATGCAAAAGCTCTCTGTGCCAGAGCCTCCCCACCCTCCCAGGGAAGGGGATGTGTCCCAGGAGACCAGTCCAGCATCCCTGGGGCAGGGATTGCCTTTGTTTCCAGTGCTGCTTCAATCTCATGGTTTGAGAAAAATTCAAAAAAGACTCGTTTTCAGAGGAATTTCCTCGGGTCTCCTGAGGTCTTGACTTCCCTCCAAAGCCACCCAAGGGTCTCCTGGGCTGGGGGTGGGTGATTTTCTGCCATTCAGGCACGCTGAGAGCAGGTCCTCATGCAGATACCTGGAGAGATAAGGCAGGTGAACATCAAGCTGCCTTTCTCTGGAGGACTGAAGTGGTGCTGATGCCACTTGTCTAACGAATCAATCCAATTATGCTTATTTATTCTGTAATTTGGCATTCTCCTGCCTTCATGCAAACCTGCAGAACCCGCTCCTGGTGTCAAATCCATTCTCCCAGGGCCACTGGATGTGCTCATGTGAAATCCAGCAATTAGCTGGCTCTTCTGGTGTTTAATCAAGGCTGGAGGGTGTGAAAGGGAGAAACTGGTTGGGGCTCCATCCCTGGGAGGACTTTTTTTTCTCACTTAGGAACAAACTGTGTGTGTACAAAAAGGGTGGTGGTGAAGGCAAACATCCTCCTCAGCTCGAGGGAAAGTGTCCTTTGGGCTTTGCAAGCTCTTGAGGGAGCAAAAAAAAGGCCAGGGAAAACCCTGAGAGTGCTTGTTCTGGAGCTCACTGGGTAAATAGAGGAGAGAAAAGCAAAGTGTTGGCACGTGGCTCTGGCCTTCCTGGGGATAAATCCCTGGGACCTGCTCAGGGGAGGTTTCTTTGCCTCAAGAGTGTTCTGGAAAACAAAAATCTCTGATTCTAGGGGTGGTTGGCAGGGGCTGGGGGAGACTGACTAATAATGTAAGTTAAAAAAGGAGGGAAAAACCAAAGCAAACCAAGAAAAACCCCAAAGGTTTCCTCTTAGGGAGGGGGTTTGGTGTTTAAGGGTGCTCTGCAAAGAGTTTCTCCTGCTTTTCTGGTCCAAGTGGGAGCATTGCCTGGCCATTGAAGTGGGCCTTTCTAACAGAGCAATTCTCAGCTAGGCTGCAAAAGATGCATTTTGGGGGCTTTTGGGCTGTTTCTTCATGAGGAGCAGATGTCCTGAGGGGGAGGATCTCTTACAAGTTGTGTTTACAACTCCCCAGAGTGAAGCAGGGCGATATTTTCCCAGGCAGAGCTTTTGCCAGGTTGATGGCAGTGAAAGAGAGGAATGTTTTCTGTGTCACAGGCTCTCCTGGATCTCCTCAGATCCAGTCTGGAGTTGAGGATTCCATGGAATGGGGGGAGTTGGATCTGGTTTAAAAGCACCTTCCCTGTGCAGCACAATTTGTGTGTTTGAAAAGGGGGGAAGCTTTGTGTCCTCACCAGGCTTTGGGTCTCACTCTCCTCTGCACAGGGGTTTGCTCTGTTTTTAAAGAGTCATTTTTGGAATCCCAGGATGGTTTGGGTTGGAAGGAACTTTAAAACCCATCCAGTCCCACCCCCTGCCACGGACAGGGACACCTTCCACCAGCCCAGGTTGCTCCAAGCCCCATCCAACCCTGAACCTTTCCAGGGATGGAGCAGCCACAGCTTCTCTGGGCAACCTGTTCCACTGTTCCAACCTGTTGTCGACCCATAATGCTGCCCCATTTAGCAGTTTTTTGGGGTGGGTATAGGTTTTTTTGGTGGCAGATCCCTCTGAGGGATTAGAGTCAGGCATGAATAGGTCCATGAGACTGTCCCTGTTCCCGGAGAACAAGGTGTAAAACTGTTTTAAAAGAGCGGTATGGCCTGGGGTTACAGAGAGAGAGAGAGAGATACTGAGGGGTATCTCTTCTTGCCTGAACTGTCTAATAATCGAGGGTAATCACTGCTGTCCTTCCTGCAGCCCATGACAGACCTGGACACAAAGATCCAAGAAAAGGCCATGAAGGTGGACATGGACATCTGCCGCCGAATCGATATCACGGCCAAGCTGTGCGATGTCGCGCAGCAGCGCAACTCGGAAGACGTTTCCAAGATATTCCAGGTGATGAGGCCATGAATCTCCCACAGGGTAGGGCCACAGGGAGCCCAGTGTTGAGGGCTTGCTCTGGAGTTTTCCCCCTGGAGATGTGTTTTCCTCTCCTGGCGTGGCGGTGCTGCAGCACTGAGAGCACGAGACGGAGAGTTTAAGTAAAGAGAAGTCTCAGGATGACCTTCAGGACATGCTCGTAGTGTGACCTTAGTCTGCCATGAATGCAGGGCAAGGAGAAAAAATAAAAGCAGCCTTCCAGGGTCTAGGCTTGTATAAATCACTTCCTCACGTTATAAATCACTTCCTCACATTATAAATCACTTCCTCACATTTGGTACCTTCACAAGTGAGAGGTTTGAAGCTTGTAGAACTGTCATCTGAATGTTCTTATTTCTGGCTCGAGCTGCGTGGCCAGAAATAATGTTTCTGTGACGGTGAGCTCTGGTTGCTCTGTGAGGCAGAAGCTCCAGCTGCTTTCCTTGAGCTACTGGGGCTCCTTGGTGCTGGAAGGAGAGGAAATTTCACTTGCAGCCCTGCCTGGAGCAAACCTGTAACTCCCAGTGCACTTGGTTTTCTGTCCCAACTGCACTTCCAGTCGTGATTGAACCCCCCTTCCTTCTGCTTCCATCTGTGTCTTGTTCAGTCTTTCAATAAACCTGATGCTTTTCTCTGTGTACTGGTGCCACAATGTGCTAAATGCTGTCCAAAACCACACTCTGCTGGTGAAGTTGCCTAAATGATGGGGGTTTTTTTCCCCCCCTTATAGACCCCAAAAGACTCAAATTTCCTTAGAGGAGACAAGTATTTTTGTGGCCTGTTGAGCCCCTACATTGTGCTGGTGGTTCCTTCTTGTCTCTGGGTGGAATTACTGAGTCTTTCTGCTCCAGGGTACCTGCAGAGCACACTCTTGGCCAGGCAGGGGTTCCAGGGGCCAGGGGGACACTGCCCTGGAGCACAAGGCCAGGGATGGATGGATGGATGGATGGATGGGTGGATGGTCTGAGTGCCCATCAGAGCAGTAGCTGCAGTGGGTTGGCAGCAGGCTCTGTGTTTGTGGCTCTGTGGCACCAGCTGTGAATGCCCTCTGTGTTCACAGCCCTCTGTGCCCCCTGCAGGGGCATCCCTTGGGTTCTCTCATTTCCCTTGGGGCTGGCCAGGCATTCTCATGGCTTGACCAACCCTTCTGTCCACCTGATGGGGTGGGGATGACCCTGAACTAGAGGCTCTCCAGGAAGGTTTCCTGCCTGTTCCTTCGTGCTGGTGGCACAGCCTGTGGTGGTGGCAGGAGAGGGAGAGTTCTGTCACCGCTGCCAGCTTCTGCTTGTTCCTCTGTCACTCCGACCTCTGCATGTCCTCTGGTAGAGCCCAGCTGAGCAGATGAACCTCTGTGGAGCCCTGGCAGCCTGCAGCTTGCTTTGCTCTGCTCTGCCCTGCTTCCCTGTGCTCCGTGCTCACCTCCTGCCAGATGCAATTCCCACTGCGGATCCGAGCGATCCATCCCCTGACCAACTGCCCGGGAGCTCCTGAGCTGTTGTGTCCACTCAGTCCTAATGCCTGTCCTTGACTTCCACCCCCTGTATCTCCCACCCTCTCCTCCAGCAGAGCCCTGTGCTCACTGCTGCTCTCTCCATCTCAGGTGGCCTCCAAGAAGAAGGAGCGCAAGCTGACGTCAGACGATGACCTGTCGGAGCAGGATGGGGACAATGGCAGGTTCTCTGATGACGAGGTCAGCTGCTCCCTCAACATCACAGATGAAATGAAGAGGATGTTCAACCAGCTGTGAGTTATCCCAGGGGGAATTCCTGCTGAAATCCCGGGGCTGAAACCCCCTGGGGCTTTTCTGGAAGTTCACATTCAATCAACTGATGTTGATAATAATGATGGGATATAAACCCCCCAAACTGGGTTTGCCACTGCGGGGTGTTGGGACAGTAGGAAAAGAAGAAAAATGCAGCAAAAAAAAGGGGGTTCTCTGTGTTTGGCTGAATATTGGATTTCTGAAGGTTTCTGCTGTTTGGCTGCAGAGAATTTGGAGTGAAGGCTCAGTGTGAAACTTCTCCAGGGTTTTGGGTGATTTTTCAGTGGAGCTGCAGGCAAGTGGCAGGGGTGGGTCTGCCTGGAAGGTCAGTTCTGGCAGTGGACAACAGCTCAGGGATTCCAGGAATGCTGGTGGTGTCCTCTGTGCTGCAAAGTCTGGGGTTTTCAGCTGGGAGAACTGGAGTTTATTTGAGTGGGGAGGGAAGAAGGGACCTTGGTGCTGCACTGAACAGCTCAGCAAGGTGGTTGTTGATGTGCCCTGCCTGATCCTCTCCCTTCCCAGGGAGGATGGAGCTGGCCACAGCCTGCTGAGCCTTCTGGGGGTCTCTGCTGGGTTCCTTGGGCAGAGAAAAGCCCCAGTAGGGCTGATTTCAGAGTGTTTCTTCCTCCAGTGTCTGCAGTGACTGCAGAGGACTCCCAGTGCTTTCCCACACAAAGCAGGACAGTGTTCAGCATGTGGGAGGGCACGAGGAATGGTCCAAGAAGCACCAGCTCTTCTTCTGCTGGGAGATGTTGCCAAGAGTTCTGTTCTCAGGGGGAGTGTCTCCTCCTTTCTGCCCCAGCTCCCTGTGTAGGAGGGCACTTTGGGTGCAGAAGTTGTGGATCATTTCCCTTGTGAGGACTCATTTGACATGTCTTTAGCCCCCTGGTGACAGTCAGCCTAATAAATACAGAGTTTTGACTTCTGCCCTGCTAAATTCAGTGTGACAGCAGGCAGTGAGTGGGTATTTTAGAAAAGCAAGAAGCTAAACTGTAGCTACTGGCTTGGTCATGCATTTAGTGTTGAATTTTGTTGCTATCCCTCTCCTGTGATACCAGTTTTTATTGGTGTTTCTCATGGAATTCTTATCTCCTGGCCCTGTATGGCACAAGGTGTGGCAGGAATCTTGTGGATATATTCAACCTGGATTCTGATTGGGGATGTACCTTGCTGAGCTTGGGGTCTTTGTGAAGTAGAAAACAGTAGTTTAGAAACAGATGAAGAGTTTGTGTCATTAACAGAAACAAAGCAACTGCAATGAACTTCATCTTTAAGTGTCTAGTAGTAAAAAAATCAGAATGCAGTGGCTTTTGAGCAGTGTGTGTGTCTCAAGTCAGCCTGGGAGCCAGGACAGACCTGGCAAAAACAAGCCCACTTGAAAAAGTGGAGTTACAAAAGGCACAATCCCCAATGTCCCAAGTGTGCTGGGTTTTTTGAAATGCTTTGCTTGCCTGTCTCTTGCCAAGCTCTGCAGCCTCCGAAGGACATCCCTGCCTGAGATGTTATCTGTGTGAAAGGAAGTGAGCTCAAGCCATCAAAATGCACCAGGCTGGGGCAAGGGAGCACTTGCAGCTTTTTTGGGGGGAGGAGAAGCAGCTCCTGGTGTTGTGCTCTGCCCTGAAATTCCCCTTCTTGCCCAAGCCAGGCTGTTGGAGCAGATAACAGTGTGAAAGGCCACGCTGGCCACTGTTTGCTCTCAGCCTTTGGTGGCTGCACTTGGCTGCTCCAGTGGACAAGGAGGGTTTGTGCTCACCTGGGGTTCAGCTTCTTCAGGGGTGTCACCTTTGAAAGGGATTTTTTACTTTTGAGAATGGTGTTTCACTTTTGAAAGGGATTTTTTTGCTTTTGAAAATGGTGTTTCACTTTTGAGAATGGTGTTTCACTTTTGAAAGGGATTTTTTACTTTTGAGAATGGTGTTTCACTTTTGAAAGGGATTTTTCACTTTTGAAAATGGTGTTTCACTTTTGAAAGGGATTTTTTTGCTTTTGAAAGCGACCTTTTAGTTTCGAAAGGGATGTCTTGCTTTTGAAAGGGATTTTTTAGTTTGGTAAGTGATTTTTTAGTTTGGAAAGTGATGCTTTACTTCGGAAAGGGATTTATTTTAGTTTTGAAAGGGGTTTTTTAGTTTTGAAAGCCATTTTTTCCTTTGGAAAGCGACGTTTTTAAGCGCTGCAGGGACAATGTTGGCCGAACTCCCCCGCAATAATCGCGGAGCCTTCTGGTGGTGCCTGTTTCTTGTAAAACCCCCTCGTGCTGTGCTTGGGCCCGTTTTCCCATGGATAAAAGGAATAGTTCCAAGCATTTTTGTGGTTTTGCAAACAGAGGGGAACTACTGTGCAGCTCCATCTGGAGGTCAGAGCCAGGGCTGTGTGCTCGGAGCAGCAGCCCCAACAAGGACCTTTTCTTGTGCTTTGGGGTGGCAACGAGCCCAGGCGAGAGGGACTTGGCCAGTGGCAGAGCCTGTTTGTAAGAGCTGTGAGGATTCTCAGCTGCTGCTTTGTCCCCTCCATTGAGCTCTCCCAGCCCATTTTTCTAGACAATTAATTAAAGGGCTGAGGCAGTGGGGCTGGAGTGGTTTCAGTGATGCTCTCCCTGCCCTCCGCCAGCCGCGAGACGTTTGATTTCGATGACGACTGTGACAGTCTGACGTGGGAGGAGAATGAGGAGACGCTGCTGCTTTGGGAAGACTTCACCAACTGCAACCCTTCCATCGACCTCCAAGGAGAGGTGAGATCATCCCCTCTCATTGTCTCCAAATATTCTCTGCAGGAATTGTATCCCTTGGCTGCTCCTCCAGCCCTTGGAGCCCCTGGGTGTTGCACTGGGGATGTCTTTGCCACACCAAACCTGCTTTGGTTTGAAAATCCTCCCAGGGCTTTCCCTCCACGCCTGATTTTCAGTCTGTGCCATCAGTTTATTTGCCAAACTGCTTTTTTTTTTTTTCTCCTTCAAATGGAGTGTTTAAAGGTACCAGGTGAGATTCCAAAGAGCCAAAGTGTGGCTGTTCCAGATCACCCTAAGCAGTCCCTTCTCTAAAGCTCTGTAGTGACAGAGAGTAGGTTTAGGTGGGATATTGGGAAGGAATTCCTGGCTGGGAGGGTGGGCAGGCCCTGGCACAGGGTGCCCAGAGAAGCTGGGGCTGCCCCTGGATCCCTGGAAGTGTCCAAGGCCAGGTTGGACAGGGCTTGGAGCACCCTGGGCTGGTGGGAGGTGTCCCTGCCCATGGCAGGGGTGGGGACTGGGTGGGCTTTGAGGTCCCTCCAACCCAAACCACTCTGGGATTTGGCATCTCCCTTCTATCTGTGCATTATCACCCCCACTTCAGTTGTCCCAGGGGATGGGATTGCACAGTCCCTCCTGTGAGGAGCCAAACCACCTCATTTTGCCCTGAGGAAGATGCTGAGGACTGTATTTCCCACCCCAAACAAAGCAGCTGTGGCTGCAGGACTGCAAAAAGCCCCAGGGCTCTGGGAATCTTGTGCTTCCCCCTTCCCAATCAATAGGAATCTGCTGGCTAATGAACAGCTTGCTTTTAATCCTTAAGATCCCAGGGAAAACCAGCTAATGGCTGCATGTGCTGCCTCCTCCAGCGACTCCTGAGCCTCTTTAAACAAGCCTGAAGAGGGGAAGGAAATGGCCAGGGAAGGCTGGAAGGGGGAGCTGGGATTTCCTTGTGGAGCAGCACAGCGGTGGGAGGTGGGAAATCATCCTGCTGCCTTCCATGGGCACTGGAGTGTGGAGCTGCTGAGGCAGCAGGCTCAGCAATAGCATCTCAGGGCGTGTTAATGTTCCATCCCCCTGTTCCTGGAGCTGCCTGGGAAGTGCTGGGGCTGCACAAAGCAGGGAGAGTGGCAGAGGGATAATGAGCAGCCCTGTGCTGGAATTAGTGCCAGGCTGATTTGCATAGAGCCCTGTGTGCAGCCTAAGCCCAGCTATCATAGGGCCCGGGCCTCGTGTGCAGAAACTCTAAAGATTTTAAGAAGCTTAAATCCTTCTAAATGAAAATTACACAAGGAAAGGGTAGATTTGGCTTGTAGATGGAGATTCAGAATAAAGACTGCTCTGGCTGTGCCTGGTCTTTAACATGTGCTTTACATGCCTGAATCTTCCTTCCATGGGCTTTATTCCTTTTCAGGTTCTTACATGCTGCCCTCACCACCTTCTTTTATGACCTTCCTCCTTAAAGCTCTTCCGAATATAAAAGGATCAGTGCAAGGATTCTTGTAACTCCAGGCTGGATGGCTTGGTGTGGGT
The DNA here is from genome assembly GCA_035222235.1 of Margarornis squamiger. Lineage (NCBI taxonomy): Eukaryota > Metazoa > Chordata > Aves > Passeriformes > Furnariidae > Margarornis > Margarornis squamiger. The sequence continues at coordinate 1,310,557 of JAWWTY010000052.1, forward strand.
ACCAGGAATGAGCCCAATAAATCTGCCCCAGATGGAAACATAAGTAATTAACACTCCTCACTGCAGTTGCATTCAATTGGTGATCTTTTTTTTCATGGAAAACAGAGACAGGTGAAAACCTGAAAGGGAGAAAAATGACATTATTCTCTTTGTGACAAAATAGCTCTGTGCCAAAAGCAGTGAGGATCCAGGAGCAGGAGGTTTCCTGTGGGACAGCATTTGTTCCTGGGGGTGTATTTTCCCCAGGAAAAAGCTGGGTTTTTCCAGCAGGGCAGGGAGGAATTTCAGTGGGAAGCAGTGAGTGCAGAGCATCCCTGGGAGGTGCTGGAAAATGCCATGGGAAGATGAGAATTCCAGTGCAAAGCTGGATGTCAGTGCAAGGGCAAATTCAGTTTCATGGCTGGAGAGCAATTACAGTCTGTCCAAGTGTGATCAGACTGGGAAAGGCTCAGGACAGTCCATGTTTGGTGCTTTGGAATGCAGCAGGTATGTGGGATCAGACTTGAGCTTTGTGTGTCCAAAGCCAGGGTTATGGCACAGAAAGGTGTTTCCTGGTTCGAAGAAGCAGAATATTCCTCCCCTGTCTTAAAAAAAATCTTGGCATGAAAGGGCATAACCTGCATTTCTAGGTGAGGGGAAATGAAATCTTCAGTCCTGAATTCTCTGCTAGTTCCCTGCTGATTCTTTGTGTCCTCCTCTCCCCCTCCCCTGCAGGAAGAAAACCTGGGAAACTTGATCCACGAAACGGAGTCTTTCTTTAAAACGAGAGACAAGGAATACCAAGAAACAATAGGACAGATAGAGGTAAGGAAGGGGATCCTGACAGCAGGAACTGTTCCTGATGGATGCAGACACTCCCAGGGATCTGGCCTGGTGTGTCCCAGAGGGAAAGAGGGATGTCTGTATGTCTAAGAATGCAAAGGCATTTCCCTCTGCCATCTCCTGGGGCCTTCCTTTATGCCATTATTGCTCTGTACTTTTAGCACCGAGCATAAATCTGGGGCTGGTGGAGACAGAACCTTGAGAACAAAGGGAATAAAACACACTGTTGTTCTTTTTCCCCCTCTTTGTCTCGTGTATCCACCCTCAGCCTGGGAAATACTTCACAGGTTGCCTGACACAACAGCTGTAGCTTGTGCAAATCCTTGCCCTGCCTAAAATGTGCTTTCATTAATTACTGCCTGTTGACAAACAAGATGCCAAGCAGCAGAAAAAAACCCTTCCAGGGCCGTTTAAAAACCAGTGTTGGAGCCCTGATTGCACTTGCTGAGCTGATGAACCCACTGGCAGTGAAGAACAGCGAGGTTCAATGTGTATTTTTGGGGTGTTGTGGCCTGGCTTTGGGCAGCTGCAGCATCCCCACCAGCATGGAAAATGGAGTGAGAGTGGCCAGAGCTGCAGGTCACCTCGGGCTGATTATTTTCTCCCTCCCAGCTGGAATTAGCCACGGCCAAGAGCGACATGAACCGCCACCTCCACGAATATATGGAAATGTGCAGCATGAAAAGGGGCCTCGATGTCCAGATGGAGACCTGTCGGAGGCTCATCAAAGGCTCAGCTGACAGGTAACCAGCCATTACCCCCAGCCTGGGGGGCTCCAGCAGGGCCTTTCTACCCCTCTTGCTTCCTGCCAGCTTTAAAGGCAACAGCAGCATTTGGTCTCTTGGGTTTGTCCTTTGGGTAATCTTATTGTATTCAGCTTTAAACAAGGGGAGCCTGGAGCAGAGTCCTCACATTGTAAGAGCCCTAAGGATTCCACACCTGTTGGTGAAAACAGGATGGACTTTTAGTCTTAACATCTTAGATTTAGAACTCTTCAAAGCCCAAATTAAATCTTGGCCGTGCACTTACACGAAGAACTCGGGTTTTAATCTTCTCATGTGTTAAGAACCTTATAGAATGAGGGATTTTTTCTTATCTCCTGCTCACCCCCAGTAGAATAAGATGAGAAACGTTCCATTTGTAAGGCTGTGCATATTAGGGCTGATGAGAGTCTCTGTTAGGAGACTTACTTTCCATTTCTCCATCAATAATTCTGTAGCAGCTTTTTTGTTTGCACAGGAGATGGGTGGGGTGGCATCTTAATTTTACTGCTGATATTTACTGTAAATGTTAATAAATGTGGGGGTGTTTTTTTAAATACCTTTGGGAAGTGCAAGCCACTGTATTCTTTAAACGTTCTTTCTTTTCCTTCTGTCCTTGGGTTTGCATTTTTTTTTTGGCTGAACCTTTCTGTGCCTTTCTGTGCAGGAATTCTCCATCCCCCAGCTCTGTAGCCAGCAGTGACTCAGGAAACACAGATGAAATTCAGGATGATTTGGACAGAGAGACGGATGTGGAGCCCATGGTCAGCTGATACAAAAACTGGAGCATTCTGGTGAAGGGCAAGGTGGAAGAAAAGATTCAAACCCAACACACTGATGGGGGAAAAGCTGAAAGACTTGCAAGCCCTTGCAGAGGGTTTCTAAGGACTCATTCCTACACGCATCCCCACCCCACCCAAGGATTGGTGCTGTAAATTTCTATTGTTCTACAAACCATAAATGCAGAGTCCTGTGGGAAAACACGGTGTTTTAATTGTGCCTTTGCCCCAAGCTGAGCCACTTGGAGCTCCAGTGGAATATTATTAGCAGGTGTTTTTATAAAATACATTATTTAAAAATTACCAAGCTGGAAGCAGCAAGGGAATGGTGCTGCAAAGGCTTTGGGTACTTCAATAAGCTGCTGGTTTTATGGAGCTGCTGCACTGATTGGCAAAAGGAACACTGGCAAAAAGAGCAGCAAACCCAAGACAATTATGGTGCAATTACTGATGTCTGGCACAAAAAAAGAAGTGCCTCCAAATTGAACTAACATTGATCAGTTCTAGCGGGTTTAGAGACAGCTCTTAGGATGAAACAGTTCTACAGGATTAAAAGGAGTTCCTCCCTTCCATCTTTGGGGGTGAGGGAGCCTTGGAGATGTGTCCAAGCTTTCTGCTGGACTCCAGGACCTGGAGAAACAGGTCTCAGCTCGGTGGCAAAGCAGGTGGCCAAAGCAGGGGCCAGTGGGGGGGGGACTATCACTGATAATCTACTATGCAAAAACACACAAAAAAGCTCGCCTTATTTATGTGGAATGTTTGCTCCCTGCTGGGCTACAGTTATCTCTTGGGAAAAGGAAAGCTAAACCCACATTTGCACACTTAGCTGTCTGTAGAGCTTCTTTTGAGGTGGAATGTCATATTACAATGCCTTTGTTTCCAGGGATTGGATTAGGAGGGGAATCAGCCCTTCGGTTCCGTGTTGGTTTGTGTCTTTTTTCAGGGTTTTTTTTTCTGTGTTTTGTTTAGTGTTTGCAGATTTTTTTCTTTGCTGACAGGGAGATAACTCCATTTTATGCTGCTTTCATGATGTTTAGAGTGGGATAGTTGGAGCACCAGGATAAACTGACATAGATGGAGGCTGGAGATGTGACACTGGGACAGTTCCAGAGCACTGATCTTCAGGAAAGCTGAACACTGGGAAACTCTGTAATCCCTTGGAGGGCATAGTAAACTGAATCCCAAACTGCTGCTGCCCTGCAATTAGGGAGGAACAGCCATGGGTTTTCTCTGTGAGAAAGTGGGAAGACCTTGGCTTTGTCCATCTCTGTGTGTTTTGAGCCAGGAGAAGTCGGATCCCTTGGTGGAAGTGGAGGAAACTCTGGCATCATCAATCTCTTCGTGCTTATACTGGGAATTGTAGCACCCCAGGCAGGTAAAAACAGGGTATAAACCTCAGCCAATAATTTTCTGTTGGTTTTTAGGCCAAGATTGGAAGCTTAGTTAATACTGCCTAAAGCTAACTCTGGACTTAACTAGCAGTTGTAAGACTTGGAGTAAATACCAAATGTATTTGTTTTTCCTGCCAGGAGGCTTAGAAAGTGCTGTGTAGGAGCAGTGCTGGGACTGGACAGGGAGAATCCTGATTTAAACACCCTCTCAGTGTTATGGAAGGGTAAAGTGGCCAATCTTTGGAGCTTCCTGGGTGTTGTTTCCAAGCCTTTGTGGTGTATTGATCCGGGATCAGTGGAGTTGCATTGTCAGCAAACAGCCAGTATTGATCAGCCTTGCTTCATTCCATAAAGAGCACAAATGGCTTGGAAAATGGCTCATTCCTGGGCAGAAATCCCTCTGTCTTGCATGGCCATGGAGAGGGGCAGCATCTCAGAGGCTTCCTGTTGCCCTGGCACTGTGGATACAGGGATGTCCTCTCCTTTGAGCTTCCAGTGTTGCTGCCTGGAGTTCATCCCCCCCAGATCCATCTCCTGCTTGGACATGGTGGTGCTTTTGGGCCACGTGGATCAAACGGGCTCCCTGTGTTTTCCAGAGTGGGGAGGAGGGCTGGGATGATCCATCTGGATCCATGGCTGATGGCATCTGTTTGACCCAGGGACATTCCTGTGGCATCCTCACCCATGGCAGTCCTCACTGCAGTTACTCACAGAGTAGTTGGCAACTCCTTGGATCCCGGGCTGTGAGTGAGGGGCTTCCCAAAGCCCGTTCCGTCCTGGAAATGGAGATAATTTTTCTCTGGAAGAGAAAACCTTGATTCCAAAGTGCTCATCCCTATTCTCTCTTAGGTGGCCAAAGTGGTAAATGTCACATTCATAGGGCTGCAAGCTGGGGGGGAGGTGGGTGGGTGGGGGGCAAGGGGGGGGGGGTATTTTTGGAGGGGCTTTGGGACTGTATGTTGTAAATCAGTAATTTGAAGGTGTTCAAGCCTGTCTGAACTTTCAGCTGCTGCTGAGGCTGAGGAAGTGTCTGCCAAAGCTGGATGTCTGGGATGCTTTAGTGACTCTGGGGCAGCCTTTGCTCAGCTGTCCCTGGAGGCTGCCCCGAGTTAGGGAAATTTGGGAATGCTCCTTGGCACTGGAAGAACCCAGCGCTTGGAAGGGCCATGTGGCTTCACTGCTGGGTTGGGCTGGGGTCCTCCTTTTCCTTGACAACTCAGTGTCCTCCCAGGGAGAAGGCTGAGCCTTCCCAAAGGCAGGAGCTGGAGTGCTGAGGGTTGGGAATGTGGGAATATGCTCAGCTGGATAAGGAGGGGGCAGGAATTCAGGTGTCAGCCCTGCCCTGGTGCCCAGGGGCACCTGCAGTAGGGGCAGGGTGAGGGGTGTGGGGCTGGAGTGGAGGGTTTAGGAACCATGTGTGCAATGGTGGTGGTGTGTAGGACAGTAGATTCCCATGCTTGGTGGTGTCTGTTCCTTGTATCCATATGTAATCCATTTTTAAAGAAGAAAAGGTGTTTTCCTACTTGGGATCAGGGGGGTTTATTTTCACTGAGGCTGGATCAACCTCGTGGGAGCCACTGGGGTTGATCCTGGCTAGTTTGCCTGGGAGGTCATTGGTTCAGTGTCCAGCTGGTCCTGCTCTCTGTGTGCATCACCACGCTGAAAACCAGATCAAAAGCTTGCCAGAAAAAAAAAACAAACCCAAAAATTAATTGTGAAAATGCTGGAAATGATTCTGATGACCTCTTTCTTTTCTTTTTTTTTTGTTTTGTTCCTTTGTAAGAGCTGTAAATACTTTATTTTTGTTTTCTATTCTTACCTGCGGTGTCATATTGACACTTTTTTAGACTTACAATCAGAAAATGCTCCTCATTGTTTCTCGTTTTTTGAAAAGGGGATTTCAAGGAAGCAAATTGTTTTGCTCGTTAGCGGCGTAATAACAGATCAAATCCCTCAAGTGGGTTTGTACACAAACCTTTTCAGTAAACACAGGGCAGTTTGTGGATGCATGTTCTTCCAAAATGTCCAAAGAATAACGTGGTACAAATGTTTTAAAGAATAATGTGGTACAAACACTCTTTTTTTTTCAAAGACTTAGTGATGTTCATCTTAGTTCACACAGTGAAAAAAGCAAAAATCCTTGAACAAAAAAACAAATCTGTGTTGGGGGGGGGGAACGTAATGAAACTCAGCTAAGCTAAATGTGTAATCTATTTATAAAAACACAGTGTATATTCTATTTTTATGAGGGGTTTTTAAAGTGCAAACAGACTTCTGTCAGCAAATGCCATCACTCCCTTGTGAAGTCCCTTCTGCTCTGGTGGGACTCCCAAATTCCCCAAGCATGGACACAATGGGAGCTGTGGAGCACTCACCTGTCGCTTCCTTTGGGGGGGAAAACACCAATTTCACAGCTTTTCTGCCCCTGCAGAATCACTGCTGTTTCCCTGTGGGGTTTATTCCCTTCCCCTGATGGTGAGAGTCCTGCTGGAAAAGGGTCAGGGCCTCTGTTTGCCCCCCTAAATCCCAGGACAAAAATCAGCCCCAGCCTGGGTTTGTGTTCTGCCTGCCTGGCAAACCAATGGTGTTTATCTATTCCTGTCTAAATTGGGATTAACTCCATGAACCAAAACAACAGATCTGGGCCGTGCCTGCCTACGGATCTAAAGCTGCTCCTGAGAGGAGATTATATTAATTTTTATTTCCATAATCCCTCCTGCCAGCAGAAACACAACTTGGCTCGTGGGGAGAAGCCACGGCGGTCGGTGGGTGCTCCCAGAGCTCCTTCCTTGTGTTTCCCTTGGCTCTGGGAAAGCAGGGCAGCATGTTTGTGCTGGGAGAGTGGCAAGTGTCTCGTTTCACCTTCTTGAGAGTGCTTCATTTTAGGGCTGGAGTGCTTGAGGAATGATTTCTCCCAATTTAAGCCATCCGAGTGTGGAGGAACACCCCGGTGAGGATTTTCCACCTTCTTGCTTCAGGGTTTCTGGGGTTTTATTCTTTTGCACTGGTGCAGGACTCGGTTGCAGGGGAACACACAGGTTTTTAAAACTCTTTGCCTTGGGGGTTGTCACCCAAAGTCTGGATTTTAAGCTTTCAGTGGGATGGAAATGGTTTTAAGTGAGAAACAAAACGCAACCGAGCCTGGGCTTAGGAAAGCCGGGATTCGAGGGGGGCTGGAAGCACCACCTGCCAAATTCCTCTTGGGAATGAAGCCCCAGCCCCTCTGCCCTGGAAGGGGAACACCCAGGGCTCCAAGAAGCCTTTGGCAGGCTGGTGGAGAACTCTTGACTCTTCCCTTCTGTGTGTTGTTGTGTGTGGTTCGGTGTCTCCAGAGCCTTCTGCGGTCGCAGGAGCCTTTCAGAGCTTCTCTTTTGAGGAAGCGCCAACCTGTGTTGGAAAACGGGGGTAATTTGGGTGGAGAAGTCACAATTCCCTCCTCATTTGAGGCACTCCACCGGTGAAGCGCTTCGGAAAGAGGTGCTTGTGGGTCTGGCCAGCTCCATTTTTGGGGTAAATCATGAGGTTAATGTTTAAAACAACCCCCGGGGTGGCTTCAGCCCCGTGGGAGAACACCCAGGACGGCCCCAAAACCCGGTGGGGCTGCCCAGACTGCCAACCCCTGGAATCCTAAATTTGTGTTTTCATCAGAGGATGATCAAAATCGTGCTCACTACACACACCTCTTGTGGTTTCACCAAAAGACAACACAGTTCAGTCCTTAAAACACCTTACTGTGAGTAAAGTGTACGTAGCTACGTTCTGCCAAAACCCTGATTATTTATTATTTCTCCTGCTGGAGAGGAGGGTATTGAGGACTCTCCCCTCGTGCTGTGTCACCTCTTGGCGGTTCCTCTTTAGGTCACCTAAGAATTCCTTTGATACCCATGCCAACAGACTACTGATCCGTGTGGAAACGCCCCTGGGTACCGGCCCTTTGTAAATACTGCGCTTTATATTCTGTATATTAGCTCATTTTAAAGAGAAAAAACAAACCAGACTGGACTGACCATGCTCTTGGAGCTCTGGTGGGGGAAAGGCCGGAGGATGAACCAGCTCCCAACCCTCTGGAGTCGGGATGTGGTTGGGAAGACCAAATGGGACAAGCCACACTTGCTGCCACGTGGCTTTGGGACCACGAAAGGCTTCAAAAATCCACTCCACGTCGTGAGGAGCCCCGAAAAGACCCGCAGGGAGAGCCGGGAACGTTCCCCTCCTCCGACTTCAGCGGATTCGCTCCCTTTTTCCTTTTTTGAGTGCCAAAACCGAGGCCAGGAGCCCTTCCAGGTGTGCTGGTTGGCTCTCCAGGCAGTGCTCCAGGTGTCCATCCCATGTCCATCCCATGTCCATCCCATGTCCATCCCATGTCCATCCCACGTCCATCCCATGCCCATCCCATGTCCATCCCATGTCCATCGCATGTCCATCCCACGTCCATCCCATGCCCATCTCATGTCCATCCCACGTCCATCCCATGCCCATCCCATGCCCATCCCATCTCCATCCCATGCCCATCCCATCTCCATCCCATGTCCATCCCATGTCCATCCCATGTCCATCCCATCTCCATCCCATGCCCATCCCATCTCCATCCCATGTCCATCCCATGTCCATCCCATGCCCATCCCATGCCCATCTCATCTCCATCCCATCTCCATCCCATGCCCATCCCATCTCCATCCCATGTCCATCCCATCTCCATCCCATCTCCATCCCATGTCCATCCCGGTTCATCTCTCCATGCCAACCCCCAGGGGGGGTGTGAGGGGGGTGGGAGCTTGTCCCTGAAATGGGTCTCTGGTGACAAGGAAAACACAAAAAACTATAAAATAAATACCAAACTCCTGGTTTAATGGCTCTGTGTGTTTATTCTTGGGGTCAGGGACGAGAGGGATCAGCCTCATTCACTAAAAAAACCCCCCAGCTCGGGTGATTGGGGGTCTTAAAATAGCCCAGACTCACCTCAAAATTAGGTTTTCTCTGCTTAAAACATGTCTCTCCTTGGAAATAAAAATACCCTCTGCACAGCTCAGCCTCCTGCCCAATGTAGGCCCCTCTTTTGGGTTAAAATCCCCATTTGCTTGGGTTAAAATCGCCCATTTTTGGGTTAAACCCCTCATTTTCTTGGGTTAGTAGCACCCATTTTGTTGGGTTAATATCATCCATTTTTGGGTTAAAATCCCCATTTTCTTGGGGTAAAACCCCCCTTGGGTTAAAATCGCCCATTTTTGGGTTAAACTCCCCATTTTCTTAGGTTAATATCACCCATTTTTGGGTTAAAATCCCCGTTTTTCTTGGGTTAAAATCGCCCATTTTGGGGTTAAACCCCCCATTTTCTTGGGTTAAAATCACCCATTTTTGGGTTAACCCCCCCATTTTCTTTAGTTAATATCAACCATTTTTGGGTTAAACCCCCGCTTTTTAGGTCATTTTCAGTGCCCGAGGGGGCTCTCAGTTGCTCTTCCCTCTGTCCCCACTCCGGAGGTGGGCCCTGGCCGAAGGGCAGCTCTTTGTTGTTGTTTTTTTTGAGGAGTTTCTCCTTTTTCTCCTCATTTTTGGCTCCTTCCCACGCCCCGCCCCGCCCCACGTGCTGCGGCCGCGCCAACGCCCCCCGGCCGGGCCGCAACCACCGCGCCCCGCGGGGGGGGACACGCTCAGGGGACACCCCATTCCACCCACACAGGGGGGACACGCCCCGCAGCGCCCCGCAGCGCCATCACACCCACGGGGCCTCCATTCCACGACCCCCCTTTTTTCCCCTTTCCTCTTTTTAAAAAATGTGTGATTTAATGGATGGTCTCCCCCCCCCCCCCCCGCGGGGATTGGAGGCGGCCGCGGGGACAGCGCGGCGCGGGCCGGGATGTGGCGGGGGCTGCGGGCGCTGCGGGGCTGCGGGTGAGTGCGGGGGTCCCTTCCCTTCCCCTTCCCTTCCCTTCCCTTCCCCTTCCCTTCCCAAACCTTCCCGTCCCGTCCCTTCCCAGCCCGTCCCGTCCCCAACCGGCCCGTCCCGAACCGGCCCGACCCTTCCCCCA
>JAWWTY010000052.1:1338085-1356484 GCA_035222235.1 Margarornis squamiger
CTGCAGGAAAGGAGATGGGTTAGGGTTAGGGTTCCCCATCCCAAAATCCCTGTGGGGAAAGGGATGGGTTAGGGTTAGGGTTCCCCACCCCAAAATCCCTGCGGGAAAGGGGCTCTGGTTCCCCATCCCAAAATCCCTGAGGGAAAAGGGGCTCTGGTTCCCCATCCCAAAATCCCTATGGAAAAGGGGCTGTGCTTCCCCATCCCAAAATCCCTATGGAAAAGGGGATGGGTTAGGGTTAGGGTTCCCCATCCCAAAATCCCTATGGAAAAGGGGCTGTGCTTCCCCACCCCAATATCCCTGCGGGGCGCACCATGACCTGCCCGGAGCTCCTCCATAAGCTCCTCTCCATCCCAGTTTGGCTCTCGGGGTGCTGGGGCACCCCCTGCTCGGTGCTGGGGGGCTGTTCCCGCTGAGGATGTTTTGGGGTTTTTTGGCTGCCCAGGAGATCTTCGGGCCCATCCTCACGGTTTACGTGTACCCCGAGAAGCGCTACAAGGAGGTGCTGGAGCTCATCGACACCACGACGCCCTACGGCCTCACGGGGGCGCTCTTCGCCCAGGAGAAGTGAGTCCCCAAAAATCCCCCAAATTCCCAAATCCCACTGCCTTTTCCCTTCTGGGCTGAGCCCCGGATCTGCCCTCTCTCCAGAGGAGGGAAGGAAGCGTTTCCCACAAGGCTCGTGCTGCTTTTAGCCCTTCTCCTGCTTTAAAATGGGTTTTCCAGCCCCAAAATGGTTTTTGGGTAAGAAACTGTCCCAAAGGAACGTTTGGAGTGTGTGGGGAGGGGGGGACCCTCAGCCCCCTCAAGCAGGAGGAGGGTTAAGAGCACAGAGAGTATTGAGAAGTTATAAAATCATGGAATGGTTTGGGTTGGAAGGGACTTCAAAGGTCATCTCATCCCACCTCCTGCCATGGGCAGGACACCTTCCACCAGCCCAGGTTGCTCCAAGCTCTGTCCAGCCTGGCCTGGGACACTCCCAGGGATGGGGCAGCAGCCACAGCTTCTCTGGGCAATGAGAGAGAATTAATTACCTTCATTTTATCACCACAAAACTTCAAAAGAGAAACAAACTAAAGAACAGGGATCATTTCCTTGAGCCCCAAGCGTATCCAGGAGCTGCTTCAGCGTGTGTCAAACAACGTGCAGCCCTGGAAATGGGCACAGAGAAACCCAAACCTGCTTTTTTGCCCAATTTTGGTGGCTCCAGGACAGCAGAAGGCTCCCCACAAGCTTGTGCTGTTGCTGTGACAGCCGTGTGTGTCCCTCCCCAGGAGCGTCATCGAGGAATCCCGGAGCATCCTTCGCAACGCCGCCGGCAACTTCTACATCAACGACAAGTCCACGGGCGCTGTGGTGGCTCAGCAGCCCTTTGGAGGCTCCAGGATCTCAGGTGAGACCCAAAGTCCTGCCTGGAGAGGTGGATTCCCCCCTAAAAACCAGTTTGGGAGTTTTAGCAGGCAGCATTTCTTTTATTGTGTTAGTCCAGACTTCAGTGCATAACCCCAGTCAAGGAAAATGAGCCAGCAGTTACCAACCTGAGCACCTCAAAGGCATTACAGCTGGACTGCTCTTCACCTCCTACATCCTCCCCTCTGATTCTCTGCCTCTAACTATACCCCCATCCACAGAACCCACTGTTGTTACAACATTAGGCATTATCTCAGCACTAGAGTTGTCAAAAACAGCACTTGTCTTCACTAAACCCAAACAGAGCTCACTCCTAAACTTCTCCTCAGCTTCAGGATGCTCCAGTCTCCTCAGCACATCATCTCAGCACTTCTGAACTACCAAGCAATGGACAGAAAAAGTGCCCCCCACTTAATGGACCTGTCCTGGTACAAAAAAATAGGCCCCTGCACTTAAAGTGACTAAAACCTCAACACTTTGCACACCAGACTAATGAAAACCTACCTAGGATCCTTTGGCTTATCTTTATTATCATTTCATGCATACACAGCCCTAAGAAATTAATGGCACCCAACCTACAAAAGCACCAACCCCTCTTAAAAACAGTCAAGACCTCTCTAATTGACTTCCCAACTCCATCAAACATTTTAGCCTGATGCAGGAGAATCTAATCTCTCCAAAAGTGTGCATGCAGAGTTACAAAAGCCTCTTGCTTTTATTTAGCTACACAATTAACAATTCAAAGCATTACCTAATACTTCCAAAACCATCCCTCCCTTCTGAATTTGAGTTGGAGGTCCCAAAGACCCCTCATCTTCCTCCTCTCATCCCTTGGTCTTTGGCACAGTGTCGTGCCTTCTGGAATGGTTTCAAGGCTTCTGAGTTATTTCAGGTGTCCTGTCTCTTTCTCAGGGCATTTTTACAGATAGAAAACTCTTCACCACCTCATCAAAACCCTTTAGCTGAAATTCTTAACAAGGAACATTAAACAGCATTTCAGGGATCTTGCACTAATACACTTAGCAAGCTAAAACTACGAACAATCTCTACTGAAACCTTACAAAATACAGATTTTAAGGCATCACTGCCTCCAGGCACATCCCTCCTCGTGCTCACCAGCCCTTTCTTCCCTTCCCAAACAGGCACCAATGACAAACCTGGGGGTCCCCACTACATCCTGCGCTGGACGTCCCCCCAGGCCATCAAAGAGACCCACGTGCCCCTGCGGGACTGGCGATACTCCTACATGCAGTGATGCCCCTGGTGCCCCCCAGCCCTGCCCTGGTACTACTGAGCCCCAAAGCACAGTGGCTTTGCAGCTGCAGCCTCACAAAGCACTTCAATCTCCTGAGCTCTAACCTGACTGGCTTAGGTTTTTCTTTTTATTTAAAGGAGAAATTAATAATGATCTGTTCTTGAATTGTAGACTCGCAGGGCCTTATGGTTTTCTTAGCTCATGTGGTTTAGTGGTGGAAGTGGCAGTGTTGGCTTTATGGTTGGACTTGATGATCTTGAAGGTCTTTTCCAACTGCATTGATTGTGTGTGAGCATGTTTAGTTAATTAATAAGGGGTGGTTGCAGAGGCAGACCTGGCCCCAGTTCCCTTTTCCTCCTGTTTTTATCATTCCCAGAGGTCCAGCACAGTTCCCTCTCAGTGGGGCTGAGAGGGAATTAATGCAGGAGATGAGCATTAAGTGGCTGGCCCTGTTGCTGTCTCTTGGACAAAGCAATGTCTCCCACTTGATTCCCAAGGCCTCCTTTCCCTCCTCCAGCAGCAATCCCTGCATATTAAGGTCTGCCTGTACCAGCCTTCCCAGGTGGTGTGGGAAGCCAGGCTTGTTTCAAACTCCACATCAGTGTGGTGGGAGCCCTGAGCCATGTTTTCTCCCCACTCCTGAGCAAGAGCCAAGCCTCACATCCCTCAGAATGTTTGGGATGCAGGAAAGGGAGCCTGGCAGCAGGCAGGTTGTGCCAGGAGAGGGCAGCTGTGGTGCTGCTTGGAAATAAGTTCAAGTGCCTTATTCCATCCCTCCAAAGCCCTCGGTCGGCATTACCTGCACGTGGCCTTTCAGGTGGGCTCAGGGTGGGCTCAGACCTGGGGCAGGTGAGCAGCAACACCCCCCTTGGCCCCCTTATTTTATTGCTGGTGCCAAGGCCTGGCTGTCTCTGCTGTTCCCATCAGTTGTTGGTTGTTTCCACTGCTCTGATCCTTGTGTGTGGCAGTGGGAGGATTTTAGGAGATGCTTCGGTAACAGAAACATTCCTGCACAAGGTGGATGGAGCAGCCCTAGAAGGAATTTAAATAGGAGCAGGATGTGCTGGGACAGCAACAGGAGGTGCAGGACCCCACTGGCACCCTGGGAAGCTGCTCTCTGACACAGCCCCCTGTGTGAGTCTCTGCCAGCTGCCGAGATCAGGAGTTAAATCAGCAGTTTAATTAGCTCTGACCTTTGTGCTCTGCGGTCGCTCCGTCAGCAAGGTCTGGCTGATGGGACCTGCAATGCAAACAGGAAAAGGGATCTGAGACACGAGGCCTGGCATCCTCCCAGGAGCAGTTCTAATCTACAGATGTGTTTGTTTCTGACACCTATCATTAATACCTGCTCAATTATCAGGATTTGCAGATAGAGTGGATAACCCTGTTAGGGCTGTTGTAATAAGCATTAAGTATTGATCTCAGTATTGATATCAGTCTGTGCCTGGGCTGGGGCTCAGGGGGCAGGTCAGGGAGGAGTGGCAGTAATTCCTGTGGATCATGGTTCAGCTAGAAAAATGTGCAATAAAACAAATTACAAGCCTCTTGATGTTGTTTTATGAATTATTTCTTCAGACTGTTGCCCAAGCAAAAGGGCATTCGAGACCTTTAAATAAAACCAAGCCTGTATTGTATTTTCTGCTAAAACCAAGACATTCTAAGACTTGCATGGGGAGGGAGAGGCAGGAACAACGAGTAGGTGCCTCTTTCAGAACCCCAGAAGGATTTGGGTTGGAAGGGACTTTAAAAACCATTCAATTCCACCCCCTGCCATGGCAGGGACACCTCCCATTAGCCCAGGTTGCTCCAAGCCCTGTCCAACCTGGCCTGGGACACTTCCAGGGCAGCCACAGCTTCTCTGCCCAACCTGTGCCAGAGCCTGACCAGCCTCAGAGGGAAGAATTCCACCCCAATATCCCATCTGTCCCTGCCTTGTTTCGGTTCAAAGCCATTCCCCCTTGTCCTCACCCCTGTTACTCCAAAGCATCCCGGTGCTGCTTTACTGGGAGAGCACCCAGCTCAGCTCCAAAAACGCCCCAATTCCACAGCAGGGAGGAAAACACCTCAACCCCACAGCAGTGGGGAAAGGACTGGACACCCCCTGACTGCAGGGATGGGCTCCAAACCCCCAGAGATCATCCAGGTGGGACCACAGCGATGTCCCGTCCAGCCAAGTCACCTCCTGGCCCCCAGCTTAGTATAAGCCCCCCACCCAAATCCTCCAAAGGGCATTCCCAAACCTTCCCAGCCTGTCCCATCAGCTCATGTAAGTCCCATTAAGGGCTCTCCTCACCCCCCTCTCCTGGCATCCAGGAGATCCAGGGAGCCCCAGCCCTGGAGCTGTGTCCATCCCAGCCACTGCCTTCGGCTCACGCCTTTTATGCCTCAAGGCCGGAGTGTCAAGTGGATTTTTGAGCCTTAACTCGGAATTTCATGGCTTTTGTGACTCTAAATCAGCCCCCTAATGCTATTTAAACGTTGGCTTTTTGAAGCTGATAAGCGCTTGGGTGGGTGTTTGGGAGCACACCCTGGGCACATTCCTGCTCCAGCATTCCTCTTTGGGTACTCCTGGAGCTCTCTGCCCTGTGCCAGGATGGGCAAAGGGGCCTGGGGAGGGCACAGGGGCTCTGATCCCAATACAGGTGGGCACAGGGGCTCTGTATGATCCCAATACAGGTGGGCACAGGGGCTCTGTATGATCCCAATAAAGGTGGGCACAGGGGCTCTGTATGATCCCAATAAAAGCAGGCAAAGGGCCTGGGGAGGGCACAGGGGCTCTGTATAATCCCAATAAAGGTGGGCACAGGGGCTTGGGGAGGGCACAGGGGCTCTGTATGATCCCAATAAAGGTGGGCACAGGGGCTTGGGGAGGGCACAGGGGTTCTCTATGATCCCAATAAAGGTGGGCACAGGGGCTTGGGGAGGGCACAGGGGCTCTGTATGATCCCAGTAAAGGCAAGCAAAGGGCCTGGGGGGGGCATAGGGGCTCTGTATGATCCCAATACAAGCAGGCACCAGGTTTGGAACCCTCTGGCAGGACTTCAGTCCCAGCTCCCAGCGCATCCCAGCGCTCCGGGCTATCCATGCTCGGGGCCGGGAGCCGGCTGGGAGGCTGAGCCAGGTTCTCACTGGGAAGTGGCAGATTTTCCCCTCCGATAACACGAGGTTCCATCTGTTTCCCGTTACCCGGGGCTAATTGGCACATGGAAGCCCCGATGTCCCGCGCCGGGAGCGGCCGGAGCGGCTCCAGAGCCTCCTGGATGGAGCCCAAAACCCTTCCCGGAGCCCCCAAACCCTTCCCGGAGCCCCCAAACCCTTCCCGGCCACCCCGGGCTGTGCAGGGGTGCTAATGGGAACCAGCCCAGGGCAGGAACAGGAGGCTTGGAAACCTGGCCAAGAGGGAAAATGGGAATTCCAGGCAGCGCTGGGGCTGGAAATCCATGGGGGATAAAGGGGAGAGGCAGAGGGTTGGGGGGATGCTCTGCCCGATGTGCCCCCAAATGTGCCCATGTCCCCCACCCGGGGGGCTTGGCAGGGTCCCCCGACGTGTCCCAGAACACAGAGAAGCTCTGGAAAAGTCTCTTTGGTGCCCTATTCCCACTGCAGGGAATTCCCACTGCAGCCCCTGTGGGGTTTTAGCACTGAGCAGGGATGCTGCTGCTTCCCGGGCAATTTAAACATTGAAGAAATAGATAAAAATATAAGAATTGGAATCAAATTTAAATGTAACAGGTCTTAAAATTGCCCAGACTGACCCAAAAAGACCAGCACCACCCTAATGCAGTTCTGCCCTAACGCTATTCCATCAGAACTCACCAATTTGGCTTTTTTTAAGAAAAGGGAAGGTTTACCCCCCTAAGGGGGCACCTGCAGTTCCCCACTTTGGGAATGGCTGCAGGAGCTCACAGACAGGGGGACATCGAGTCAGACTCCCCCAAAAACATCCCCCTTTCCCTCCCTGTGCTGTTTAATGGTCCTGGGGCAGCAAGAGGCTGGCAGCATCCTCCTTCTCCAAGGATTTTTGGGAGCAACCCCTGTATTCCTATTTTGAAATTCCCCAGCCCATGCCTTTCTTATTTTCCCCTTCCCTGAATAAAAGGATGATGAGGAGAAAAGACTCCCAAGGATGAGGGTGGTGGCAAGAGGTGCAGGAGACAGAGCCAGAAACCCTGAGCATCCTGAGAAAACCATTTTCCAGGGAAACAGAGACCCCTTGGCCTGTTTTTTTCCTCTCTTTCTGCATTATATTGTTTCTCCCTTTTGCCATTTGTGCCTGAGGCTTCTCCTGCCGGGTGTCTTCAGTGCTTTGTGGCTTTGGGAGAGCAGAGAGGTCCTCGGGGGCTCCTGGAGGAGGTGTTTGCAGTACAAGGCTTTAGCAGCAGATGGTGGTCTTTATCCCGTTCTCTGCACACCGGGAAAACTGGGCTGCAACCCTGGGATGGCTCATCCATGGGGGCTCACACTGGGAGCTGATGGGCCCCAGGACTGGGAGGAATGGTTGTGGGGCTGGTTGGGGGGTAAGGAGTGGGTTGAAGCCAGAGGGAAGGAAGGGAAGAGCCTCAGGGTTCAGCTCTGGAGCTGGATTTTCCCACAGTGAGGATGGGAGAAAGCGAGGAAAGAAACAGCAGCGGCAGGAAAGGGGAGAAGGTTTGAGTGTGTCTGTGCCCTGCTCCACAAACAAACTGGGCTTTGAGGGCTGGAGCAAGTGCCTGCACTCCCCATCCCCTCCAAAAAGGCTGCAGACTTACGGGGAGGTTTCTAATATTTAGCATTTTTGTTAAAGCCCCAGGTCCTGGAGTCATGAGAATGCAGCGGGATGTCAGCTTCCAGCTAAAACAAATAAAGAGGGGATTCACAGCCCTCGGGCTGACACAGCAAAGCTGGAAGAAGGCACGACCTTACCTCAGGGCCAAAATAAAGGCACCAGGAGGCAAAAAGCTCCCCAAATACATCCCCCATCTCCTCTGCAGCGCCCACACTGCTACAAGCAGCTACAGATGGTGGGACACATCCCTCTGCAGGGACCAGCCTCCCTCCCAAGGCATCTGAGGACACCTGCATCCCTTCCCCACGTTTGGGGGGCTCTTCCCAGCCCCTGGGAGCGTGGGTCGGGCTCAGGGCACACCGGTGGGAGCTCTGCAGCTCTGGCAGAGGGAGGAGGCTCATCCCTCTCCCAGCCTTTCCCACTTTCCCCCAGGGAGGGCTTGTCTGGGAGCCGGAATTGTGGAGCCAGGCTGCCTGAGAAGAGGAACAGGTGAAGGCAGAGCCAGCTCGGCCGCCCCCACCTCGCCAGGGAAGCCTCCCCAGGAGATAAATCATTCCCTGCTGGCTGACAGCCCCAGCCTTGGCTCTGGAGGCCAAGAAGGAGTTTCTGGCAGCAGCAGGAGCCGTGGCAGGGTTGGAACCAGGGTGGCTTTGGGATTAAGAGGGAACTTTTGCATCTGCCAAGCGGCTCAGGCACAGCCTTTCCCCTTCCAGCTGCGGCTCCGCTGCCTCCAGCCCCCCTTCCCTGGCCAAATGAGCCCCCGAGGGCTGGGGGGACACTGGGGGCTCCAGGAGGCACAGAACCCCCTTGGCTGAGACCCCGTTCCACGGGATGGAAGAGGGTGGAGGGAAGGTGGGAGCGCTCCCGGATCCTCTCCGTGTGAATCAGCCCATGTAAAGGGTGGACCCTGCCAGGGTGGGCAGGGAGAGCTCTGGCCCCTTCTCCTGGGGTTCAGACACTGTCCCCCAGCATCACCATCCTCTCGTGCCTCCGGGCCTAAAGCAAAGCACAAAGCTCATCCCCACAGCCCCAGGGACAGATGGTTTTCCCTAGGACCGCCAGGGGCCACCTCCACCCACAGTCCCTCTCCTGGGAGGGGGGGTATCATCCCCTAAATCCCGCTCCTGCCCCTCAAACTAACCCTCCCCAGGCTCAGCACCAGCGCAGAGATCCCCCCTCTCCACATCCCAGCCCTTGCCATCACATCCCCCCTCCCCAGCCCTGCGTTTGGGTGCTTAAAATGTATCTGCAGTAGCATCTCAGCTGCTATTTTCCATCCCTCAGCGATAAGCCATCTGCGTGTACACAGCACCCAGGGACTGGCTCACAAACAGCAGCTCCTTCCCATGGATGTTCCCCCTCCCCTGCTCCCAATTATCCACATTCTCCCAGCGGCAGCCCCGCTCTGCTCTTGTTTTTGTTGCAGATTTTGTCTCCCCTTTGGTTTCTTTCTCCCCTTTGGTTTCTTTCTCCCCTTTGGTTTCTTTTTCCCCCCCAGCCCCGTGTGATCTGGAGATCACAAACCTGACATTTCAGTGCCTGTTTTGCAGTGCCAGGCGGGCAGAACCGCCGGCCACAATCGATTCTCCCCGCATCATCTCCCGGTGCCATCCCAAATCAGCCCTTCCAGCAGCTCCCTTTGTCCCCCAAATCTGGGGAAGGATGTGACACCCCAAAAGAGGGGGATCCCGGTGCCATCCAAAAGCAGCCCTTCCAGCAGCTCCCTTTGTCCCCCAAATCTGGGAAAGGATGTGACACCCCAAAAGAAGGGGATCCCAGTGCCATCCAAAATCAGCCCTTCCAGCAGCTCCCTTTGTCCCCCAGGTCTGGGGGAAGGGTGTGACACCCCAAAAGAGGGAGATCCCAGTGCCATCCAAAAGCAGCCCTTCCAGCAGCTCCCTTTGTCCCCCAGGTCTGGGGGAAGGGTGTGACACCCCAAAAGAGGGAGATCCCAGGCTGGGAATGGGAAGGGATCGGCTCAGAGCGGGCTGAGCCATGGGGGCTCGGCAGGGAAACCTGTGCCCCCTCCACGGGCAAACTGGTGTGTACTGGGATGGCTGTGGGACCAGTTTGCCTCTTCTCCAGCATCAAACCTGCAGCCCAGTGAGGGCCAACCATTCAGGCAAAGGGGGTTCCAGCCTGATGCCCGGGGAGAAAGCTTGTGATGGAATCTGGGGGCTCGGAGGGAACAGGATTGATCTGATTTTGGGATTCTCTGGGTCAGAATTTCCCTGAGCTCCAGAGGGTGCAGCCCCCTCCTCAGGTGCCAGGGCTGGGGGCTCACAGTGGGTCTCTGCCACCAGGCTGGGTGCAGTAGGTATTCCCAAAGGGATCCTAAACCCTTCCTCAGGCAGGGATGTGCAGGCACAGGGGTGTTGCCACCCCGTTTAGAGCTGGGGAAGTTGAGGCACAGTCAGCAGTGACCAATCCCCCCTCAATCAAGGATGTGGCAATGGGGCTTCCCAGCCCTCTGCTCCCACCCCTGGCCCGTGGTGGGTGTGTGAGGGGGCTCTGGGAGAGGGGCAAGAGCTGAAAAGTTGGGAATCAGATCTCCATGCACTGGTGGCACCCCAATTTCTTCCTTGCTTGTCCCCCAATTTCTTCCTTGCTTGTCCCCCAATTTCTTCCTTGCTTGTCCCCCAGTTTCTTCCTTGCTTGTCCCCCAGTTTCTTCCTTGCTTGTCCCCCAGTTTCTTCCTTGCTTGTCCCCCAGGCTCTGCACCCGGACAGGATTCATGGGGGAGCCAGTTGTGGGGGGCTGCAGGGATGGGCGTGGGGGGCACTGGCTTTGGCCAAAACCTCCCACCACGTCAATCCGTGGGGAAAGGCCCAGGCAGGGAGGGCAGTGCAGGAGTGACGTCTGTCCCCCAGGAATGTGTGTCCCCCTCCCTCTCCTGGCCCTAATCCGGGGTGGGATGTGTGGAGACAGCTGTGCCTGCCCTGACATCACCCACCGGCTGCCAAGGGGCTGCCTTGGCCAGGGGCTCCCTCTCCAGGGGTTTGCAGGGAATGGGGGGGAAGAAGGTCAAGGGCTCCTTTTCCAAGGGTTTGCAGGGAAGGGGGATCAAGAGGACCAAAGGCTCCTTCTCCAAGGGTTTGCAGGGAAGGGGGGCAAGAAGGACAGGGGCTCCTTCTCCAAGAGTCTGCAGGGAAGGGGGATCAAGGGGACCAAAGGCTCCTTCTCCAAGGGTTTGCAGGTATGGGGAGGAAGAAGTTCAAGGGCTCCTTTTCCAAGGGTTTGCAGGGAAAGGGGGGAAGAGGACCTAGGGCTCCTTCTCCAAGGGTTTTCATGGAAGGGAGGAAGAGGACCTAGGGCTCCTTCTCCAAGGGTTTTCATGGAAGGGAGGAAGAGGACCTAGGGCTCCTTCTCCAAGCGTTTGGAGGGAAGGGGGATCAAGAGGACCTAGGGCTCCTTCTCCAAGGGTTTGCAGGTATGGGGAGGAAGAAGGTCAAGAGCTCCTTCTCCAAGGGTTTTCATGGAAGGGGGGGAAGAGGACCTAGGGCTTCTTCTCCAAGGGTTTGCAGGGGAAGGGGGGAAAAGGGTCATGGGCTTCTTCTCCAGGGGTTTGTGGGGATGGGGAGGAAGAAGGTCAAGGTCTTCTTCTCCAGGGGTTTGCAGGGATGGGGGGAAGAGGTGCCCACGTTTCCCTGAACCCTCTGTGAGCAGAGGAGGAGCCTTGTGCCCCTGCTTGCCAGCAGGTGCAGGTAGTGCTGGCTGCCCTGGAGGAAAGCAGGGAGGTTCCTGGGCACAACCCCAGTGCTGGGACACTGCATGTGACACTAGGCTGTGTCATGGGCTGAGGAAAACCCCAGTCAAGGGAATAACCCCCAGTGTTCCCCCCCCTCAGCTGCCCAGATCCAGCAGGGAGCTGTGTTTCCTCAGCCCCAAGAGGGAAGGAAAAGGGTTTGGAAGGAGGGAAGGATGCAAGGCAGCTCCAGCTGGATGCAGGCGGAGGCAGACACCGAGATGTGTCTGCTGCCCTTGTTTGCTGCTCTTCCCTCTGTGGTTGCTGCTGCTCAGGGGTTATAAATGTGCAAAAACCAGCCCCAGGGTGGTCTGGCTGTGCCTAAAAAGGATGCTGGTGTGGAGGGAGCCGTGCCAGCATGCTCTGCTTCATCCAGCAGCTAATTCCTCTGCTCCTGGGGACTCCTCGGGGTTTGTACACTTGCACCTCCACAGCTGGTTTGCTGAGAAGGGCTTTGTTAGACTTTTCACCACGGAGCAGCTGCCCATCTGGATACTGGAATGCCACTGGGAGAGTCCGGGGGTTAAACAGGAAGGCAGATGATGGTCACCCCAAATTCACTGCAGTGTATTGCGGAGAAGTGAGTTTCATAGAATCATGGAATGGTTTGGGTTGGAAGGGACATTAAATCTCCTCTCTATCCACCCCCTGCAACGGGCAGGGACACCTTCCACTAGCCCAAGTTGCTCCAAGCCCTGTCCAACCTGGCCTTGGACACTTCCAGGGATGCCACAGCTTCTCTGGGCACCCTGTTTCCTTCAATAATTCCCACAACCCAGGGCTGGACATCCCCAAACCTTCCCCTAACCCGCTGCTGATGGCTCAAGGCTTCCCAAAAATGACCCACCAGGAGTGATGCTCAAACCCCACAGAGATGCTGCGTCCCCTCCACTCCCCTTTCACCCTCCATCCCTGGCTGGGAAACAACTGGGACAACCACAACTGGTCCCAGCTTGCTGGGCTGGAGGAGGGGGATTGGATGTCAGCCGCCTGTGCCCTTGAAAATGTGATCCCCTCTGGGCCTGATGTTTGCACTGGAACCATCAATCAGGGCAGGGACACGATCAGATTTTATAGCCAGAGCTGCTTGTGAAACTCAAGCTGGGCATGGCAGCCCCTGCTCTGCTCTGCTGGCAGGGGAAGGGGAAGCCTGGACGTGTTTAACCCCTTGTGATGGGTCCTTTGAGCTGCATTTCTGCAGCAGCCTCAGCTCTTCTGCTCGTGTCACTTTGTCCCTCCTGTCCTCGGCACGTGATGCTGCAGATGCAGCACAGGGTGTTGATGAGGCTCCTGGGAAGCTCTGCACAAGCAGATGACACTCAGAGAAGCTCCTTCCCCCCCTGTTTCCAGCCCACAGCTGCCCATCACCCCAAAGCTGCTAGAAGAGCCCCCAGCAGACCTGCGTGTTGTCCCCAAATCCCAGAGCCCCCAGCCCTGGCTGCAGGGCCCGAGATATTCCCGGTGCATTTGCATCCCTGCAGCTCGAACAGGCACTGCACGAGTCCCTCCTTCTCCGAGCACCAACACCAGGGAACCTCTGCCCTGCAAATGGGAAATCCCTGGGGGCAAAGCCGCTGCTGCTCAGCTCCAGTGGCAGCAGCGCTCACACAGCCCTATTTCTGCCTTCAGAAAGTTCCTCCTGGTGTCCCAGTGCCTTTGTTTCCCCTCTCCTTGGGGAGCTTGTTCCAGGCCACCATCCCACTGTGCAGAGCTGTTCTGCAGGAATTGCTCCGGTGGCTCCGGATACGCCTGCCCACGAACAAAGCGCCTTTCCCCACGGGCCACCATCCTCCCTGCGGGGCCACAGGAGCCTGCCCATTGAGGCCACGGGAATTCGGGGCTGCTTTTACACCCCAGCCCTGCCAGCCTGATGGATGGCTCCTTGGAAACTCCCTTCCCCAAGCTGGGAGCAGGCATAGATGTTGGAGAGAGCGACAGCTCCCGCAGGGAAGGGCTGCGGGCAAGGGGAGGAGGAGGAGGAGGAGGAGGAGGAGGAGGAGGAGGAAGAGGTGGAGATGAGATCTTGGGAAGGGCTTGGGACAGACACGTGGAGGGGTTCTGGGTGCAGCTCTGCAGCCCAGAGATCCCCTGAGCAAATGGTAGATTGTAAATCATAGAATCAGGGAAGGGACCCCCAAGGAGCATCCAGCCCATCCTCTGGCCCTGCATGGACACCCCAAAATCCCTGAGCGTTGTCCAAACCCTCCTGAAGCTCTGGCAGCCTCGGGGCTGTGCCCACTGCCCTGGGGAGCCTGGTCAGTGCCCACCACCCTCTGGGGGAAGAGCCTTTCCCTGAGATCCAACCTAAACACCCTGACACAGCTCCTGCCATTCCCTCGGGTTCAGTTTTTCATGTAAATGAATAAATCTACGGCAGAGAGAAATTGGACCCACCCCAGGTGGTTCCACACTCTCAAAAATAGGAGCTGGCTGGTTAAATCAGGCTTGATTTCCAGAGCCTGACTCCAGCACTGTCAGTCTGGTGCCCAAACACAAAGTCACAAAGTCTGTGGTCTGGGAAGCCGAGGGGTGAAGAGATGGTGGGGGGGAAATCAGCTAAAACCCCAGTGCTGATTTATTTCTCACTCAGAGGAGCCAAGAACTGAGGGTTTAGTCTCTAGCAGCAAGAATTGTCCATGGCCAAGCTGCTGCTCCCTGCCCTGTCCCACACCTTGTGGGTTCCACCCTGCTCTCCACCTTGCACAGGGCTGAGGAACGGGGGAAAAGTAGAAAAATGGCTCTTGGAGCCAGATTTCTTGTCCCCTCTTGAGGCACAGGCACCGACAGAGTATGGAAGGAGAAAGGAGGGAAGAAGGAGGTGAAATCATTGTCTTTTCCTTTGCTTTGGCTCCTAAAACGGGAACTACCAGTTGTTGTTTCCCAGCTGGCGTGTTTTGAGCCCCTCCCTCAGAGGACAGAGGTGCCCACAGAACCCCTGGATCCCAGCTAGGATGCGATCCATGCCCAGCAGCAGCACTTGGGATCTCCTCCCTTTTCCCGGACCCAACCTCCCTGCTGGCCCTGAGCATCCTCAGCCCCCTGGATTTGGGCTGCTTTGCTGCTGCCCAGGCTGCGGGGAAGGCGCTAATTCCCCGCTAACACCTGCATTTACAGCCCGCGCTGCCTCCCCAGCCTGTCAGCTCCTTTTAACCACCCATGATAACTTGCCAGAGGCTCCTGAGCTTGTTTTTCCCGGAGCTGGGCAATGTGTTGAGCAGCTGCTCGAGGGGAGAGTCTCATCTTTCTGCCCCAGCCCGGATCCTTCTCCTCCTGCCGTTTTCTTTGGGAGCACTAAGGCTTTGGCACCACTTCAGACCCTCCCTCCTGCCCCGGGCTGGGGGGGAGGCAGCTGTGATGCCTTCTCACAGCCTGGGAAAATAGTTCAGGGCTCCACGTTTCCCTGAGAGGCCTGAAATTCAAGTGGCCAGTGCTCTCCCTGCCCTTCTCCCTTTCTTTTTCTCCCTCCCTTTCCTCCCCCCAAACTCCCAGCCCTTGTTTGAGATGAAGCCCTTGCCCTGCCTCATTAGGGAGAACGGGCCACCCATCCCATTCCTTACCAGGAGCCCTGTACATCCCAGACCTCTTTTCCCTGGAAACATTAACCCATTCCTTCCCCACCCCATTATTTTGGGCCCAGTAATTCCAACCATTCCAAGGTGCCTCTTAATGTGCCACTCTCCTTTCCCAGCTGTACCTGTGGGGTGAGCCTTGAGGGCATTTCTGCTCTTGGCAATTTGTTCCTACACCTCTCCAGGCTTGCAGCTCCCACACACAGAGCTGATGATGATGAGATGAACCTCCCAATTAGTAATTAAGTCTATTAATGCATCTCACTCTTAAGTAGCATCCTGCTGTTCCCCCATGACAGGTGGAAAAGCAGTTTAGCCCAGTTTTATAGATGAGCAATTGAGGTGCAAAGGGGTTTCAGAGGTTCCCAATCCAATGGCTATGAACCTAATTCCTCCAGCTGCCCAGCACCACGATTTTGGGAAGTTTATCCCTGTTTTACCACTGAGGAACCCCCCAGCAGTGATTCCTGTAGTTCAGACATCAAACCATGGTGCAAAGCCACCAATCTCCCAGCTGAGGGGACAGGCAGGGCTGCTGGGTTTGAGCTGGATCCCACAGGTTTGCAACTATTTGGCATCACACACAGATGCTCGGCTATAAAATAGGTCATGCAAATGGACTGTGCACGCAGCAGAGACCCTTCAAATACCTGTCAGCACTTTCTGCCGTGTCCTTCCTCCTGCAAAAATCACACTTTAATGCTTCTTGGCAAGCAAGGCACCCACTTTTATCCCAAGGCTACTGATGCTCCTGAAAAATGCCACTGACTCGGACTGGTAAAGGTTTATACCCATTTCATCCCACAGCAAAGTGTGGCACAAGGTGCAGGCAAGAGCCAGGGGGTTGAAATAAAGCCTCTTGGTGTGGCCATGGCAGTAATTCCTGCCCAGGTTATGGCTGGCACCAGGGAAAAGGGGTGGCTGCAGCCCACTGGGCAGGACAGTTGGGCAGAGGGGATGGATTGAGCAGCTTGGGAATGACAGAATCACGGGATCCTGGAATGGTTTGGGTTGGGAGGGGCCTTGTCTTCCCCTTTCACAACACCCAGTTGCCTGTTTTGGGTTGACCTCCCTGACACAGAGGGACATGGACATGAGGTTTAGCTCCCATGGAGACACCATGAACTCCCAGCCCGTTTGCTCCTTGAAATATAGGAATAAGGGCTCAGGATGCCACGTTCCCTTTATTTTTCCACACCAATTACACCCTTCAGGGTCACTCCAGCAGCTTTGCCCTCAAGGAAGGCAGGAACCAGCCCCCACAGCCCCATCCCTGAGCATTTTGGGTGCACCTTGGTCTCCCCATGGGCAGCAGTGTGTTTTCCCAGCCCCGTGCACCTGGAGTGCTGGGAACAGAGCAGGACACGATGGCAAGAAATGACAAACAAAGCAGAACAGCACATCTGACGCCCTGTGAATTAATCAGGGAGCAGGGCCAGCGTGCTGGGCAAACAAGACCTGCAATTGCGTCTCTACCCTTGATTAAATTAGAAAGCTCTCCCACTAACGCAGAGCCCCTCGGTAAACAAGGGACCGGGGGCTAATGAAGTGGATAAGAAGCAACTTGACAAGTGACGGGGCTGGGGAGGGAGAGGAAGGGAAGGAGGAAGGCAGGGGCAGAGATTTAGGCAGGAAGAAAAGGGAGGAGGGAAGCACAGAAATGAGGAGAAGGAGAGGGATGAGGGGGGAAAAGGGAAAGGCGATTTCCTCCTGAAACGTTTTCCTAAAAAGGCAACACACAAGGAAAGTGTCTGTTTTCTGTTAGAAGAGATGGGAAAGCACTGAAGAGTCAAAAGGCAGCAGCAAAGGCGCTGGGTTATGGCACTTGAACAGGTTTTCTGCCTGTTAAAGGTGCAGGAAACCTCGAGGCTCTGCTAGAGTTGGACTCCACACCAGCCCCAAAGCCAGAGTGGCTGAGCTTTAGTGGGGTCAGAGCTGGCCCTGACAGGCTGCACTTACTGAGATGGTGATTAAAATGGAACAGCTGCACTCTGGTAACAGGCAGGCTCCGTGTCCCTGTCCCTCCTCACCCCCTCCTTAAGCCCTTTGTGTCAGGCTGTTCCTCTGGATGAAAATCACGGGAGCAGCTCTGGGATCAACCAGGAATCACTGACTGAGGGCACTGGAGATGTGTCAGTCTGCAGGGATGGAAGAGCAGAACCCACCAAGCCCCTTCTCCTGCTGTTTTTGGATCATTTCCCCATCACACCCAGATAGAAAGAATAATAGAAACACTTCTGAAAGCCTTCTCCTTCTCCACCACTCCCCAGGGCCCAGACCAAGCCTTATAGGAACAAGTACCACCCAAACATGAGGAAACCTTGTAGAAAACCTCCAACTAACCACCCAAGTACAGCTGGGAGTGAAAGAAGGAGCAGCCAAGCAGGGGAAAGAAGAAGTAAAGTGGTCTGGAAATAGCTTGGGGTGAGTCTATCCCCGGGTTGGGTGTACAGAAGAGGTCCTTGGAAGGGCTGAGGGGTTTTCCATAGGCCATGGAATAGAAAGGATTCTGGGGCAATAGAGCACAGCCAGCACTGAACAGGCATCCCATAAGCTGGTTTCTTTGCCCAGAGGCTGGGAAAGGGATTTGGGGTCAGATAAGATAAAGGAGTTTCTTTCCAAACACCTCCAGAAGAGCCGATGAAGAGCTGAGCCCACCAGGGCTGTGCCATGGTGTGGAACTGTATCCAGCCAATTTATCCCTCTGTCCCATCCCTCCTTTTCCTTCCCTCCTTCCCTTCTTCCCTCCTCCTTTCCTTCCTTTCCTTTCTTCCTCCCTTCCCTCCCTTCCTTCCTTTCCTTTCTTCCCTTTCTTTTCTTTTCTGGTCTTTCTTCCCTTTCTTTCTCCAGTGCATGGCAAAGCAGGAGGCAGAGCAAGTCCCTTCCCACCCTTCCCCAGCTCGGCTGTGGCAGCGAATTTCCAATTTTCAGCTAATATCAAGGTCGTGACAGAAAGCACAGAGGCCCTGGTAGGACATAATGGCAGAAGAATTGTAAATGTTGCTTTTAGTGAATGCAGAATGAGGAAGGGCCAAGGAGGGGAAATTTTCCATTCAGTGCTGGCCTCTGAGAAGCGAATACATTTTCTCCTCCAGTGTGTCGCATTAGATTTCCAGAGGTGCTCGGCACCAGGTACATGTCATTAGTAACACTTTGCGTGGTAATGAATCCTTTTATTTCTCTTCCACACAGCTCATGAATACATAAAGAGCCCGCTTTTAGTCGCATCTGGTTCAGCTGCAGGAGCCTCACGTAACTTAATTTCGCATCCTCTCCAGTCGGGTGGCAAACCCAGCTGGGGCCAGCCTTAAAGGCACAGCCAGGCTTTGGAAAGCCCGACTCAAATCCTGGCTCTGGGGGGAGGATTTGCTTGGAGATGCCTTGGAGCCTTCTCCGTTCCCTCCTGGTCTTCCTAGAGGAGGAGCATCCTTTGTTTGCACGGGGATGAGCTTGAGTTTGGCCAAGCTGGGACAGCACCCTCGTGGAGCTGCAGTGGGGCCAGGCTGGGAGCTCTGGTGGCAGTGGGAAAGCCTCTCCTTCCCTGTCCTGGGAGGATGGAGCTGGGACAGCACCCTCGTGGAGCTCTGGTGGCAGTGGGAAAGCCTCTCCTTCCCTGTCCTGGGAGGATGGAGCTGGGACAGCACCCTCGTGGAGC
>JAWWTY010000052.1:1359793-1388580 GCA_035222235.1 Margarornis squamiger
ACCATTGCCATCCTGCATCCCACCATCCCTCCCTCTCCTGCTTCCCCTACCAGACTCCTCCTGTCCTCTCCTCCTTTAGGACACGAAGCAAAAGCAATTTGGGTTGGTTTTCCCCTTTATTGAGTGTGGAACAAGCAGGCCCCACTCCTGCTAAAATGCTTTTTCTTACCAAATTATTAATAATTTCTCAGCTGAAATGATTGATTGCCTTAAGACCAACGCTCAGCACTTTGCTGCTGGTGGAGTTTTCCAAGCTAAGATCAAGATGTTTGTTATGAAGCACCAAGAATTGCTTGGTTTTCTCGAGGAAGGTGGGAAAAGTTCAAAGAATATGCTAATAAAAAATCAAATTGTTTATACTGGGGGCTGATTGCAGAGCCCTTTGCTCAGTTGCTCAGGTAACTGGGCTGCAGAATTCACATTAAGGAATTCTCAGCTCCCTATTCATGAGCATCCAGACACTGGGGACACTCACCATTTTTTTGCCACAAACTCATCAGAATTTCCCAATTAAGATGGAATTAATTGCCCCCCACCCCTTCCTGCCGTGCTGCTGTGCCAAACACAGATCCCAGAGTGGTAATTTTGAGTGAGGAACTGTGGAACTCCTGATTTTGGGAGTAAAACCTCAGAAATGTGAATCAAAGTTGACAAACCTGGAAGGAACAAAGGTTGGAATGATCCAAATAAGGTCCCCACTCCCCACCAGAGAGTTTTGGAGAGAGGGAGGGGTGGAAATCCCAAGGAAAAGTGATTCCATTGCACCTGGAATGAGGATTCTGTGTTTCAGAGGAGTTCAGGGAGAAACCTGCCTGTCCCAGAGCTTGGATTCTTGGGTGTGGATGGGAGGAAGCAGGACAAACTCTGCAGGAGGTTTTTCAAGAAGTTTCCACAGCATCAACATGGCCAAATATTTCAACTTAAAGAGCTGGTTGTGCCCACAGGATTCCAAAATCCAGCATTATCCCACTTCCCACCGAGTCTCCGTGTCAATGGTTGGAAATTGAGCCGAGTTTTAAACTCAGCTCACCCAGCAAAGCAAGAAAACACCTCCCCACCCCATCCTTTTGTTACCCTGATACCCACAACACATGGGGAAATCATGGAATGGTTGGAGTGGGGAGTGACCTGAGAGGTCTCCCAGTGCCACCTGTGCCATGGGCAGGGACACCTCCCACTAGCCCAGGGTGCTCCAGCCTGGCCTTGGACACTTCCAGGGATGGAACAGCCACAACTTCTCTTCCCAACCTGTGAGAGGGCATTTCCCACCCTCCCAGCCAGGAATTCCTTCCCAATATCCCACCCAAACCCACTCCAGCAACTGTGTGTGGCAGCAAAGGCTGCACCACGAAATTTTAGGGCACTTTTGGTAAGTTCTCCAGCCTGGTGGTGGCTCCTCCAGCACAGGATGGGCATTTTACTCCTCCTCGGTGCCAAACTTGGCAGCTTCCAGGTGTACAACACAGGCATTCCCATGAGGAGACCCCAAAGGCATCTCCTAAGGACAGAAGTGTTGGCTCCATTTACCACCTAAAGATCCCGGGTCGCATTCCAAGAACCAATTTAACCACAGGGGAAATGTTCCTCTGGCCCCTTTGGGAGAGGAGTTACAAACAAGGCGAGGTACAGAACCTCCCAAAGCCCATTTGCAGGCACAGTTTGTTCTCCCAATCCCCTTTTAATTTAAGGACAGCCTAAAGAAGAGGGTGGGGTGGGCAGGGGGACAGAGGGACCCACCCCACATCCCATCCTGGGATGCCACAATCCCACAGCCCCTCCCGAAATCGGGATGGATGGGTGACA
Source organism: Margarornis squamiger (assembly GCA_035222235.1). Lineage (NCBI taxonomy): Eukaryota > Metazoa > Chordata > Aves > Passeriformes > Furnariidae > Margarornis > Margarornis squamiger. Next base: position 1,361,597 of record JAWWTY010000052.1, read on the forward strand.
TTTCAGCAGAGGATTCTCAAACTCGATAATTTTACCCCAAACATTCCTCTTAGAACTTCCAAGTGGTGTGTCCAGCCTTTAGTGGGATTTCTGGAGTGGTGGTGGTGGGAGAGGAACCCACCACTGTCCCCTTCCCCCCCAAATTCCACCCACTCCCTCCAAACTTTCCTGTTCTCCTCCCTCCCCCAGCGGGTCCCGATCCCTCCGATTTCCCCTGGAAAAAGAGAACATAATGGCAAAATAATTAAAAAAGAAAAGGCAGGAATCAAACCCCCAGCGTTTTAAGGGAGAAAGGGGAGGGGGCCTGGCAGATCTGCCGAGCTGGGAGATAACCAGCAGATGTGATTTTTGCAGATAAGCGTAGTAATTTAGATAAATCTGGAGGCTTTGGAGCCTTTCGCTTGCGTTCCTTTTCTTTCTGCCTGCTCGTTTTTTTCAATTTTATCTCGCAAGTCAAGAGGAGGGGGAGCGAGGAGGAGGGAGACAGGGGGGAGCTTAATCTTTGGGTAGTTTTTCTTTTCTTTTTAATGTGTTTTTCCCCAGAAGGTGGGATAATAGGAGCTGCTCTCCCCCCACTCCCACTCTCACACACACTCACTCACACACACACACAGAAGAAGCCTGGGCTATGTTTTTTTTTTAAAAGCAGCGGACAAAAATCAAAATATTTGAAAATGTATTTCATGGTAATTATGTCATATTTCATGGACTGATGCCACTACTGAAAGAGAGCCTGAATGCCTTAATTTGTATAGAAATTGTAATCATTTGTTCATTTCAAGGTGAAAATTGCATTTTTTAATTTAAATTGTATCCTGCGTGATAGTCTATTATCTAGTAAAATTGTCTCCATGTCTGAATGCCTTATATGCAGCTGCAATGCTTGTTACAAATCCAGTTATATTCATAAAAGCTTTGTCGATGTCTCGGGAAATGTGAGCAGTTTCTTGTGGGTTTCTTCTCTCTCTTGTTTTTTCTTTTTTTTTTTCCCTTTTTTCCCCCCTCTTCCCTCCCATTTTCATCCTCCCTCCCTCCCCTTTCCCCCTCGGTGATGGTGGTTTTGTTGGGTTTTTTTTTTCCTAGCTGAAATAAACCCATCTCTCCCATTAATAATAATTAGCCTGGGTATACACAAAAGGCAATTCTGGGGGGAATAGGGTGAGAGGGACGTGCAGGAAGCACCCAGGATTCCTGATTATTTATTTATTTCGGAGCCAGCCTCCTCCAGGGTGTGGATTGCTGGGGAAAAGAGGGGAGAGGAGGGAGAGGAGAAGGGAAAGGAAGGTGTGAAATGAGGGGAGAGGGTTTGTTTGGCAGCTCCTGGAAATAAAACTCATCCCCAAGTGATGGCAGGGACAGGGAGAGGCACAGAATGACTCAGGTTGGTGTTAAAAGAAAGATTTAAGTCACTTTTTGGGGTTTTGGATGTTTGGGAATGTGGTAAAGAGGAAGGAAAGGAAGTAGAAGGACACTTCACTTCCAGCCCTTGGATTTAAGAAAACCCAAATATTTCCTGTGCCATCCCACACCCGTGTCTCTCCTGGCATCTGGGTTGGCCCCTGGTGTGATCTGGGGTTGCCCAGGGTTTGTTGGAGGGGAAATAAAAGGGAATAAAGGGGATTTAGGAGTGTGGTGAGGATGGAAAGGAGGTAGAAGGACACTTCACTTCCAGCCCTTGGATTTAAGAAAACCCAAATATTTCCTGTGCCATCCCACACCCGTGTCTCTCCTGGCATCTGGGTTGGCCCCTGGTGTGATCTGGGGATGTCCAGGCTCTGCTGGAGGGGAAAGAGAGGCTGAGAAGTTAATTGTGGTATCCGAGATCCCCCCAGCACCAGGAAAAGGCTGGATCTCCCAAAATCCTGATTTCTGCCCTGCTCACTGCACATTCCAACTCCCTGGATGGAGGGAATCACAGACACCCTAAACTCACACTGAGCCCTCCAGGAGGAGAAATCCTTGTCCCCAGGGCTGGATTTTCCCTGGGAAGGTGGATATGGATGTGCCTGCATCTCATCCTCCTCACCTCCCACTCCTCCTTGAGCCAAAGAGCCCAGGACTCCCCATCTCCCAGCACCCAGTTTTTTGGGAAAACTCCCCCCAGACCAGCCAGCTTGGAGCAGGAATGCTGGAAACACTGCCAGGAGGATGCACAGCATTAAGGGAAGCCTGGCAGGAATGTCCCAGGAATGCAGGATGAGTTCCTGGCTCCTGCAAATCAGCCAAGCCGGTTAAAATTCTGGGCTGGTTTGCACCAGGTGAGAACGTGGCCTGCCCGGGACAGGATATTAATTATATTAATCCTTCAAAAAGAAAGAAATGGGCCTCCCAAGGAAATCCTTTCTCAGGCATTTAATTCCCTTTCATACACCTCTCCCTGCTCAGAACACCCTGATTTTATGCAGGGCCACAGCCCATTATAATAAACTTCCCTGCACCCATCGTGGAAAGAAATTGCTGCCGAAACGCTGCAGAGCTCGAGGCTGCTCCGCCAAATTTGCTGCCTCTCTTTGCTGCTTGGAGGGGAGCTGGAACCCCTGAGAGGGATCCAAAAGGGCTCAGGAGATGGGACTGATCCCCCTCCATCCCAGAGGAATTCAGGGTTTGGAAAATGGGGTGATGGTTTGGGCAGGGATGCTTCGGGTTGGGCTCGTGGGGGTGTCGGCATTGCCACCTTGGGCAGCTTCATTTCAACCCTCCCAGCCCCTCTGAGAGATCTGGGAGCTGGAAATGCCTGGCTTTGGTAAAGAAATGCCTGTTTCTGGGAAATAAATGCCTATTTTTGGGAAATAAATGGCTAAATAAGTGTTAGGGGAATAAAGAGCTATTTGAGGTAAATAAATGCCTAAATAAATTTGAGGGAAATGAATATCTCAATAAATTTGAGGTGAATAAATAGCCATCAGAGGTAAATAAATACCTAAACACCTATTTTGGCTAAATAGATACCTAAATACCTATTATAGGTGAATAAATATATGTTTTAGGTAAATAAATACCTAAATACCTATTTTAGGGAAAAAAGTAGCTGTTTTAGGTAAATAAATACCTAAATACCTATTTTAGGGAAAAAAGTAGCTGTTGTAGGTAAATAAATACCTAAATACCTATTTTAGGGAAAAAAGTAGCTGTTGTAGGTAAATAAATACCTAAATACCTATTTTAGGTTAAAAAAAAGTAGTTATTATAGGTAACTAAATACCTAAATACCTATTTTAGGTAAAAAAGTAGCTGTTATAGGTAAGTAAATGCCTAAATATCTATTTGAGGTAAATAAGGTCCTAAATAAATTTGATTTCTTTATTATTTTAAATTCAATACCTAAAGTGGGTGTTTGTACCTCCTGACTCTTGTGGAGCTGCAGCACCTGCTCCGTGAAAACATTGGAATTCATCCCAATGATGCCAAAAAGAATCAGGAACAGGTTCCCAAACTCTTGGGGTGTCCCTTTAAGGAGCAGGAGCTGATTTTGGGGCAGAGAGATGAATCCTTGGGCACTTCTTCCCACGGGAATTCCCTCAATTAGGCAGCACTTTTATGGCCCTGGAGGATAGTTTGGAATCTGTTGCCAGCATCCATAGAAATCGGGATCCTAAACCCTCTCAGAGCATCCACAGCTGGCAGGGCCAGGGTTTCTGCCTCCCTTTTCCCTAAACCTTTTCATGTTCCAGGGGGCATTTGGGGAAGAAACATTTCAAAGTTATTGAATTATTCAGTTTTTAATAAAAAGAGGGAAATGTTTCAGTTTCTTTCATTTTAGCTAAAAGAAAGGATTTTAAATCTCAGCTTAGAAAGGCTGAAATGTTTTGGCTTCCCTTCCAGCTTGTTCTTCCCTTTTCCTGCACACCTTTAAAATGATAAAGAATGAAGTGGAAACAACTCAAATACTGGAAATAGTTCTGTCTCTTCCTCCTGTTTCCTCTGAGAGCAGAATCACAGAACGTGCTGAGCTGGAAGGGACCCATCAGCATCAGCAAGTCCAAAGGTCATTGTGAGGATGTCCAGGAAAAGAATGGAAAGACCTTCAACCTTTTTGGGGAGAAGCTTAAAAAGAAAGGGCTGGTTATCCTGCCAGGTGTTTCTGCCCTCCAAACCCACAGGGCAGTGATATAAATATATATATTTAGATATATCTGTGTGCTCTGTGCCTCTGTTTGCCCCCAGTTACACCACCCTGAGCCTTCTCCAGCAGGAAAATGGGAAGCTCCAGGGGAATGTGGAGTGGGAGGTCAGAGGAGGATGCATTAAAGCCGAGCTTAGCTCAGCTGCTCAGAGCTGTGGGGTTGATCCCTGGGCTGCAGAGCTGGGCTTAGTGACCCTTGTGGCTCCCTTCCCACCCTGAATGTCCCCTGATGCTGCTAAAGTGGGATGTGAGGGGCTGGAATTCACCGGGAATAGAGGAGAAACCCACATCATTCCTAAAGGAATCCACACACAAAGAAATAACCGAGAAGCAGAGCAGGAAAGGAGCAGACCCAGCCCCTCTCCTGTCCCAGAGCAGCCCCTGGGGTCAAGTCCAAGCACACAGCACCAAGAGGGACACGCCACGGGGTCAGCAGGATGCAAAGCCTTTGCCAGGTGTCAGATGGCCCTGGATGTGATTTATCACTGGCTTATCAGCACATTAAAGCTGATGACAGCTCAGAGCCTCAATTGCCTGGCGATAGCTGTAGCAGGAGCTGTGTCAACCCCTCGTGGGCTCCATTACGCCCTTCATGCCCTTCAGAGGGCAAGGGATGGACCCTGGCAAGGCCTGGGAAGTCTCCTGCACTCCTCAGATAAGGCTGGAGAGGCTGGGAGAGAGGATGAGGAGCTCAGGGAACAGCTGAGGGCAGTGTTGAAGCGCAGCGAGGAGCTGGAACGTGCCCACTGCTGGAGCAAAGTCATTTCTGGGAGGGCTGGAGAGGGAGCACGAAGCTGTGACCTGTCAGAGCAGGGATCTAAAAGCAGGGATGTGGCTGGAAATAAAGCCTGTCCTGTTTTGGGGCTCCTGGGAAACGATCCCTTGCTCTGCAAGGCCCTCGGTGTGTGGGTGGATTGGCCACGGCAGAAACACGTGGGATTCGGGGTGAAAATCCAGTGCTGCTCGTGAGGGCAGGTCTGAAGTGGGAAGGGGGGTCTCAGGGCGGGTAAAATTTGCAGATGCCAACCCCAATTCCCACAGGATACAGGTGGGAAGCTGGGCTTGACTCTCCCACTCCCGTGGTTGTGGTTTCTACACAAAGATGAGCCTCTCTGGTCACTAATTATCCCAATTATGGGGTTTTGGGCAGCTCAGTGCCCTGGGCATCGTGTAAGAACAGGGACTTCCAGCTTAGTCCCCATTTGGAGACCTGTCATATCTCCCAGGGGTCGCCACCGAGCCCCTCAGAGCCCACCAGACCTTCACCCCCTGCATTGCCAGAGCTGCCCCCACCCTGGGCCAGGCACCCCCCAAGCCACAGACCCCCCCGGGGTGGGCACCCCTTGGCTCCTGGATCCCCCATTTTCCCATTTTCCCCACAAATGTGGATTATCCAGGCACTGGGAGCAGGTGGGGGTGTTAAAAGAGGGTCTCAGTGGGTGTTTGATAAGGAGCAAGAGGTGGACAAGAGTTTGCCATCCTAAGGGGCTGGTTGGTAAGGAGCAAGAGGTGGACAAGAGTTTGCCATCCTAAGGGGCTGGTTGATGAGGAGCAAGAGGTGGACAAGAGTTTGCCATCCTAAAGCCCTGGCTCCTCCACTGAGCCTTCTCGTGCCAGTGGGAGGCTCCAGGCTGGCACATTCCTGCCTCTTTTGCTCCCAAATGACAAACATGAGCACTCAGTTGGCACCTCCTGTCCAAGGGTGACCTCCCCTGGCTTTGGGAAGCCACCAACCCCTCTGCTGGAGACACCCAGAACTCAAACCCGGGGGGCTCTTTGGGCTCCTTTCTGCGTGCGGATTCCCCTCCAGCACCGCTTGGACGAGGATCAACTCCTTTCACACAGAGAGAGCCAAAACATCTTCAGATGGGAGCAGCTTTTGAATCCAGCACTCTGTCTGAAGGCACAGTGCTCTCCTCCCCACATGCCAAGCCCCCAGCCACGTTGCCCTCCGTGGTTTCCAGATATTTTGGCGTTTAACTGGAGCCAGGTGCCCTTGGAGCAGCGCGCTCCCTGCCTGGCCTCGCCCTGCCCAGCCCGGCTCCCAGTGAATGCATAAAGAAGGGGTTGTGTTGAGAACAGGCCAGGTAATTGTCCTTCCCCTTGGGCCGAGTCACAGCGCAATGAAATGTTGGATTTCTCTACGAGGCTTTTCCACCTTCTCTCTTTTCCACCCCCCGATTTCGCTTCTTTGAGCGAAACCAGCTGTTATTTTGCCTCCTTTGCCCCAAATATTTTCCTTCCCCCCTCCACCCCCCGGCTCTTGGCACACCACGGAGCGCATTGAAAGCAAACGAGCCACCCAAAGGGCACTTTTAATCCTTTTTTTTTTTTTTTTACCTTTTTTTCCTTTCCTTTTTTTTTCTTTTTTTTTCTTTTTTTTTTTTTTTAATGTATAACAGTTATGCCTGAGTTACAGAAAGACACCTACAGGCAGCAGGTAGTTAAAGCAAAACCAGGTTTGTTTGTTTTGTTTTTTGTTGTTTTTTTTTTTTTATCTTTCTACTATTCTACTCCATATAGCTGAATAAATTATGGTGCGATTATATATATACACACGCACGCACGCACGCAGCCACACTCCCACAGTCACACTCACCAGCAAATGGCTATGAGGCAAACACAGAAGCGACATCTCCGCAGTTACTAGGGGTAAGGAATGCCCTATAGTGCTATGTAGATATTCCCCAGGTGGGTACATGGAGGTGTTAAGGGGGGGGCGGGTTAGAAGCATTAAATACACAAAAAGTCTCGGAGCGACGGGCGTTTGATCTGCTGGGCTGGTGGACACAGTGAGGTGATGGCCGTGCTGTGGGGAGGGGTGAAGGCAGGGCTGGGGGGAGGTCAAAGAAACCCACTTAGTGGTGGTCCTTTCCCCCAGGGATGGCAGGTCTTGTGTGCAGGGGAGAGGGGGAACATCTCCAGAGTGTGTGTCCCTTCAGGTCTCATCTGCAGGCAGGGAAGAGAGAGAACATCTCCAGAGTGTGTCCCATCAGGTTTCATTTGCAGGCAGGGAAGAGTTGTGGAGCTGAGAGAACATCCTTGGAGTGTGTGTCCCTTCAGTTCTCAACTGCAGGTAGGGAAGAAAGAACCTCTCCAGAGTGTGTGTCCCTTCAGGTCTCCTCTGCAGGCAGGGAAGAGCTGTGGAGCTGTGAGAAGGTCTCTGGAGTGTGCCCCTTGGCTCAGTGAGTTGGTTGGATGAGGTGCAGAATGATTTTTGGGTTCCCAGGCACCCTCAGAGTCACCAGGAGTTGAGAACATGCTCAGTCCCCACTCGGTCGGTGTCAACCAATGACAGCCACGTGTTCTTCAGGGTGTGATTTTGGGTCTGACCTGGTGTGGTTTCAGAAGCACAGAATATTCTGAGGTGGGAGGGACCCACCAGATCATGAGTCCAACTCTTCGGTGAAGCCCTGCTGTCCAACTCTGGCACTGCCACTCTTCCATGCTCAGGTTTGTTCCACTTCAAGGTACCTCCCTCCGTTCTGTTCTGTCCCCCCATCCCATCCCACCCCACCCCTGAGTTTGTCTCGTTTCAGCAGAACTGAGGTTGGCAATCCAGAAAACAAACCAAACCAAAACCAAAACCGAAAAAATAATACTTTGACTTTCATACATGAACGTACCTTAAAACAAAACAAAGAAACAAACAAACAAACAAACAATCGAACAAAAAATAATCCCGAAATCAAGCCCATCCCGCCCCAAAATTCTGGAATGTCTTTCGAAAACACACGATAGGCAAATTTCTACAGTTCATCCCCCCTCCCCATTTTTTTTTTAAATTTTTTTTTTTCTTTTTTTTCTTTTTATTTTTCTTTGTTTTTTTCTTTTTTTTTTTATTCTTATTTTTTTTTTTTTTTTCCTTTAACTAGCACGGCACTCACTGTGTTTTTTAGTATTCAAAAAAAACAAAAAAACCAAAAACAAAAAAAAAAGAGGTCAACTTCCTATAAACATACAACACGTGACCAAAAATTTCCAACTAATGTACAAAGTGCGACCACGAGGGAAAGGTCAGAGAAGAGCTATTTGTGCTAAGCGTGGGGCGTTTCCATGGTCCTCTAAGAATCCTATTTACAGCAGTGCCCGGGTGGCCACGGGTTTCCTGGGCAAGGGAACGGGCAAAGAGGTTTCTGCAGAGCCCCCTCTTTTGGATGTTTTTGATTTTGGGGTCCTGCACTGGGCGCTGAGCTCGGGTTGAGTCCTCCTCGCCCACCGACTGTCCTGTGGGGAGGGGTCCTTGGGGGAGGTGTGTGCACACACGGGAGGAGGGGTGAGGTAACACAGGGGGTGAGAGAGAAAAGCAGGATTCTCTTGGCAAACTGGAACTTTCCTCCTGGTTCAGAAGGCAGCAGGGAATGCATTTGGTCAGGAATTTCAGTAGAAAGGACAAGGGAGTGTCACCAGCTGGAGCAGTAACGGGGCAGGGGACCACAACCTCCACATTGCAGGGCCAATGAGGATGTGGATTTGAAGGGACCATCAGCATTTGGGCTCTTAAACACTATTAAATGTAAGGAACTCGTTGGGCTCTGTTGTTTTAGCAGTGACTCAGAATGATGCTGAGACACAGGAGCAGATCCAAGCAGGTGCTTCAGCCACTGAGCCTTCACTGGTGTCCATCATGGAGACACCTTTGGTCCCCCAGTTCAGGTGTGGCTGGAGATTCCTGTTGGGAATGATGTTTGAGCCAGGACTGGAATCCAACAGGGATCATCTCTAACATGTAAACACTAAAAACCAGCATTTTTTTGTTGTTGTTGCTCTCCAAGATCTCAAAGTGGAGCAGAGCAGGGACAATCCTTGGGATGACACAACCAGTCCAGGGCTTTTTGGCTCATCAGTCACCTCAAGGAAATCGGTCCCTTTGGCCTCACCTCTCCAACCAGCTGTAGGTGCCACATATTGCCCTGAGAAAGGATGTGGAGAATGCAAGTGCTTTGTGATCCAAGGAATGTTTTTTCCCACAACTGAGAGGAAGATTTGTGTGTGATACAGCTGGGCAAGCAGAGGCTGAATTGGGAATTCTGGAGCATAAAGGACAGGAACCAGCCTCGGGATGCAGATGTCACCTCTCACAGGGCTCCTGCCCAGACACACCCCTGTGAGAGGCCACGCTGCTGTAGGAAAATGCTTTTGGGAATGTAGAGCTGGCTCTGCCAGAGCCATAAAGCAAAGCTGATGGAAGCCACATGTGGCTCCAAGAGGATGCTGAGCAACGTCAGAAACCAAACCCTGCTTTGGTCAGAACAGGTACTTGTCCATATGGCTTGAGGGAAGTGGTTTGGTGGTTCATGATGAATGATGGTGGGGCAAGGCAGGGGACAGTCCCCCAGGAAAATGTTGTTGCAGCTGCAAAAACAAGATCAGGTTATTTGGGAAGGATGGAAGAAGCAGCAGCAGAAGAGAGCAAGTGAGAGGTGTCTCCTTTAACAACCTAGACCAGACTCATCCCACCTCGTGGTCCCTTGCTATCATCAGTGGGCAAAAGCAGACACTCATTACCCTAGAGATATTAGATAATAAGGGTATTAAAAACCCTAACAGCCCTTGGATGACATTGAACACTGCCTGTTGTCACTGGGCTTTACACATCAACTCCTGGTGGCACAGACTCTGTGCATTGGGTTGTTTATCCCAGGGACAGCTTTCCTTGCCCTCTCCACATCAAATGTCTTGAAGTGAGTCCTCTCAACACAGGAAGGTGAGGGGAAAAAATCTGCAATATCAGATATCTGCTTAAGAATCCTCCTCATCACCACGTGCCAAAGGGCAACTCTTTAACCTGTGCTTATCTGAGTGGTGTGATGAGGTGACACAAAAGTGAGGGCACTTTTTGTCACTGCTGGAGAAAAGTGGGGTGATAAATCCAGAGAACAAGACCTGGCTTAGAGAGAGAGGGAGAGGGAGGGAGGCTCCACCACCCAACTGGAAGGGACTGAGAGACTGAGCTGTACAGAAGAGTACATGGAATGAAGGGGTGGGGGAAGAGCCAGGAGGACGGATGGGGCAAAGCTTTGTGCTGGCAGCGAGAGGAGAAGGAATGTCTTGGGAAGGTAAATCTTTTCCTGCAGTACAAAGAGGTGCAACCTTGCAGCTGAGAGCACCTTTCCTGCTGAAAGACTCCTCAGGTCATGTTCCCTCTGACTCCACAGCCACATCCATCGCTCCGGGAGAGGCAGAGCAAGCCCCGTTCCCTTGAGGTGACCCTTGTAGGAGAACCTGGCTTGGCTCACTGAGCTCACCAACACCTCTGACTCTGCCCTCTCTTGTCTCTGCTCTCATGGCCAGCTTCTCTCCTGCTGAGTGAAGGAAGGGTGACCAACAGCCCTCACCCCTCTCGACTGGATGGGCAGCAGCTCGGATGCCAGCGGGTGTGCCCGATGCCCCTCCTCTGTGCCATCCCATCTCCTGCTGCTCCCCGTGCCCTTTCAGTGGTGATCAGGTCTACATTGGTCCCTAAGAGGAAAAGCAAATGTTGCTCGTGCCTGTGCCCATCATCTCCAGTCCTCATGCAGCAATTGACATTTTCCAAAGGTCCCAGGCTGGATGGGTTTCCATCCTGCCCCTGCTTAGCAGCAATCTGGCCCTGCTTTGGGAGGCCACCAGTGGGAAGGGAGGGTAGAGTGGGGTGGGGGAATTTGCTGTCACTTTAATATATGTTTTTTCTGGTTTTTTTCTTCTTTGTGGTTTGTTTTGTTTGTTTTTTTTTTTAAACAAGTTCTTATATTTGGTCCATAGGTCTTCTGTGGTCCCGATTTCTACCACCCTTCATGATCAGCTTGGTTATTCCTTCCTATACAACATTTACCAAATTTACAGCAAATGGAAAGAAAAGGAAGCAAAACGAAACATTTCTCTTTTCTTTTACAGAAAAAAGGGAAAAAACCAAAAAAAGATCAATTTGGCTTTGACTATGCCAACTACCTAGATCAATGGAAAAGTCCTTAAGTGTGAGCAAAATGCCATGGCCAGGTAGTTTAGAGGGAGGGCGTGAGCTCGGGGTTAATAAATGCACCCAACCCGTTGTCTCTGGCCACAGGAGGAGTCAGGTCTCAAGAGGCCAGACTTGCCTCTGGAGTGCTCTGGAGGAGCTGGACACTTGGAGAGCCCTCCCAGCTCCTTCCCGTCTCCTTCGCAGCTCAGACTGGTGCGAGGTGGAGGGGACTTGGGAAGGAGTAGGGTCTGGGTACAGGCAGATCCCTGGAAGGCTGGTGGTGGTTTCTCCAGTGGTCCCAAGCTGCTGGAGCGGGCTGGTGGCACAGCTGGACTCTTCAATAGGCTTGGCCTGTCTCTACTGGTAGGAGACCCAGGACGGCGGAATGTTCTCCCAGCTTCATCCTGCGCTGTGTCGACAGACTCACGTTCTTGGCCAGATAATCAACAGCGGCTGGAGGGGAGGGGGAAGGAGAGAGGAGGAGAAAACAGCACAGAATCAGCATTTAGAGGCCATGGCTTTCAGGCTGTGTGCCCAGCTGGCCCTGCAGGCTCTCACAAAAGAGGCTCAGCACAGGGGCTGTCACAGACACGAGGGTCCTGCTGCCCTCCTGACAGCTCAGGCAGAGGATGGTCCTGCCCCAGTCTCGTGCAGGGCAGGCATTGCTGGGGCTCAGCACACTGTGGGGTGTGGAGACCTTCAAATCTCTCTGTGCACCCGCTGAAAAGAGCTAAAACTCTGCCTCTGCCACGGGAAATGATGTTTCTGAGGGAGCTGCCTGAAGATGAGCCCGAGTAGAAGGCTTGGGATAAACCTCCTGGGTGTAAAAATGATTCCAGAGGCTGCAGTGGAAGCTCCCCAAGGCTGGACAGGGCTCGGATCTGGCTCCTCCTCTGCGTGCTGATTCATTTCTGGGAGCTCTGCTGCCTGCCTTCATCCTAAGGGGAACTGTTTTCCCCAACTCCTGAGGTGATGGCACGGCTGTCCCGTGGTCTGAGGGCAAGAGGACCAGGGCAGGACGGTGCCATTGCTCGTTAGCTGAGCTTCACTCAAAGTCTCTCCCTCTCCCTGGCTTTAATGGCTCAAATTAGATTAATAAGGAGCTGGCAGGAGATGTACCATCAGTGCCAATGAGTAAACAAATTTCAGCCATCAATGTCTTGTCATCCGCCTGCCCCAGAGGAGGTCCCTTCCACACACAAATTCTGATTAGACTTGTCATATCTATTAGGATTCCTTTCACGCTTCTGCGTTCCATCACCGGCATCATTAACACGGCCCCGGCCTCGGGGAATGGGCAGCACCACACTCAGCTGGCACCTCCCTGCTCCTCACACCATGAGCAGGAAGAGGGTTTGCCATGCCATGAGCCAGCCAGGGCTGGAAGGAGGTCCAAAACCAGTGGTTAGGCCAGTGGAGCTGGACTGGTGCTCCCAGGACACCGGGATCCGGGCTCTGGAATGTTGTGGTGTGGTGCCTCTGCCTTCAAGGGGGTGTCCAAAGGGTTAGATCCCAAGGTGTGGATCTCATCCTGCCCTTCTCAGCCTGGTCCCCTGATATTCCAGGTAAGCTCGTTAAGTGATGGACTTGAGAGGTAAGGAGGGATTTCACTCCTCCTTCTGTGTGGTTGGGACTCTGTTCCTGAGCTCTGGGGGAACCCAGGGCGAGCTTGGGAAAGGAGGGAGGTGAGGGCTTGGAACTGGTCACCCTGCCCTGGGCAGTAGTAGCCAGCAAAATCCTAGAATCATGGAATCATGAAGGTTGGAAAAGCCCTCTGAGAGCGAGTCCATGTCCCCAAGTGCCACATCTACATGTCTTTTAAATCCCTCCAGGGACAGGGACTCCACCACTGCCCTGGGCAGCTGTGCCTGTGCCTGACAACCCTTCCCATGGAGAAATATTCCCTGATATCCATTCTAAACCTCCCCTGGTGCTATTTTAACCTGGGTTTTTTTGTCCTATCGCTTGTTACCTGGGAGAAGAGTCCGACCCCCACTTGGCTCCATTCTCCTGTTAGGGAGGAATTGGAAAATTGATGGCAATCCTATCCTAAAAAAACCCCATACTAAACCCCAAATATCGCTTTCTGTGCCAGTGGGAAGAGTTCAAAGGCACCAGGGTATCCCACGCCAGAAGTCAAGGATATGGTTTGTTGGTTTAATAGGGTGGAAACCAAAATAAAACCAGAAATTTGCCCAAAGTACTTTGGGTGTTTATTTGTTTATGTGAGAGAGAAAGCGTGTCTGGGCTGGTGTTTATAAAACAGAACAAGGAGGAGCAGAGTGGGAAGAGAGAGATTCTCTGCAGGCCAAGTCCAAAGCCTATCAAAGCCACAGAGCTTTTAATTCCAAGCCCTGGTTTAATCCCCTGTTACACAGAGCCTGTGCCCACCATCAAACCCCTCCCTTTTTGTGTCTGTGATACCTGTTTTGCTGCATCAGAAAAGGAAAAAAACCCCAAACATATGATCAGAACTGAACACCAAGAAATGACCTTGTGGAGGTCACCTCACACTGGTGGGCATTTAAAGAGCCTTTGAAAAGAAGGGAGGAATTACAACGGAGGAGGAATCAGAAGTATCTGCTAAATGCAACATGCACTGAAAAAAACAGGGAAAAATGTTGTTCTATCAAGGTCAACTTCATGGAAGTGATTGCTCTGACAGGACTAATTACCAAGGAAAACTGTTTCCTTGCACAGAGCTTCTTATTAAGGGGGTGGCAGAAATCAGGAAAGAGGGACAAATAAAACACAAATAGGGTTGTGTGAGGAGTTTTCCATCAGCATAAAGAGAGGCCCAAGTGAAAATTCCTGCAGCAAAACCAAGACAAACCCTTCTTTCTCTTTCCTCCTCCTTCGCTTCTCTCTCTCTCTCTCTCCCAGCAAACATAGCTCGGACTCCTTATTTTATTTTTTACACACATGGGTGTGACTAACGTCTTGCCCAAGGGAATCTTTATTGGAAATACATGGTATTGGAATTTGTTTAAGATTTTTATCAATAGCACGTGTGTCCAGCCTCACATCCAGAAGCGAGGGGAAGGTCAAGGGGTCACAGATCAAACCCCTGCAAAACAAAAAGAGGAGGGGTGTGGGGAAGCTGCTATTGATCCCGTCTGCCGCCACAGCCGGTTCTCATTTAGCTGGAGAAGTTAAAGACATTAAAGGGCTGTGACGGAGAGGGGAATAAAAAGCCACAGCCAAATGGAAGGAAAGGTCACTGAGGACAAGCTGTGGGCAAGCAGGAGCGCTCCCGGAGGAAGAGGATGCACCTTTAACCCTCCCTGCGTCGCTGTCTCACACCACCACTCGCATTATTAGTTTAACACCGGCAGGTGAGCCCTTGGCCGGCCTCGCTGGGCTTTTTGGGAGCACAGACAGAGCCTCCCAGGGTCCCTCTGCCTTTCAGGCCTCAGCTTTGGGTTCAGGATCACAATTCCAGTCTCCTTCCAGCTCTCCCAGAACCCCAGCCCAGCTGATGGGCACTGGATCAACGTGGTTTGGAGCAAAAGCTCTGGGCATGGCCCCAGCCCTTGAGGAGGGCACGGAGGGAGGGACACACACACAGTTCTGCATCACTAAAGGATGGCATTAAAATCCCCGATTTCCTTTGGCTGAGCAGGGTGAACATGTTGTAGGGCTTTTGGGGGATGTGGGAACAGGAGATGGGGAAGGACAAGGGGCTGGAAGCTGCCCTTTGCTGATAGAAATGTTCTACCTAAAATGTTCCAATTGGGACTTGTGAACTGGGCTGCAAAGGTGTTGGGCAGGCTGTGAGGAGCAATTTTCACCCCTGCTGGGTGAATAAACTCCCTTTTCCTCTCCAGCTGGACAGATTTCCACGGGAATCCCTTGCAATATGTGACATTGGAATACACAAGATGGTGTGACATATCCAGCCCTTCTCCCATTCCCTCCCTCTCCTCTGCTGTTCCCTGAGCAGGGGGAACACGACCAGAGCACTTACTTTGTCCGTACTGGCCATACTGGTATCCAGCCACGGGGTCCACGCTGTAACTGGTGGTGCTGTAGGTGGGAGGACAGTAGGACTGGGAAGTCGGGAGGCTGTCCACAGATTTGATGGAGTCACTCCTCTGGCTGCAGCTGGCAGAGATGGAGTTGGTGGTGTCCAGGCCACCGTGAAGGGGAGAGATGGAGAAGTCAGCCTGGGGCTGGGGAGGAACCCCGCTGGGATTGCTCAGGATGCTCATCACCTGCAGAAACACAGGAGGACACACGTCAGGGCTGGAGGAGAAAGGGAGGCCACAGCTGCCTTCATGCAAACCAGGGAGAGCCAACCTACACGTGGTGGTGCCCTCTAAAATGCGGTACCAGCACAGGTTGGAGAAGGAAGGTCTGCTCCCACCAAAGAAGGCCAGGCAGACCCCACAGCTGGCTCCTCTGGGCATAATGTTTGATCATAAAGCCCTTAACAGGGTTAGTGAAGAAGTTCCTTCACAGCACACTCCGTGTCTGCTCTTTTATTGCTGCCCTGCCAACAGTATTTGCTGTGCTGCTCACAAGGAATGCTGGACACAGGAATAAACTTGGGCTAAACTGCCCTCAACCAGCAGTCCCTCCCTTCCTAAGCATAAAACAGGGAGCAAAAATCCCTATTTTCCACAAGGGACAGCGCCAACAGCCCCTTTCTTGGGAAGTCAGAGCAGGGCTTGGTTTGCCAAGGTCCCTGAACAATCCAGATGCAAACCCTTTCTGGCTTTGATGCAGATTCAGCTTTAGGGATTCGAAATGTCAAAGTTCTCTTTACCCCCGAATGTGGAAGGATAACAGGTCCTGGTCCAGCTCATTTCAGTGCAGTGCTTGGTTTGGAAACGTAATTAAATTTGCACACAACCAATCTTCCCGCTTTGAGACCCAAAACAGATGAACTCTGGTTTGGTTCTTTTTTTCCCCCCCCTCTCTTTTGCAGCAAAAAAAGCCAGATTTGTTCCTGCGGGCGAGCTCGGGGTAAAGCTCTGCCCTTCCCAGGGACCCTGATCCCGCCAGCGCTTTAATGCAATTGCCTTCTGCAATCAGCAGAATTAGCCCGGGGCTGCCAAGTTAGGAGTGTAAAGAGTTTGCAGAGGGACGGGAGGGAACTCCTGATGGCTCTCGCTTGCTGCCGCAGGCTGGGCAAGGGCGGGGGGGGGGACAGGGGACAGTCACCTCGGGGGGCCCGTCGGGCGCTCAGATGCCGAGCGGCTCAAACCCTCCGAATTTAGCATAACCTTATTGACATCAATTAAAGTGGCAAATTGGAAAGATTTGGAGCCTGGCAAGTGGTAAAATGAGCCCTTTATCCCCCCCAGCAGCGGCCTGGGGAGCTATTGTGCAGGGGCTGCATTCTCGGGAGGGACACAAGAGGGGTTGTATTGAGAGGGCAGTGTCCCCTTCCTGCTCACCTTCCTCATCCCTCCTCCCTCACCTTCCTCCCCTTGGCCTGAATGACCAGCCCCACACCGGCCTTTGCTTTCTAAAGCTTCTCCTCCCCCCGGAAGGGCTCAGGAATCCCGCAAGGATGCTTTGCCTTGATGTCAAACCTCCTCCCGGCTCCGGCGGCCCGAGATGCTTCGCAGGCATTTGTCTGGCCGGGGAATTCGGGAGCAGGGCTGGCTGGACCCCCGTGGAGGGGGAGGCAGCGGCCAGGGGGGTTACTTAAAAAGCCTGGAAAATCAATCTAAGCCCCACCACTGGGTTTGTCTGCGGTCGGGACGGAGACACGGGAAGCAGCTTTGAACAAGGTGAGTAAAAGCAGCACGGAGCTCAACCCGGGGTTCATTTACCCTCTCCCTTCCTCGGGGCTTTCAGCCTGCTCTGAGCTGGGAGTTTGCTGCTGGTTCTCAAGAGTTAAAACTGGCTTAGCTGTCTCTGCCCTGGGGTTAGACAGAGCCGAAATTACCTCCAGCTCTGCAGCCCCTCCAGGCACAGTTAATCAGTGATTAAACCTCGAGGTGTCTCGATGAAGATGTTTAGCCCTAACTCTGTGCCAAAATGCGCCCGTGGAACTCCCTGCCCCACCACAGCCCAAAGACTGGGGGATGAAGAAAGGAAATTGCGTTTAAATGTGCAAGACAGTGGATTAATACACGAATGGGGCTGTCGTGCTTTCCTGGGTGGATGTAACATAAACTTCTCTGCCTCAGGGCTTTTGCAGCGGGGAAATCATGGAAGTGAAGCCTAGGGGAAGGTTTTCCAGCTGCAGAGTTATTTGTAGCCTTCCACTAAAGCCGGGTCATGAACTTTGATCTGGCTCAGCTTCGAATCCACTCGATCCCACGGGCTGCAGGCAGAGCTGGGAGCTTGGGCATCACCTTGGCTGGAGGTGTCACACCCCTGCCCTGACGGACATCCAGGACACTCACACCCCCCCAGCAGCCACCAGGCACGACTGGCTTTCATTCCCAAGCAGAATCAGATGTTAAAAAGCAATAAACATGCACGCAAACACAGATGTATGAATTATGAGTTATTTTTGGAAAGCTCCAGCTCAGGCAGCGCAAAGCCAGGCTGGTTTCCCTTCCCATTCCTGAGCTGTCCATGTCTGGAAGTGCTGCCTGGCCGTGGATGTGCTGCCTGCCCTGCCAAGCCCTG
Source organism: Margarornis squamiger (assembly GCA_035222235.1). NCBI lineage: Eukaryota > Metazoa > Chordata > Aves > Passeriformes > Furnariidae > Margarornis > Margarornis squamiger. Next base: position 1,379,251 of record JAWWTY010000052.1, read on the forward strand.
CAGGTGCAGAAAAGATCTTGTGCACTGGAAAACGAAGGGCAACTGGAATCACTCACAGAGCAGAGGGTTTTCTAGTCCTCTCCCTCCTGGCCATCTCCCCAAAAGAGTCAGTCAGCTGCTTCATATTACTCCGAGAAAATAAAAGGCTCTTGGAGCAAGCAGAAGTCACATTAACACTTCCTCTAAGGCCCTTTATAAAAGGAAGGGGGATGTAAAGCAAGGCTGGTAAATGAAACCCAGATTCACACTCTTCAAACTCAGGCACCGGAGAAGACACTTGCACAAATCCTGCTAAAAAAAGTAATTGGCTTTCATCAGTCGGGATCAGGAGTGATTTCTAATCCCAGCCCTCTCCTGACTCACAAGGGCTGTGCAAGTCACTCCAGCTCGGACTCAACTCAACTAACCTTAGTCATGTGAAGTTCTAGGCTCTGCTAATCCCCCAGAATCCCTCTACACAGAGACTGCCACTTCTGAAGGACAATCCAGCCCAGCCCAAGACCTCTCGCTGAAAGAGAAAGGGCTGAATTTCCCTCTGGAAATCCGGGGTGAAACGTAAGGACTCCGATATTTCCTCACGGTGCCTGCAGGGTGGTGAATGGACACGGGGCTGAGCAGAGGCTGGAGAGGGACATCCCTGCTGGATGCTGCCAGGGCTGTGGGTGGTTCAGAGCTGCAGGAGAACCCTGACAGGGGCTCTGGGCTCAGCTGAGCCAGGAGCCCCCAAAATCTCTGATTCCTCTCCAGCAACACCGACCACGGGAAGGATCTGCCTTTTCCAGGCAATTTGGGGCCGAGCTCCCCCAAGGTTGTGTTTGCACAGGTTGGTCAGAGGGTGGCATCCCATCTTGTCCACCCCAGGACGTGAAGGTGTCAGGAATAAGAGCAGTGAGAGGAGATTTTTAATTCCCTCTTGGCCACGTGGCCACCCAACACAGATAACCCTGCATGAGCCCCCCAGCCTCAGCAGGCCCCCGTTCTCTGACTTCTTGTTTCAGCTCAATAAACTCATTTTCCAGGCAACTTTTGAACTTAGGACAGTCTGAGGCATCTGGAGAAATCCCCTCCTCAAGAATGCAAAGTCCTCTTCCTTCTTCTTTTTGACCTTGCTTTCTTATAATTTATTACTTCTTGGTGCATTATCATCACTAACTAAAAATCAATACCCTCTTCACATCTGCAAGGTTTTATCTGGAGGGAAATCTGCTCCCTGTCCATCACTGTGACTGGCAGCCTTCCCTTTCCCCTCCCTCTCCATCACTTGTCTCTCCCTTTCCCTTTGCTCTTGTCCCAAATCAGTCACAGGAGTGGTGTGGGCACACACTTTGGGCTAAGTCAATACCAGCCACGGTGCCTTCAGCCTCATCCCTGCCCTTTCCAGAGGTCATTTGCCATGGGAAGAGCAGGTTGGGGGTCCTGATGTGTTGGGGAGACCAAGGTTAATGCACAAAGACCCTCCTGGATGAAAGAAGCAGCTCCCCCTCTCACCTCCTGCTGCTGCCTCCCTCCCCACCCTCATCTCCCCCCCTGTTCCCCCCCGGGACGTTTCATCACTCTCTCCCATACTTTAAAAGAAGGGGAGTTAAAAAAATGTAATTAATTCCCTCCATTTCTGAGCTGGCCCTCAGGGCCTCTGGCCGTGGAAACTGTAGCAGGGGAAATGTGCACCCTTTATGATAAACGAAGGCGGCTTTGGAAAGGGAAGTGCAATTAGGACCTTCAATCTGTGCAATCAGGCTTCAGATTTTAGGGTGGGGGGGGACAGTTGGGTGTGCTGGGGGGGCAGGAGGGGCTGGAGGGGCACAGGAGTGATGGGGAGAGATAACACAGAGATAGAGAAGGGGGTGAGCTCGTCAGGGGAGAGCAGAGAAGTTTGGTGCCCAAACCTTGCCCCAGCAGACCTGCCTGGTGCACCTTGGTGGTTTCTGTGGGCAGGAGCTCTCTGGGACATCCTGAATCCCCAAATCTCCTTCCCTGCCTTATCATCCTGCTAAGACACCCAGCTGATGGAGACATCAGGCCCTGGACAGGGCAAGGTTTGTATGGACCCCCTGTGATCCTACACTGCCCCATGAGCAGCAAGGCGTGGTGAGGAGCCCCAACTGCAGCAAACCACGCCGTGGGGAGGCAGGATGTGCCTGCAAACAGCATTTCCCAGAGTGACCCCCCATGCTGGGGAGTCTCCATTGCTGGACACTGGATTTGACACAGGGCAGAGGGTCCAAAAGCTGAGGCTGCCTTAGGAAAATGCTGCTTTTAGAAAGTGCTGAGCTGGGCTGAGCTCTGAATTAAGGGAGGATGGAACGAGTCTCACGGCAATGAAGGGCGTTAACTCCACGGGGAGGGTTCCCAAAGGATTTCAGCCTGGAGAGCAGGCACAGAACCACAAGGGAGAACCAGAGCAAGGGTCTCCTGATGGGTCTGTTCCCGAGGCTGTGGCACTGCTTCCCTAGGAATGGGTAGAATTCCTCCCTCCGTGGGAAAGGCTGGAAATGTGGTCAGCTGGATGATGTGATGCTGCACCGGGCCAAAATTCTCTGCTGGGAGGCTGAAATCTCTCTCTGTTTCAGCTTCTGGGGTGTTCCAGCTTACAGCACTTCCTGGGGAGTGGAAAGTCTGCCAGGGGCCTGATGGCTGGGATGGGAAAGGTGATGGATCTCGGGGGTTTACTAAGGACATGAGCCAAGTCAATGACCCTCCATGAGGGCTTGGTCTTTGCCATTTGTGGCTGGTTCAGCTCCTGCTCCAGGTCAATCATGCCCTGTCCTCTAAGTCTGGTTTTAGCTACTTGGTGGGGTCTCAGCTTAATCTTTTCCATCTTTCTTTTGCAGCCTGTTCAGCTGATCTTCTCCCTCTCCCTTGCAGAAGGCAACCCTTCCTCACATTAATGCTTTTTGATCTGTGTGCATTCATTTTCCCTTGGTGGGAAGAGGAAGAGTCGATTATTCTGTACATACATTAAATGGAAACAAAATGAAGAGGTGACTGTAGGACTACTGAAAGCCGAAGAAAGAGTTAGGAGGAGATAAATACAGTTTCCCCAAAGATCTTCACTTGAAAGGAGGATAAATATATGCAAATATGCCCCTAGGTAGGACTAAAATGACTTAGGTAGCAATCACTAACACTGCACTCACAAAGCCAAGCAATTAATTTTGAATATTTTCTAAATCACTAGGCCCAGCTGAGTTGCATCCCAACATTCCAAACCCAACCAGTAGGTGCACCCATGAAATTTGCTGTTGCAACCAGGCTGAGGGTCCAGACAGTTCTTCCCACTTCCTGCCCCTGGAAGATGCCTGACAAGGGCAATTGCAGTCCCTTCCATCTAAAGTCACTTCCAACCATATTTTGCAGCAAACTGGCACTTCATGAAGTGGTTTAGTGGTGTTTGCTCAAAGGTTGGACTTGATTTTGGGGATCTCTTCCAACCTAGGTGATCCTATGACTCCCATGAACCTGCTTTCAGGGTAACATCACTGGCTCCAAGCACGGCCCTGGTTCACACAGCCAGAAATGAGGACTTAACTCTCAGTTCTGGTTTTGTGTGGATCAAAGTTTAAGAAACCTGATGATCCTCTGCCTCATCCACCCAGGTCTTCACAACCCCTCCATCAGCGTGTGCTGGAGAGAACAGTGGATGAGCTCCCACAGTGTCACAAGTCCTTCCTGCCATGGAAGGGCTCCAGGGCTGATGTGGCTCCTGCTCTACAGTGGGAGGGTCTCAGTTTCCTGCCTAAACCTTCCACATTCCCTCGGAAAACGTGTGGTGGCCACGCCAAGTGTGGAAAGCTGGGACCAGAATCCCTCGAATCCTTGAATCCCTTCATCCCCTACATTCCCATGGGACACACCACACCAGAGCCCTTCCAAGTGGTCACAAACAGTCACAGTTTGGCAGCCAAGGACAAACCCAGAAACATCATCAGCCACTTCAAACCTCTGCAGGACCTTCCGGCGCCGGAGGGGACGGGGCTGGGACGCAGCGGGTGGAATGGAGATGAGCACTTGTGTCCTAAAATGCCCCTGTTCCACTTGATGGATGACAAGCTGCCACACACTCATGATGGAGAGGACTTTTGGGGGGGTGCTGGGGATGGGATGGAGCCGGGGATGCGATGGAGAGCTGCAGCGAAGCGGAGCGACGCGGGCTGCACAAGGAGGGGGTTAGGGGAAAGAAAAAGGCGGTGGGAGGTTATTACCTGATTGTTCAGGGCTATGGTGAGGTTCCACCGGGAGCACTGCATCTTGTTTTGGGGCCCCTGCTTCTGTAGAGATGTACAAATTACGGAGAAGGTCTACAGAAAAGTTTCTAAGCTATACAAAAGAACGGGAAGGTCTTAACCGTGGGGGTGAGAGGAACGGCTTAAGTGTGGATGGTGTGGGAAAGAGGAGTGGGCTCTTCTCGCAGTGGGGGTACCACGAGGGAACCAGAAGCTCCACGGGGTCATACATCCCATAAGGGCTCTGAGAAATCCTGTGGGAGAAGTGGAATGGGGAGGGGAAGGGAGGAGGCATCGCTGTGAGTGGGAATTACAATCAAAACTGCTCGCTCTAGAAACAGGAGCCACTATCCCTGGTATGAGGGCACCAAACTCTGCTGTCCCTGACATAAAAGCACGGGGGAAAGGCTTTGGGAAGCTGGGTAACCAGAGAGGAAATAAAAAGACATGCTGTGCCATTGTGGGGTGGGTGAGGTAAGAGGGGGTCCCAGTTCCACAGGCATCGATTTCACTGCCAAGGAAAACCAGGACACGGGGACTCATCCCTCCCAGAAACTGGAGAAGCTCAAGCCAACAGGCAAACGAGCACCTGGACATCCCCAGACCACCAAAGGGCTTTGGTTTTCCTGCACAGCTGAGCATCTCCCCCTGAAAATGGGCAGTTTGGGCTTTACTAACCATCAGCACCATTGTGGGTGTGGTGTTACCCAAGCACGGAGAGCTTTTCCTGGTTACATTGGAATTGCTAAGGTATTTTATGTAGAATAAACAAAAGAAGGCCAATGTTTCCCAAACGTGCTGGTCAGCAAACTGAGCCACCCCGTGACCCCCATGATTTCTAGGCAGCAAAATCACCACAGGCAAACTCCCTTCCTCAGTGTATTTAATCCTACTTTTCTCTGTGAAGGCCGAGGGAATATATTGGAAGGGAAAGGGTCCATGGGAAAATCCCTCTGGTGAAATATGGAGCATCTCTGGGCAGCTTTGCACAGAGTGTTCATTGAAGGGACAGGAGTCTTCCTTGTGGAGTTTTGGAGCTCCCAAAGTCACCTGGGGCGAGAAAGCAGGAAGGCACAGCCATGGGCAACTGGGATTCCTAACATTTCCAATCCCTCAGCATTTCCAACCTCGACAGAAGGACTCGGGTTAGATTTGGGGTTGGAAATGGGCTGGGCTGGTGTCTCTTCTCCTGCCTTCCTGGGTAAGCTCAGACCTGCTGATGGCAGAGGGAAGGGAGAGGTTTTGGGGCTCGGTGAGAGATACAAATTACCAAGAAATTAACTAACACATCCCAAGGTTTCCTGCTAAATCGGCCCTAAATGCACGGCTGGGATGTGAGGACAGGCAGGGAGGGGAGATCACACAGCACAACCTGGTCCCAGCAAATTAAAACTGCTTTAGAAACTCCTCTTATTCCTCTCTCCAGCAGCCCCACGGCGGCAGAGACTAACAAAGCCGAGCCAAAACTCACAGAAGGGTCTCCTCTTGCACTTCTCTCCCTCGTTTTAGTCTGATTTCCCCCCCCCCCCGTTTCTCAGCTAAGCTGCTCTCGCTATCACAGCCCCCTGCGGACACCGCTAATGGAGTGCTGGGGCTGACTTACTGCTTCCAAACAAGATTTCCTGGGATCCTTTGAGTCCTCTCCATGCCCCCCCTCGCCTGCCTTTCTCTCTCTTTTGGGAGAGTGGAGGGGAGCCTCTATAAATGTGAAAGGAGCTGCACTACAAAGAATCCCCCGAGTGGCATATCCCAGCCCCGGGCGAAGCTGCTCGGTGCGCTGATAGTCCTGGATGTGCTCTAGGACTCGTCTTTCTCTCCCCCTCCCTCCTTCTCTGATCAATCAAGGGCTGTAATCAGTTAAGGTCCAGCTTAACTGCAGTGTAAGATACACCAGTTTAGCAAAGCCGATGCCTCCAGGGTTCCCAGCGTAAATAGGGAGAGGTCATGGGGAGATGAAATAACCCCGATAAGTTCAGCAAGTGCAGGGCTGGCCGGGCTCGAACCACACACTTAATAACTCAGGCTGGAAGAAAGGGAAAATCCCAAGTGCTTTCCCACTGCCAGCTCCTTGTTTTATTGCTCTTCCAGCTCCCTGCAATTTTAAGGGGTGGGTTTCTCTTTCCAGCTCAAACCCAGGTCCTGGTCCTGCCTGGGAGAGCCTTGAGTGGGTTTGGAACTTCTGAGGATGAATTTTTAGATTCAGGACCTCTTTTTCCCTCCTCGCAGCTCCTGAATCCAGGGAAATGCCTTTTCCAGCCCTGCACAGTGCCATGTGCTCTCCCTTTGGGCTCCTCTCTGCTGCTAGGGAGCACTGTGGTGTTTCAATAGACAGGGAGCTGCTTGCTTTTGCCAAACATGAAGCTGCAAACCCTCACAGGCTCCGAAATCCGGGATAAAGGAGCTGCATCCAGCAAGGAGCAGAGTCCACTGATGTGGGGGCATCAGTGTAAACAAATAATAGGAAATAGAAGAGAAGAAAGTGGGGATCCTTGCTGGAAACACTGGCTTTAGTGGAATTATTCATCAGTTAAAGTTAAGATGTTCCAACTCCACCACCTCTGTCCCTGTGTTGCTCCATGGTCAGGCTTTTCCCTTCTCTCGAGAAATGTCCATTCTCAGAGATGGTCCAGGGGAAAACGAGCTCTTTGTGTTCCCTATTTGTAATCACCTTTACACTGTTCATGCTGTGCTGGATCCAAACATCTTATAATTCCATTATAATTCCATAGTGCACTTCTCCAAGAGGAGGCTGGGGACACTTCCATTGCTGAAATCCCAGAGCTCCTTTCTGCCCCTCAGACGGGAGAAATCCAGCAGGATTCCCTCCCTATCAAACCCACTCCCAAATTCTACCTGGTCCTAATCCCGAATTCCTAACTCTGACCACAACACAAGGTTTGGATCCAAACACCACCGTGTTGCCTCCTGTCTAATTGGGCATCGCCCCACTAGGAATTCCAGAGAGGGAGGAAAAAACCATCCAGGATTTATGAAAAACGATGCAGGCACACAAAGAGCAGAACAAAATCTTTAACCAGAAGCGATAAGAAAGCCCTGAAGGATTGGACTTTAGATCACTATCCCTCTTTGAGTCCTCCAGCTCTTTAAAAGCTATTTGGGCTGGAGTTTTCCCGTGGTGTTAGAGGTGCTTACTTAAGCAGGGGATGAGATTAATTCTTGCCTGGGTGTTTTGGCTCTCCTGTACCTGGGGTCTGCTAAGTTTGCAATGATTATTTCTGTAGTCATCACAAATGGGGGAAGCCTTTGAACAAGAAAGTAGAAAAGCAGAAGCTCCTGGGCTAACACGACATGAACTGCACTTCTTTTTGTTTGCCTGGCACTATTTGATTTTGGCCACGTGGGTAGGCACTCCAAAAGAAAATACCTTGTAGAATTACGAGACGAAGGCACCAAGAAGTGATTTTTGAGCAGCAGAGTAGCAAAATGGCTATTTTGAAAACCTTGCTTTTCTTCTGAGCGTCATTGACTCCTTGAACTAAGCGATTTTTGAGAAGAAAAGCTGGCAAAGCTGTGTCTGTGCCGAAGGGAAGGGTCCTGCCTCATTAAAATTAAACCTCTTTTAAAGGAAAACAGCAATACCTTCTCTAAGTGGGCATGTGATCCCACAGCACATCCCTTGCTCTCCTGTACAAACGCAAGCAAAGAACTTGATTCATTAACCCCCCCAGCTCCTGGCTGAGCTCAGAACTCTGGTTTGCGAAAATACCTTGCTCAAAAGCCTCCAAAAAAATAAAATAAAATAAATAAAAAGGCAAATCCTCTGACTTGCTGAGTCGTGGCCCTCGCTGCAATGCCAAGGGCAGGAGTGAAGGTATCACCCCCTTCTTTTACCGGAGCGGAGTTTTTAAGGCATCTCCTGCACGGAGAAGTTTAAAAGCACACAAACCACTGCTGATCCAGAGATAAATGGTGGAAAAGGGATTAGAGCTACTTAGCGGAGGAGAGGGAAGACTCAGGAAGGGCTGATTATTTTAAAGATATGACTATTTAAAGATAATGATTGCATAAATTTAATTAATGCATTTTCATGCTGCAAATGGCCGTTTTGTAATTAATGTATCTGGCCTCGCTAAGCATGGGAGATCACATCTCCCAGCCCCCCCATCCCTCCCCAATTCCCCCCCTCCGCCTCCCGTTTAATGAAAGACAGAAAGCAGATGACAGAAACAATTTGTCAGCCCGTACGGGTGTCAGATGCCTAATTGGTTGCGCTGAGTTAGTGGAAAGTAAAGGGGGAGAGGGTCGAGGCTTGGGGGGGCTCTTGCCTCTTTCTCCCGGGCTCCAGGGTGGGGGTCGGCGCTGGGCAGGGGGAGCCGAAGTGTTCCCTGTTAATTGCCGGAGATTAGGACACAGATTGGCTGTGGCAGGGACTGGGCAGTGACAAGAAGGGGACAGGAGAGGCTGGTTAACACCCGTGCAAACAAGCTGCCATATCTCACAAGGCGTTAAGTGGCGGCAGCGATGACAGAGCCGTGGTTATCCATCTCCTGCTTCCCTTGCTCCTGCAGCATCCCGGGACCGCGGGGTTTGGGGCTCGCATCACCCCTGCTCTCCGTCCTCCGGCTCGGGGAGGGATCGGGACCTCGCTGGGAAGTTTGGGCAAAGCAGAAAGGCTGGACCCCCAAAAACCAAGAGCCCTGCCTGGGTTTTACGTGCCCTAAGCTTGGGTTCGCACCAGTGTGTCAGCGCTGGCACCTGAGAGAGGCTCAGGAAATTCTCCGTGTCCTGTCTCCTCCTGGGACACAGTGGGAAAAGCGGCAAAATGAAGGAAAAGCGGAGTTAATGTATGTCCCAGCCGGAGCCTCGGCTTTGGGGGTGCCTTTGGGTCGGGTAATAAAGCTCCCATCTGATTCATTCTCCCCTGGTCGTTATGTGGAGAGGAAAACCTCCTGTCCGCACCCAGACACAAAAAATTATATCAGGGAGCAAGTCCTGAACTCCAGGGAGAGCTGAGCATCCCCAGGGATGAGCATTCCCTGTTTAAACTGGATATTGGGAAAGGAATTCTGCCCTGGGAGGGTGGGCAGGCCCTGGCACAGGGTGCCCAGAGAAGCTGTGGCTGCCCCATCCCTGGAAGTGCCCAAGG
>JAWWTY010000052.1:1400627-1411401 GCA_035222235.1 Margarornis squamiger
TCCTTGTGATTCCTCAAATCAACCCCAAATCAACCACTCCGTGTCAGTTTTGCCTCTTTCCCTTCAATCTCACAAACTACTCCTTGTGATTCCTCAAATCAACCCCAAATCAACCACTCCGTGTCAGTTTTGCCTCTTTCCCCTCCATCCTGCAAGCAGCCCCTGTGATGTCCCTACATCAGCTTGGCGAGCACACCCCACCCTTTCCCCTACATGGCTCACGATTGCCTTTCAGGTACTTATTCCCTGAAATAAGATCCCCCTCATCTCCAAACTGGATAGGCTTAAGGGCTGCCTCCAGCTTACAGCGGCGAGCTAAGACCCTCTGCACCTTTGATCAATTTACTGCTCCCCCCCTGCAGACCCTGCTGGATTTGTGATCTCCAGCCCCCGCTGTAAATTGATGCCGTGCACGCCTGTCTGATGGAGGCAGGAGCAGCAGGAGGCCCTCCAGCACCCACCCATCTTCCCTCACCTCCACCACCTGGAACCCCCTGCGTGGCACAGACCCCCCAAACCTGAGAGCCCCCCGTTGTACAGGCAGCTCTGTCTCCTCTCCTGTGCACTTCCCATTATCCCTGTGCCCTATAAACCCCCCTGCTCAGTCCTGTAACCCCAAATTCCTAAAGGGCATATTGCACAACCATATATTGTTCCCTCTCCTTATCCAGTCGGCAGGACAAACGTTCTGCAAGGTGATACAGCACCAAACTCTCTTCCACCTCACACAGAAGCCACCACAGCATCTTTTTGGGATGCATCACCCCCAAAAACCTCTGCTGGTGCTTCAGGACCACACAGCTCTTCTGAGCAGTTCCCCAGGATGCTCCAGGGGTGGATTCAGCCCCCAAAGTCCTCCCTGTGCTCTCAGCCACAACATGTTGCTTGTAGCCTTCCCCTCAAGATGCTGCAAGCCATCCATCAGTGCTCCCAGCAGCTGGCTGGCTTTGGGATGGGGGGGAACGTGGCTTTGCTTCGTTGTTAGCACCCAGAGATGGTGAAGCAAACAGAAAATCAACCGTGCTGGATAATGACCCCTTTCAAACCACATCCAGCAGCTCTGAGAAAACTGGTGGTCACGGCACATCCCCCCGATGTGAACAACACACAGCCCTGTGTCCATCTTCCATCCCTGTGTCATGATTCCCGGGCTGGGGAAGGCTGGAAGCTTTCCAGGAGAGCAAAGGACCCACCTCCACCTGCAACACACCGTCCCACCTCCACCTGCAACACACCGTCCCACCTCCTCTCCCAGCTCGGCACCTCCGCTCTTCTGTCACACCCCCTGGAATTAAGGCACTTCCCACAACCCCTCCTCGTGGAAAAACCCCAAGGGGGCAGCTTGGGGTTAGTGCCTGAGCCACTGCAAAACACGTAGCCGTGGGTTTTTGCCGTCCTGCATGGTTTTTCCCAGGCAGGGCACAGCTGGAGCACAGCTGTCTCCCCGTTCCCAGGTTTTAATAGGCACACCCAAGGCACGGGCACACCGCGCTGGATGCGCAGGACACCCGTGCCCTTGCACACACACACCCCCCCACCCACACACACACCCACCCCTACCTCCTAATTATTCCCTTTATTGCATTCCTGCCTTTCAAAGCTTCCCCTCTGTCTCGCTTGCCTCATTCCGGGGCTGCCTCGCCCCGATCCCCCCGGCGGCTCCGCTCCGTTCCCTGGGATATTGCGGCTCCCGCAGCCCGGAGCGGAGCGCTCGGCTCGCCGTGCCAGAGGTCGCTCGGCAGTGCCCGTCACCACGCTGGATGCTGCATTAATTGCTAATCTCTCATTTTCTCTATCTGCCCTGCCTGCCTTGTCTCGAGTTCCCTCATTAATCAGAAAGCAGGGCAAATCCCGCTCCTGGATCCTCCGAGTCTCTGTCTGCCGGCCAAGTCCCTCTCACGCTCCGCGGAGTGGGAAGGAGACAGGACCCACGGGAGAGGTGTTGGAGCAGAGCTCAAAGCCCCACCGCTCCTGTCCGGATTTCAGCAGGAATTCCCAGCCCCAGTGATGCCTGTTCCACGCTGTGGGTTTTGCTCCCACCACCCCGCGAGTGGGGTCGGGGTGGGAAGGGAGATTTGAAGGTTTGTGGGGACACATTCCCATGTCTTAGCCCCGGGTGCCTTAAAAACCTGCTCCCTGCTCCAACATCTGGGGGCTCATCAGGCCCTTCCACACCTCCCTGCATCTCTTCTTCCTGCTGTCATTGTGTCCTTCTCCTCGGGTTTTTTCCCCTGTATTTCTTCTACTTTCTCCTTATTCCTCCCTTTCTCCCCAGTTTGTCCTCTGCTGATACTCGACTTTCCTGGTGCAGTGTCACAGGGGCTGGTCCTGGACCCCCCAAAGCTCCTGTGGGACTCAAGGCTCAAGGAATCAACTGTTTGCTCTGCAATCCTTCAGTGCTCCGAATATTTTCATATCTCAGTAATAAACAATGTCCGGAGGCTGAATTAAGGCAGAAAGATGCTGCCTTATTTGTTTCCAATGGTTTTTCCATGTGATCAGAACATCCGAATCAGTCAAGGAAAGCCATGAAACCTCAAGACTTAAAGCAAGTGGCCCCCTCAGATACGAATTTCCCCCTTCCCAGCCTGCTCAGAGTTGGAGTCATCAGGAATGAGGCAAATAAATACGTATCCATTTTCACACGAGAAAAATGTTCCGTTCGCCCCTTTTCCCGTTGCCGGGAGCAGAGGCGTCTAATTGACAAGAGCAGATGGGCTTTGTTTGCTTAAATATGAAAAAGAAAAAAGCAGGAATCTTTAGTGGAAAACCGACCAGCTTTCCTGGGACACGCAGGTTAAAAGTTTAGGGAGATGGAGCTGCATTTGACACCGAGCGAGGGAAAAATGCCAGCGCGGTCTCGGCACAGCCAACTTCTCCCAGAGGGGGAACCCGGAGATCCCAGGCCCCTTTTCCATCCCCCTGGCCAAAAATAAAAAAAATAAATAAAAGCCAGGGATTCGAGCATGTGTTCTCCTCCTTCTCCAAAAATCCTGCCACAAGGTCGTGGGGAGGCTGGAGGAGGGAAGGGACGGGGAGTGAGGAATAAGTGGGACTCAGGAGAGGAAGAGCAGGCACTTTCTGAAGGGCACACGTGTTGGTGGAGGGAATGCCGGGGCTCTGGAGGGATGGGCAGGCAGGGCAGTGGGGAGGAGGCAGCACGGGGGGAAAGAGCAGGGACCACATGGAAAAACACTTGGAGGGTGGGAGAAAAGGGAAAGAGGGATGGAAAAAGGAGGTGGAGGAAGCCAGGAGGCAAGGTTAGAGAAAAACCCTCGTGTGGGGTGGCACCCAAGAGCCTCGGAGGTGAAAGAATATTAGAAGAACATGTTCCTACACTAAGATAAGCCGCAGAAATGAATCCTTATCCGGCCAAAACCAACCCTTGAAAATTCGAGCGAGAAAAGGGTCTCCTTTCAGGGAAACGGGGAATCCTTAATGCTTCCTCCCTCAGCAACTGTAATGCCAGGATGTTCCCAATCTGCTTTGAGGGATGGAAAGATTAAGAATAATAAAAAAATTGCAATAAAATATGTGTGAACGAGGGGGTAATTGTGGACAAATGCAGCATTCAAATTCATTTTTCAGCTCTTTTACACACCATTTCAATCTTATTTTCTGCTTGTTAATGAGATCTTGTTGGTTGGGGTGGGCACGGCTGCCCAGTATCGCTTGGGTAATTGCACATAATTTTCTCTCTACTAGTGATTTGCATCAGATTTTTTTTTTTTTCTAATTCTTTGCTATTTAAACCCCCTCCTCCCTTTCCCCCTTCCCCCCCCAAATCTCATCCTCTCCTCCCCTTCTTTCTTCCCCTCCCCTTCTCCTGGCCCAGCAAGACTCATTTTGAATGCCTATTATAGGCACAGTGTCTCCGACAAAAAAAAAAAAGGGAAAAAAAAAAAGGCTCCAGACAGAAGGGATCCGTGGCAGGGAGGGAAGGAGGGAAGCAGAGCTGTCTCTCTGGAGCCAGACACCACAATTCCTGCTCCCCTCTGGCCAGCAACATCGTGTCCTTCCCGATTGCCAGGTTTTCCACCCCAAAAAAAAAAAGGGCTCAGCTGGCTCTTCTCGTCCTCCTGCCAGGATCAGTGAGCTCCTGACAGGGATTCGGATGATCTCTAATCCCAGCCCGATGAGGCTCAGGGAAACATTTTACCCTGCATGGTGGAAGGGATTGGAGCCATGGGATGATGGCAGGAGAAACAAACTGTGCAGACTAAGAAGGTCCACGTGTTTAGAGGGTAAATCTGTGAGCAGAGCCTGACCTGTGCCTTGAGTGTCCCTCCAGGAACACTCTCAAAACTCAGGGATAAACCAGAAATTGTAAATGTGACTCTGATCTCCAACTACTGCTGCTCCACTGGGAAGGAATTTGCTCATGGAGCAGAAAAAGAAAGCCCACTGAAAGCCCTGAGAAAATTAAAGCAACAACTCTGAGATGGTGAACAAGTTTCTCTTGGCTCTTCGCATTTCTGGAATTGTCTTAATCTCTGGGTGATCCTGGGGGTTTGTTAAAAGATTCAAAGGTCTCAGAAATAACAGGCTATGGGAGTACATGGAATGCCTGACTCTGAACTGCACCTCTCTGTTCTCCAGCTCCACAGGGGCCACCTGCAACAAACTGATGGGCTTTTGCTTTCAAAGAACCCCTTGCGAGACCCCAACAGGCTGCTGGGAACAGCCAGACGTATTTAAGATACAGGAAATTTTAGGAAATGAAACAATGGACAAAACCCTCCCCAAAAAATGATGAGAACATTTTAAAAGGCAGAAGAGAAGTAGCAGAAGAGGCTGGAGATGAAAGCAGCAGAAAATACAGTATGACCCTATTTCTTTGCTGTTTGAAAAGCACCCAGGCAATCTCCCACCATCACAAATGGCACGGGAACAGCCAAGGGGGGGCCCGTTTTTGTCTTGTGATATAAAGTTTAGTTCACTTCATTTTCTGCCACCTCAGCCCTCACTGCAGCACACACAGCCCATGAAGGACTCTCAGGTGCTCATCAGGATGCAACTGGACTTAATACTGATTTTAAGGCCAGGTTGGATGGGGCCAGACCTGGTCTTGGGAAGGTGTTCCTGTCCATGGTGGAGGGTGGAATGAGATGGTCCTTCAGGTCCCTCCCAGCCCAAACCATCCCAGGAGATGATTCTGTGATTTATCAGGATATTGACCTCTTTGTCACAAGCCTTAGCCCAGCTCAGGGAGGGCAGTTCTGGGCTAGCAGAGGGCTGAAGTTCAGAACAGATGGATGCAGATGGGTGTTTGTTCTCAGGCCTGTGTAAAGCAGGACCTGGCTAAGGATGTCCTTGTTGAGGTGGGTGGGTATTCTCAAATAAATGGGAAATGATTCCTCTGCGGGACAAAACCGAGTTGGAAATATTTACAGAGTGTTTATGGGATCCCACCCATGCCCACAGTGGGTTTACAACCCACTCCTGTGAGGAATGATGAGACAGAAGCTCCATGGCCAGCAATCACACTCTGCATGACTAAGTTACTCACTCATCATATTTAACATTGCTTTGTGTCCCTGTATCTTGGCTAAGTTTTGGCCCAGGCTTTAATGCCAGCCCAGGGCAGCTCTGAGCCCCTGAGCCAGCCCAGCTGACCCTGTGCCAGCTGCTGCCAACCCACCAACCTTTGGGGAGCAGGGGGCACTTTGCTGCTGCAGGTTCTGGCTCCCCTGGGCTGCTTTCTGAGAAGATGCGAGCACCAAGTGGATCCTGAGAGCTGGAAGAGACTCCTGTGGCTGCAGCTGGTCAGGCCTGAGGTTCCCTTTCCCAAAAGGGCCAAATCTCTCTCTTATAAAGGCTGTCCCAGCACAGAACCAGCACAAACCCCTGCTCAGGTTACCCCAGGCTCTCACTGAGGTCTAGGAAGGAGCATGACATAAGACATCACTCCAGGTAGGGGTTTAATCACGTGGAGCTGCCCTTGGCACAACCGAGTGAGTGTTTTTGTATGAAATGTCACAGAAAACATCATCGTGGGATGAAGGAGCCAAAGACCAAGATCCCTCTCAGGTCTGGAATAGGGGGAAACCTCATGGGAAGAGCTTTGGGGCTCCAGCAGCTGAGCTGGGCAGGCACAAGGCTTTGTGTGCTCCACGCTGCAAAACAAGTGAGGGACGTGGCCATTTCCCACGTGAAGTTTGGGCACAGTTTCCCCCTGGTGGGTCCCTCTGTCTGCCCGAGGAGGGGGGACTGACGTGGTGTGGGGGGGCTCCCAGCCCTGCGTGGCCACACGTAATCCCCTCTTGTCTGCTGAGAGAAAGGCAATGCCACGTTTCTCCTCTAGAATTCCAGCTGCCAGCGCTGAGTCTGGGGGGTTCTGGCTGGGACACGCAATCCTGGGGTAACTGGATAGTTTTCCAAGAGGCAGCAAATGCTGGGAAGCTCCAGGGCAGGCTGGCCCCCACCTCCTTGTCCAAACTGCAAAGAGATCTCCCTGCTGCTGCTGCTGCTGCTGGGGGCTGAAACCAGAGAGCTGTCTGTTTGCAGCACAGACAAATTGCCATCATTTTCAGCTCCCAGCTTTGGGGTTTATTTTTTTCCCCTTTATCTCCTGAACTCCCTCTTTCCCTCCAGTCGGTATTTACCACTGCAAAGAGCAACCTGAGACACAAAGAAGAGGAGGAGAGGGTTGAGGTGTGAGGGGTTTTACCTGTAATGCCGTGGAAGGGCTGAATTATGCTCAGCGCAACAGATAAATTACACGGAGCATCCCATACAGAGACCTCACTCAAGTTTTACCCACCCTGCTACCTAAAAGAGGACACTTCTCATTCATCCCATTAGGAGTATTTCCTGTATCCTTCCACTAGGAACAGCAGAGGGCTTAGAAAGGCAGGAGGGTTTGATAAGTAAATCTAAAGCAGTCAGGAAATAACCCGGGTTAGCCTTTCCATGCACAAAAGAAATGGAAGAATTTATATGCTGCTATCTTGCCCCTCCCATGATTAAAAGCATTAGGAAAATGGGAATCTCCCCTTCTTGGGGGTGCAAAGCTCTCTTTTCTTCAGGACTGCCAGATAATGGCTCCTCTCTTTCCCATACAAAGGGCTTATTGGCTCAGGACTCTATCTTTCCCCAGCCTGAGCCTGGGGGCAGGGTAATTTGGGATAGGGATAAGCAGAGAAAAAGCCTTGGTCTGGTCATTTCAATGAGCCTCTGATTTAGTGAGCGGGGCTGGGAAGGAGATGAGGAAGCTACAGAAATGGAAATTGCAGGATGGGCTTGTGTCTGGTGCTATCACGTGGATCTCATCCCCAACTTATTCCAAGGTGCTCAATTGCACCCGTGATCGCCTGAATTCATCACGTGCCCTGGATTGTCTAACCTGGAGCCTGCCTTTGAATTCCAGGCTCATCTCCCAAGCCTGGTGCTGGTAGAAATGCCTTGGCAGAAGGATGGCTGCCTATTCCCCCCAAATTACACTGTTTGAGGCAATATTAAGCCTCGTGCCGGTCACACTTTGACGTTTTCCCATTCAAAAAGTGGGGGGTTTATACAATTTCAGAGGAGCTGCAAAGTTTCCCTCTTTCCCTCGCCAGTCAATGTTTGTTTTCACACTCGAGAGATCACAGCTTATTGGACCTCAAAATCCATAAACCCTGTTTATTGGACTGCCCTCTAAACAGATGTAGCCTTTTCATTTCAGATGCCCACCTCATTTCTCCTTGTGGTTTCACATCATTTTGCATTTCCTGTCCTAAACAGCCTTACTGGCCACCCTGAAACAACTGCTGCAGTGCACTTCATGTGTCTCCATGTTCCACAAGCAGGTGGTGTGACACACCTTTCCTCCTTTAAAACTTACCTACACCTCTCATTCTGACCTCGTGGAAAGCATGAGCAGAATGGTTTCCATGACAGTTGCTCAAAACCAAATCCCAGATCTACATCCCTGTGTTTTGAGGAAGCTCAAACCCAGGGCACTTTCCTAGTCCAACCAGTCTTGGACAAGCTGGCTTTGGCTAAACTCTAAATCAGCCACCCTCAAATCGTGGATTACTTCTAGAGTAATTAAAAGCATCGAGTGTGATGTCATTAGGCTAAAATCCACAATCAGAGGGCCCTGGAATTTTTGGCTCTGGAATTTTCTTTGGAGGGTTGAGCAGACAAACAGTGACTCTCTGAGTCCTGGTGTTTGTGCTTGGAGCGTGTTGACCTGGATGTGGGAACTAAAAGGACACAGAACGGCGCTGAGTGACATTGCCCATAAACAAATTAACTCATTGCTTTAGCTAGTCCTGCCAACAGCACTGACTCCCTCCTTGACCAGAACCCAGCCTGAGGCTCGCCCTGCTCTCTGAAGCAAGAAGGATGGAAGCTGGCCACGTACCTGCGGGGAGAGGCCGTTGCTGACGGGGTTCATGTGGTTGGCAGGAGCTGCAGCATTCATGAAGCTGTCTGAGTAGCTGGAGAAGCCGTGCCGGGCCCCGTAGGCTGAGCCGGTGTCGGCGGCGGCGGCGGCAGCAGCGAGTCCCCCCTGGTGCATGGTGGAGGGAGGCAGGGGCTGGGGTCTGTGCACGGTGCTTCCCCCGTCTGTGGAGAGACAGCAGGGTCAGCAGGGCTGGGGGTTTGCAGCTGGCACTGGGAAAAGGGTCTGTGGGTTTGGGGCATCCTGGTCGTGGCTGGTGGGATGCACCGTGTGTGTGCTCCAAAAAGCATGTGTGTGCTCCAAAAAGCATGTGTGTGCTCCATAAAGCATGTGTGTGCTCCATAAACTGTGTGTGCTCCACAAAATGTGTGTGCTCCATAAACTGTGTGTGCTCCACAAAGTGTGTGTGCTCCATGAACTGTGTGTGTGCTCCACAAACTGTGTGTGTGCTCCACAAAGTGTGTGTGTGCTCCACAAACCATGTGTGCTCCACAAAGTGTGTGTGCTCCATAAACTGTGTGTGCTCCACAAAGTGTGTGTGTGCTCCACAAAGTGTGTGTGTGCTCCACAAACTGTGTGTGTGTGCTCTACAAAGTGTGTGTGTGTGCTCCACAAATTGTGTGTGTGTGCTCCACAAACCATGTGTGCTCCACAAACTGTGTGTGTGTGTGCTCCACAAAGTGTGTGTGTGCTCTACAAAGTGTGTGTGTGCTCCACAAACCATGTGTGCTCCAAAAACTGTGTCAATAGAGAATCTGCAGAGCTGGGAGTGGGGAGAAATACCTGAGTTCTCATTTAATTTTGCCCCAAACAGAAGGCAGAAATTCCATTGTTAAGCCCAGCTGGAATTGGCAATACTCCTTGCACTGAAGCCCAGGATGGAGATTTATCCAGATGAGGGATCACCTACAGGATACTCAGGTTGTGGTGATGTGCTCAGCATTTCCGAGCTGAGCAGAGCCACAGTCAGGAGACACACTGACACAGCAGAAAGGACCATGAGACAGGGGACAAAACTGAGGAGTTTCCACTGACTTGAGGAGAAACCTGGTCTTCCCAATTAAAGGAAAACCACCCGTGTATGACAAGAGACTCAGTGGGATGTCATGAATGAGGGAAGGAACAATGGGATGACAGAATCCCAGAATCCCAGAACTGATCCTCACTGGAGGATGCAGGACTTGGTGTGTGTTGGCACAGGGAGGAGTGGGATACACACCTGGGAATGGGACTGTGCTTGTCCCAGTTCCCTCCAGGACAAACAGGATGAGACAGGGACAGGGAGGTGGCCTCACAGACCATGATGCTGAGGACAACCTGGCTTGGACATGAGGCAGGACCACTTAATGCAGGTGAGGAGCTGTGGGAAGGCAGACATGGCAGGGATCACTGCTCGTGTGCTTGCCCAGCCTCAGCTTTGTGAAGCTGGAGGGGACTTGAGGTGACAAAGCTTGGCTTCAGAGTGGGCCTAGAGAGGGGTAGGCAGTTTAGAGGTCCCTGTGAGGCCAAGGGACCACCCTGTGCTCCACCTGGCTGAGATGATGGGGGTAGGGACTGTAGAATCATGGAAAGGCTTGGGAGCTTAAAGCCTATCCAGTTCCACCCCTGCCATGGGCAGGGACACCTTCCACCATCCCAGGTTGCTCCAAGCCCCGTCCAACCCGACCTTGACAGGGCAAGACCGGGGCAAGAGCAGAGAAGCAGCGCAGGCGAAGGGATGCTCAGTGCAGGCGAAGGGATGCTCACCTTGGGAGATGGTGGTGGTTGGGTAGGTGGAGTCTGGCAGCTGGTAGGGGGGCAGGGTGGGCATTCCTGTGGGTGGGAAGCCCCCTGGCAGCAGGTGGTTGAAGGCTGCCAGCTGGTTCGCCCCCGCCTGCTTGCGCCATCTCGCCCTGCGGTTGCTGAACCACACCTGGAGGGGAGAGCAAAGGCCACAAGTGAGTCCCTCTGAGCTGCTGTCCCACCTCACCCAGACTGATGATGGTGGTGGGAACACGGCCCCACAGCACTGGCCAAAACCAGGTCCAAGTCCCTGCCTGACTGGGGTTTGTGAGTATTTGCCTCCAGTCCTCAGTTTCTTTTCAGGTGCTGAAGGTGGAGCAGAGAGGAAAGACCCCCTGGGACTCATTGAGTTGTGTCCCACCTCACCTGGCATCTGATGGGACCATATTCTGGCCAAAAACAGGGTCAAGTCCCTGCCTGACACAGACTGTGAATGTCACAGAATCCCAGAACATGCCAAGCTGGAAGGGACCCATAAGGGTCATCCAGTCCGACCCTCACCCCTGCATAGAACCATCCCCAAGAGTCCCCCCCTGTGCCCCAGAGCATCATCCAAACCCTCCTGGAGCTCTGGCAGCCTTGGGGCTGTGCCCACTGCCCTGG
>JAWWTY010000052.1:1420542-1431943 GCA_035222235.1 Margarornis squamiger
GGGCTGTGCCCACTGCCCTGGGGAGCCTGGTCAGTGCCCACCACCCTCTGGGGGAAGAACCTTTCCCTGAGATCCAAACTAAACTTCCCCTGACCCAACTCCAGCCCTTCCCTGGCTGCTGTCCCTGGTCCCCACAGAGCAGAGATCAGTGCCTGCCCCTCCTCTGCCCCTCCCCAGGAAGGTGTCCCTGTAATGAGGTCTCCCCTCAGTCTCCTCTCCTCCATCTGAACACACCAAGTGTCCTCAGTGTCCTCACACCCTTCCCCTCCAGAACCTTCCCCATCATCCCTGGACGCTCTCCAGTGGCTTCATGCCTCATTTTCACCCCATTTCTCAGTTTCCCTCTCCCAAATGACCACACAACCCCTGCCCTGTCTCCTGGCTGAACACATACACGTTTCAAATGGTTCAAGACGCTGCAGAGAGCGCTGGGAGGGTGCTCTGAGCTGTGGGGTGAGCAAGGAGGAATCATTTAACTTGTGTATTCTGGGAGAGTCCACACCAAAATAGATGCACTGTTACCACCTGGCCATTCTGCCTTGTTATCTGACAACGCTGTGAATTATGCTGAGGGATTAAGGACCATAATAGCAACACGGCTGCTCTGTTAGGAGGGATAAATAGACAGATTAGCATCATGGTTTCAATGTTAGACAAGCTAAAGAGATAGAACCAGACCGGAGGGAATAGGGGCTTTGCTCAGCTCCTCTGTGCTGCAGCAAATCACTGTTGTCTGTATGCTAAGACATGCCCTGCTTGTAGCAGCAGCAGAATTGTTCTGCAGCCAATTTAAATCTCGGGGCATTAAAACAAACCCGGGTTTAATGCCTGTGCAAAGCTGGGCTCGTGTTTCCTACGGTGCTAGTTTACCTGCAAGACTCCCGGGGAGATTTTTCTAAATGCATTTGTCTGCCCTGGTGTGTTTTATCGTGGGCAATCTCCCTTCTGCAACAGTGGAAAGGGCTTCTTGAGCCGTCTCTTGGGCTTGGTTTGCCTCATTTCATCAGAGAGGCTCTCAGGCCCCAGCCCTGTTTGGGGTTCAGAAGTATGTGGATAAGCTTTCAGGCCAGATGAGAATGCAGCTGCTGGACTTTGGGAGGCCTAAAGGGCTAGAAAACACGATTAAATTTCACAGCAACGAGAAAAAATGGAGCAAAAATCAAGAGTCTGAAGTGTTCAGAGGGGGGAAAGAACCCCCTCGTCTACGTCAGATCAGGAGCTGGGGTTATAAGGGCTTGGGGCACTGCAGCCCAAACCCTGCCAACACCAAACCTCTCTTCCCCAGGTCCTGCAGAACTTCAGTCCCCTGTGCCTTGGCCATCAAAGAAGGTGCAAAGCTCAACGTGAGCACCTTTCCCTGCTCCTTAGGTCGAGTCCTCCCGTAAATAGTTACTTGTCCCTGTGCATTTTTCTTCCTGGAAAAGGCAAATTGCTTCACTGGAGTGCTGGCCCACTGCAGTGGTGCTTGGCTGCAAAAAGGAGGGTACACACAGCTCCACACTCTAATTTCTGTGAGGTTCTCTGGATCACAGCCTGGTACTGCTCCTTCGACGTGTCCTTCAGCCACTGTCGTGCTGTGGAAGCAGTTTAATTAAAACCTGCTAATGATAGCTGTGATCACGATGGCTTAGGAAGGACCTCGGCCTGGGCAGCCCTTAATTTCACGCTGTTATTTACATCCATCCACAGTGAAAGCAACAAAAGCCCAGTTTCCTTTGAAGAGTTGGTCTAAATTAAGCCCCTGAAGTGTTTACAGTGCTGATGTCAGGTCCTTGGCTCCAAAAACCTCTTTTTTTGTTTCCAAAAAAGACCTGTTCCTACTGCCCAACCTGCCAGCACCTTCCAAGAGCGTGACAGAAATGGGTCAGCTCACATCCGATGCCCATTGACCAGCGGGGCCCATGCAGGTCACAATCCCTGCGCCCACTTTTGGCACCCAAAGCTGCTCAAATAAATCTAGGACAGAGTTAAGGAGGGAGAAGTGAATGAATGTGGGGGTCTGTGGCACTTTACAACTCTTTTCTCCAGGGCGATTCCACAGTTTCTAGGAGGAGTGAGCAACACAAAGGGATAAATCACCTTTTGTTCGCCCTGGTCACATAAAGAGGACAGTCCTATCCTTCCCTCATGGATGTGCAAGTCAAGTTTTGAACCAGGGAGATGGCCCTTGGCTCCTCCTCTCATATGATTTGATTCCACTTTCACAGTTAAGGGCATAAAAGTTGAGTATTTTTGGTAGCTGAAGCTAAGGAGATAAATAAGAGAAAAAGGCCTGAGCTGGAAGAGCTTCCACCCCCCCCCAAATAATAAAGATCTCAGTGTTGAGAACAGCATTTAAAATTCAAACACCTGAAGGGAGAACACACTCAAGGCCTGAATCCAAGAAGCTTGGAAAGTGCTGGAGATGTTTTGTTCAGAATTAAAATGTACATGTGGGTGTGATGGCTCCTCCTGTCCTGATCCTCCACATCTGTGATGGCTCCTCCTGTCCTGATCCTCCACATCCAGTGAGGACCCTTTAGATTTTATAGTTGAGGTTCCTTTATATTTTAAGGGAGACAAAAGGATACTCTGGATCCTTTTTCCAGCCAGGTAGGGTGAAAAAAAGTCCTTTTCATGAGCCATTTTGGTTTACAATGCACATGGGCTTGTGAGGAAAGGAAAGATGAATTCCAAGAGGGTGGATTATCACCAAAGAATTTCGGTTCTTAATCATTTTCCTCCTGTGACTCCAGGAAAGTTGTTGCTTTTCTGATTTGAAGTCAGTGCTTCAACACATTTTAGTCCCTGCCTCTGATTAGCACCCTAAACTGAGGCTAAACCCCACATTTTCTTGCAGTTCAGTTTATTTCCACAACCAGCCCTCTGAGACAGAGGCTCTCTCGAAGGGCCAGAAGGCACCAGACCCAGCACGGCAAGATCTTGGAGCACCTTGGTTGCAAACAAACAAATAATAAATGATAATAATAATAATAATAATAAATACACCTGAATTGCCACCTACACATCACAACGTAACGTTCCCTCCAAAAGCAACTGGAGAATCCGGCCCCAAATACACCAAAACCTTCCACAAAGCCATTGATAGGATTTACCTCCCTGTGCAGAGGAAGGGACATTTCATGGCCCAAACAGGTTGATTCTGCCCCTTCTTTAGAACCCGGGGGGGGGAAAAAGAAAAAAAGAAATAAATAAATAAAAAAGGAGATACTTTCCAGCTAATGACGTTAGCAAGTCTTTCCCTTCCCCCGCCTCAAAGGTGGCTCAGGCCTTTCTGCTCATAAATCATTTTATTGGGAGCTAAAATACAGAGGCTGGAGCATCTCCCTGTAATGCGAGGTGCACTTCAAAGGGAACCTGCTTTCATTTCCCAACAGTTAAAGGTTTATCAGCCACTAAAGATTCCCCCTGCCAGAGGATCCTGTTACACCATGGTAAGCCTGGGGTGAAGGCGATGGCTGCTAAAACCAGGAGGAAGAGGAGGAAGGGGAGGAAGGGGAGGAAGTTTAGAAGCTGCTGGGGATGGTTTTTTCGGGGCTGCCGGGGCTGCATTGCATGGTTGGAGTTTTATGCTGGGACAAGGCTTGGGCGAAGGGCTGTGTGAGAAACTCAAGACTGTGTGAGAAACTCAAGAGCAGAAAAACCAGGGCAGAAACGGGATTTTTCTTTAAAAAGGGAGTTTTTCATGGGTGTTTCGTAGCAGAGACCCTGTGCTGTGTGAATGTGCTGCTTTCCAGGGATGTGGAAGAGCAATACAGCCCACTGGAAACAACAGTTTGTACCTGCTGAAGGCATTTGAGGCTTTTTGTTCTTTCCCTGGGAATTGTTTTCCAAAGAATATATGAAGTGGGCAGATGTGTTAGAGAAACTGCTCGGCATTGCTGGGGAGAGGAAGGAGTTAGATACAAAAATGCCCTCGTGGAAAAGAGCTGGAAAGAAAATATCTGAGGAGGTTCTTCATGTTCTAGTCAAGCCCAGAGTCCCTCAGTGTGCCACCTGCTCCAAGGATCCCCCTCAATCCCTCAGCTCCCCATTCCCTTCCCAGATGGGAGAGGGAGGAATGCACAGACTGGAAAACCCTGCCCAATTCCTCACTGCAGAACCAGCTGATTGCAGGAGGGCCCATCCTCCCAGCCAGGCTGGGCTTGGGGCAAAGGTTAGAACTGGTTCTTATTTAACCCCAAGGTTTGCACCCAGCTCTGCCAAGAGGCAGCCCGAGATGTCCCAGCCACTTGTTCCCCACGAGCAGAGAAGCTGCAGAAGCAGCTGCCTGCCAGGATGGGGCTGGACTGAATTATCCCGCCCAGATATGGGTCAGCTCCCACAATTTGTCAGACAAGGAGAGGAAAGGAAGGTCAAGAAGAGCCTCCTGTGGGAAAGAAAGCCTGTTGTGTTCCTGCTCAGCCCCTAATCAGGACTCGATGTGGGAGAAAGATGGATGGCGTGAATGAGCTCCTAAATGGAAACAGGGATGGAAAAGCCAAGTCAGCCCTTTGCTCTTGGGCAGAATGGAAGAGGATCGACACGTGTTTGTGTTCACAGGCCCAGGGGGCTGCAGGAGCCACGGGGGAAAGAGTCACATGGCCATTTATGGCCTAAGCACACCCCAAAAAATTCCACCAAAGCCAAAGGAGGTCCCTTGCCAGGCTGCAGGTCGGGTCCTCTCCAGGTTCTCCTCGGAATCACAGCTGATCACCTTGGCCACCCTGGTCCAAAAATGCTGCAAATTGTGGGTTTCCCAGGAGGGTGAAGCAGAAGGATTTTAGGGAGGAACTCTACACCAAGGGATATTTACTGCTCCAAATGCCTTTTTTTTCAGGTGGAAAGGGTTGGGATGTGATGGTGAATTGGGGTCCTGCAAGTCCATACAGAGGTTTAGTGATGAAGATGCTTCCTCTGCCAGGTGCTGAGGGGTGTGAAAACCACACACCAGAGACCTACAGACATCACTGGGGCTGCTGAGATCATTCTTGGAACAAACAGGATGGGAAAACACAGATTTCCCAGGCTGCACCTGCAGACACTTTGGTTCAGTGCTGAGCCTCTGCCACGGGTGGGTGATACGGTTAAAATACATATTAAACAAGGTTAGTGGAGCAGAACAAATGACTCCTCACAAATGAGATTATCCAATGAATTTCACCTCTGTTCCTCCTGGCATCTCCCAGGTCCTGAAGGTGTTAGCTATTTATAACAACCTACTGAATTGCCATAAACAGGTTCTGGGATGTGGAGTTGTTTGGGTTTGTTTGTTTGGGTTTCTTTGCAAACCACTTGTATTTTTGAACAAATCATTCCCAGCAGTGAAATATTTTTATTGTGACATTGATTGCTTTGCTCTTGCAATATCCTTTCAAACAGTTCCTCAAGGAAAAGGCCACCCCTCCCTTGAAATGATCATCTCAGTAGGAACATTTCGTAGCTCCTAATGGATTTCATACTCCAGGCAGGGAAGCAGGAGAAGTGGGATGGATCTGTCCACTTCCACACCACCCCAAGCCCAGCTTGGAACTCCTGCATTCAGAACTCCAGGCCCAGCCCTGCCCACTGATGCAGCTTTGCTACTTCCTGCAATGGGAGTTTGTAATATTTACAAATTTTTAAATATTATCACTGAATAAACCAGCTTTTGGAGACCCAAATGTTGTGTTTTCCAGCTCCCCGTTTTCCGGGCCTGTCTCTCAGTGATGATTTCAGCTGCCAGAGGAAATTCTGCTAAAATAGAATAAAATTTGAGCTAAACCCTGATTTTACCTCTCTTTATAAACCCAAGGTCTGAGGATGAATGGGACTTGAGGGAGCTGAATTAGGAAGGGTTCACTGCTGTCAGAAAGCAGCTGCAAGGCGCTGTATTTATAAACTGCTTTCTCACTTGCACACTTCCTTCTTAGACGGCCAAGTCTTAACGGTGTTAAGAATTGCATTTAAACATTTCAGGAGAGGCTTTGATGTTCACACCTCACGGAGGTGAAGGAGATGTTGGAGAGTAGATTTCCTGCTGCTATTGTTTGGCTCCGGATAGGCTGGGCTTTAGCAGCAGATCAGCAGCACATCGATCCCCGCTATCAAGATTTGCTTTGAAAAGCTTTTCAAAATGGCTTAAGCGCCACGGGAAGTGGCTCAAAGATTAAAACACCCCGGCAAAACCCTCCTCCTGATTATTAGAAATATTTTCCAGTGTTGACCACAAGGGATATATTTAATTGGAGCCCCAGCAAAGAGACTGGGGAGGTTGAGGATGGACGAGAGCCACGTGCTGGCCGTGGCAATTGGGTCACTTCACTGGTGGGAGCAGAGGTTCAGCACTGGGCTGAGCAAAGCCTAGCAGGAATATTGGGGTCCATGCCCTGCTTGGAAATTTTGTGATCAAGGTTTTTCTCCTAAAACCTCCGGGAGGGCCTGTTTGTTTTTGATACAATGGCACAGACGCTCTGCTGCCATAAATCAGTGCGACTTCCCTGCCTTCCATTTAGAGCAGCGGAGAGTGCAGAGCTACACACAAACACTCCATCCCAGGAGCTGGGGGCTCCTTCATTGCTTTGGCCTCTGGGCCCTCTCTCCTTTGTCCAAAACCCAAGTCATTCCCACATTGTTTAGGGCATCTCAGCTTGTGGCCACGAGGTTGGCACTTGGAGACCCAAAGTGGAGTGAGAAAACCAGGACGGGCCACACAATCAAAGAAGTCAGTCCCAGGTTTGCACCTCGACACAAACCCCCACAATTCCAGCTAAAAGTCAAGTTTTACTGCTCTGAACGGACTCCTCCACCCACAGCAGGTTCAAAGCAGCACTTTCTGCCATAGATTTGGTTCACAAAGTCCCACACTTAAAAAACCAGCTGCTCTTGTCAAATTATGCTGCAAGTTTTTATTCGTGGCTGTCGATCTCAACCGGAGCTTTGCCAGGAGGACTCCAGGATTAGGCTTATCATTTTCATCTGCAGCAAAGCATAATGCACTTAATGAAACAGTGCTGGGCCTTCCCAGCAAGATGCCCTCAGGCTCCCAGAGCTGGGACAACATCCTCAGTCTGTGGGACATTGCTGCTTCCAAGGGGGTGGCCACTGTAGTTCTGCGAGGACCAAAAGTGCTGATGCCTTTCGGAGGAGACACTTAGATGGAATCCTGGAGTGGTTTGGGTTGGAAGGAACCTGAAGGACATGGACAGGGACACTTTCCACCAGCCCAGGTTGCTCCAAGCTGGCCTTGGACACTTCCAGGGATGGGGCAGCCACAGCTTCTCTGGGCACCCTGTGCCAGGGAGGAATTCCTTCCCAATACCCCATCTGAATTTCCCTTCTTTTGGTTTAAAGCCACTCGCCCTTGTCCTGTCACTCCATGTCCTTGTGAAAAACCCCTCTCCAGCCCTTTTGTAAGCCCTGCTTAGGTACTGAGGCTACAATTTTAAGAGATCATCTCTGGCTTTTCCAAAGCTCAGGTGGAGAAAGACTTGCCCCTGCAGTCTGGGTACTGGATGAATTAATTTGCAGTTTGGATCCCTGATAAATAACTTTACAATCTGGTTACCTGATAAATTCCTTTACAGTTTGATTACCTGGTAATTTATTTTACAGTTTGATTACCTGGTAATTTACAGTTTGATTACCTGGTAATCTGCTTTACAACTGGGCTCTGTCTATCTTTATGTGATTATTAGGTGGTTTGGGGGCTCATTTGGAGTGTTTTCACTGGGGCAAGCATGCAATGGTTGCTCTTTTCTGTAACCCAGCTGCATTTCTGAGTCTGATTCATGCTGGAGACATGTGAGAGAACAACATCAACCTCACAAGGAATGGGAACAGCTCAGAGCATGGGGGAAAAAGAAGAACATTCCCAGCTGCCCTTTAAGGGAGGGGGAGTTGCCTCAGAAGGGCCAGTTTGGACACTTCTCAAAGAGTTTGGGAAGGAAAACACCAGGTGAACAGCACCAGGCTGTGGCAGCTTAGTGTGGCTCCTGGTAATGCTCAGAGACCTTCTCATCACCATCATCATCAGCCCTGAGTTTAACACCTTCATCCCCAAAAAGCACCGAGGAATGCTGAGAGACCATCTCATGATCATCACCTGTGTTTCACACCATCCCCAAAAAGCACCACCTCAAGGAATGCTCAGGGACCTTCTCATCCTCATCCTCATCATCCCTGTGTTTAACACCTTCATCCCCAAAAAGCACCTCAAGAAATTGTGGGAGACCTTCCCACCATCCTCCTCCTCCTCATCATCCCTGTGTTTAACACCTTCATCCCCAAAAAGTACCACCTCAAGGAATGCTCAGAGACCTTCTCATCATCATCATCAGCCCTGTGTTTAACACCTTCATCCCCAAAAAGCACCGAGGAATGCTGAGAGACCATCTCATGATCATCACCTGTGTTTCACACCATCCCCAAAAAGCACCACCTCAAGGAATGCTCAGGGACCTTCTCATCCTCATCCTCATCATCCCTGTGTTTAACACCTTCATCCCCAAAAAGCACCTCAAGAAATTCTGGGAGACCTTCCCACCATCCTCCTTCTCCTCCTCATCATCATCATCCCTGTGTTTAACACCTTCATCCCCAAAAAGCACCAAGAAAGCTGGGAGACCTTCCCACCATCATCCTCCTCCTCATCATCATCCCTGTGTTTAACACCCTCATCCCCAAAAAGCACCACCCCAAGGAGCAGGACGGAGCTCTGACCACAGTGACAGCTGGTGAAATTCATTCATATCACCCCCAAATGCCACTCAGCTTCATTTTTAAAGAGCAGATCTACTTTCCTAGCCTAATATTTGGTTTCTTTCATGGAAAACTGCATTAGTTCCCCATTTTGGTGTTCACTTCTCTCCCACTGAGGGAAATGGCACAGTAACACTTACTGAATTGGTTAAAACTTCATTTGCCTCTGAATTATATAACATTAATTGGTGGGCTGTGGGTAAAGACAGAAGGGTTTCTTATCTCTTTGCTCCATTTCCATGTAATGTGAGGTTAATTACAGGAATGCTGTTTATTCCTGCAAATTAAGTGACGTTTTGAAGGCCCCACCAGCACAGACCAGAGAGATGTGAGACACCCCTGAGAAATCCCTGTCTTTTCTGGATGCTGAACTGCAGAGCCCTGCTGGCAAACGCTGCCTTTCAGCTTCTCCACGTCCAAAAGAGAACTGCCCTGTGAAAAATTTCGAGTAAAATCGAATAGAATTCCTTTTCTGGCGCTTCATTTGGCAAATGTGAAGCTCTGCAGGACGATGCCGAACGTGGCTGTTTGTTTACTACAGTTTCAAAGTGTGTCATAAACCAGAGATGATGTGAGTAGCCTCGAAATGCACCGAGCTCGCAGGGCCAGAATTGCTCTGAGCCCCTTTATTAAATGAAACATCCATTTTCTCCCAGGCAGAAATCACAACGCTCTCCATCATAAAAAGTGATCAATAAAGCACTGGCTTGCGACTCCCGCCGCCTGCTTTAATTTTGGCATCGAAATAAAGGTTTCTCAGTGCATGGAATTTCCTGGGGATTAATATCAAAAATCAGCATCCAAAAGGCCCCCACCTCTTGGTGCTCCTTTATTCCCAGAAATCACCCACTGTCCAGAGCAGAAGAACAAACTTGCTCCTGCTCAGCTGCCCTTGGTCCCACCACCCAAACCATCCACAGGTGATGCCCAGAAGCAAAAACCAGCAGCTCTTTTCTTTTTTGGGAACAATTCCTGGGAAAGCTTTTTGATGCCGTGCTTTGGAATTGCCACCTCTGACTCATTATAGGGAAAAGCAGAGCCTGGGGGACCCTCTGCACCAAGGAATGTTTGGGAAAAACAACTTTTGGGGGGGAATTTCTGAGGGTGTGGGGCTGACCCGAGGACAGTTTGGGCACATTCACCGTTTGGGTTTATTTTATATTTCTTTCTAGGGGTAAAATAAGAGAAATAAGTGCTAAGGTTTGTTGGTAACTCGCCTTAAAAATGCAGCAAGTTTGGGCAAACAAATTGGAGAAGGATTAGTCTCAACTCCCCACACCCAAGACTGAAGTATCTGGTGGCTCTTCTGACTTTAGTATTGCTTTCAGAAGTCAAGAATTTCCTGGGAAAACGATTTTCCTACGGAAAACCACTCTACTAACAAAGGCAAGTTGTTTATGAGAATAGAGCTGTTCTAAAAAAAAGTCCCTTCTCTAGAAATTCCAGGCAGAAAAGCTTCAAAGTTATCACAGAATCCCATTCAAGGCGTTTTTTCCACATGAAAACTTTGACATCATCCGTTAGATAACTGCAAAAAACTGGTGTAAACCCCCAAAATACACCCAAGATCAAAATCAAAGCTTCCATTAAATTACTGAGTAATTATTTAACTGCTGGGTTTAATTTCTAATTCCATGAACGCTTGGCATCCAACTTTTCTGCAAGGGTGGAAAGGAGAACTTGCAGCTGGGCAAGGATTCCTTCAGCCCTGGACAATTAGTGTGGCCACATGAGTCAAGACATTGCCTTGCACAAAAACCCGTGGGAATTTCCACTGGTGGCCTTGCTGGGCGTGGGTTGGACACTCTAATCCTGATGCAGCCAGAAATCCATGGAATTCTTGTCCCTGGCTGTGCTGGGTTTGGGCTTAACCTTCTCACAGCTCGTACCTCGGGGTGTGTTGAAGTGTGGAAGCTGAAATGTCCCATCTCAGCCTCACAAACACTGCAGGGACCTTACAAAAACACTGCTCAGCCTCCCCTGAGCTGCCTGGCAGAGGAGAAAGCGGAGCTTGGAGCTGCTCCCCACCACCCCCACCTCTTTTTTGGGAAGTTTATTACCTGCCAACGTGTCAAAGCTCCACTTAGCTGGGCAGCTGCGAGCAGGCAGCCTCTGAGACCTGCCAGGGGAGTTTAACAGAGCCATGTGAGCTCCTCAGGTGAGGTCTGTGAACACCCAGGTGGGAGGGAGAGCGACCAGTTCTTGGGTGAGTTCACCTTTCACGTGGTGAAGCGAAGAGAGGTCAGGACAAGGATAAAAAAGAGAGACAATCCCACTTCTTTTTGTTTGGAGATTGCCCAAATGGGATTCCCCACGTGGTGAGGCAGTAAGACACCTGAGGCAGCAACACCCGAGCTGTGATCCAGGGATTGTCCACACAAGTGGCCCTGGGATGCAGGAGATGGGTCACAAAACCCTTCTCAAACATCTGCCTCCCCTTTCACACCTTCAGTTTTGGGGACAAGAAGGATGGGTAGATGTTGGTGTGGCCCTTCAGAGAATCATAGAATGAATCCCAGAATGGCCTGGCTTGGAAGATCATCCCATTCCACCCCCTGCCATGGACAAGGACATCTCCCACTAGCCCAGGTTGCTCCAAGACTCATCCAACCTGGCCTTGGACACTCCCAGGGATCCAGGGGCAGCCACAGCTTCTCTGGACACCCTGTGCCAGGGCCTGCCC
>JAWWTY010000052.1:1440578-1458765 GCA_035222235.1 Margarornis squamiger
CTGGGGAGCCTGGTCAGTGCCCACCACCCTCTGGGGGAAGAACCTTTTCCTGATACCCAACCTAACCCTGCCCTGACCCAACTCCAGACCATTCCCCGTGTCCTGCCCCTGGTCCCCACAGAGCAGAGATCCCCCATCCTCAGCACCACCCTCTCCCTTCCCCAAGGTGACCAAGGAGCTGCTCCACGGGCTGGTTCCCCACGTGCTGTGTGTCCTCCTCACCTGCACACGGGCCTCGGTGAGCTTGGTCCTCTGAGCCAGCTCCTCCCTGGTGTAGATGTCGGGGTAGTGGGTTCTCTCGAAGGCTTTCTCCAGCTCCTCCAGCTGCTCGGCCGTGAAGGTGGTTCGGCTGCGGCGCTGTTTGCGCTTCAAGGGCAGGTCTGGCTCGGATTCCACGTCAGAGCCTTCGTCCAGTCTGTTGCCTGGGGCGGGGGAGGAAGAGGAGGTGAGGGTTGGGTGGTCGAGGGTCACAGAGAGGCTGCTGGAAGAGTTGGGCAGCCCAGAGAAGTACTCTGGGTTCTGTCCATCAAAACGAAGCGTTGAATCATAGACACTCCACTTTGGGGTGGAAGAACCTCCAAGATCATCCAGTGCCATGGGCAGGGACACCTTCCACCAGCCCAGGGTGCTCCAAGCCCCATCCAACCTGCCCTTGGACACTCGCAGGGATCCAGGGGCAGCCACAGCTTCTCTGGGCACCCTGTGCCAGGGCCTGCCCACCCTCCTATGGAGCTCTGCCCATGCCCAACACATTCACAAGGTTTATATCATTTATGTTGCCCAACACATTCACAAGGTTTATATCATTTATGTCATTTCCTATCATAGTTTTTTC
This sequence comes from Margarornis squamiger, assembly GCA_035222235.1. NCBI lineage: Eukaryota > Metazoa > Chordata > Aves > Passeriformes > Furnariidae > Margarornis > Margarornis squamiger. The sequence continues at coordinate 1,441,414 of JAWWTY010000052.1, forward strand.
CCACATTGCAAGGAAAGCTTTGGAAAATCCAAACTTCTTGCAGGAGAATGGTGGCTCACAATCCCTGATTCAGATCATCACAGAGAAAGGACTGCTTTTAATCTGAATTAGAAAATTTAGGGTTTTTTTTCTTATTTCAAGAAATTTCCTTTTTTTTTATTTGAAATTACTGTTTCAGGGGTGCACGTTTTGCACCGGAAAATGGAGGAGGAGCTGAAATAAGCACATAAAAATATAAATACATGATGTTTTAACTTGTGCTGCCCCATTTCCTTCTGTGTCTGTCAAGTGTTGGTGTTTCAGATTTCAATTCTTTTAAACCGTGTTAGGAAAGGGGGAAAAAAAGAACAACCAGGAATTTTTACAGCTGGAACAAACCTTCCCAGCTCTGCTTCACCTGTAGGATACTTTCCCTCAGCCCTTAAATTCCCAGATTTCAGCAGGAGTTTTGACAAACCCCGACTCCTACAGAATTCCGGTGCCATCAAAGTCCTTTCCCAGTGTCTCATTAGTCACTTATTCCCTCCCTCTCCCTGGACTTCTGCCTTTGCCTTCTCCCTACATTCAGCCTGACACCACATCTGTCACCTCCTGAGGCCCAAAGAAGCACAGCTGGAACAAGTGAAGCCGGTTTGGCTCCATTTTCTGTGGATCTTGGAGGGGACACACCAAGACCATGGGGCTGTGACTCCACTGTTTGCTCTCACGGAGCAAATCCCGTGTTTCAGGTCACGGTGTGCAGATGTTTGGAGGATCTCACCCAGGCCAGACTTCACATCTGCCTTTGGGACAGTGAAAAACTGGTTTGGTGACAGCAGAGAAGGAACAGCATGACATGTGAAACCTGTGAGGTGGATGAGAGATCTGGCCTCTGCCACCTTCCCCTTGTCTCTCAGGAGAACAGGAGGCTCTTTAGTGTGCACTCACATTTTTTTCCCTGCCGAGCTCCACTTCTGTCAGAAGCAGCCGGAACCCAACTGCGCTCACAGAGGAGGGAGTTTTACTTTGGGGGTGAACCTTTGCTAATTCAAGGATTAAAGCGGGACTTCCACATGCTCAGCCCGACGATAAAGTTCCCCAAAGCTCCTCACGGTGTTTTTCAGCCTCTATATTATCATCATCCAAAAATCTGGCTCTTCCCTCGCCGGGGCTGGGAACGGCAGCTGTGACTGCCCCGACAGCTGCTGCGGGGCGGCCGCAGTTTGAGGAGTAGGAGGCGAATATCCCCCCGGAGCTCACTTGTTTAGACTGAGATCACCACAAAATGCCTCTGCATTCAAAACAAAAATGCTTTTATGTCTTGGGGGCTTCACGGGGAGGATGGTGGAGCTGGGAGAACACAGGAGGCAGGGGAACTCTGCTGCAGGGGAAGGGGTGGCTTCTTTGGGGGGCAAAACCAGCACCCTAAGAGGTTTTCCCTCCTTCTCCCTCTGCCTTACTAATAAATACATAAAGGTCTTTACAGATACTCATCTTTTAGATGAAAAACCTTTTCTTTTTTAATTTCTCACCAAAATCAGGGAGAAGTTCCCTGTTGACTTCAGAGGAGCAGCTTCCTCTCCACATTTTAAAGACAGTGTTATTGCCCGTAGCAAAAGGTTGTTCCTAAACTAGTTTTTTGGGTTTGTTCACTTTGAAGGAAGGTCTGGAGTCTCAAGTAAAAGGAACATCTGCACTCGAAAATAAAAGCCCTCCACATCTGGGTCCCAGATGATTCAGGGCAGGTAGAAGCACATCTGGACCCTGGAGTCCCACGCTGTGCAAAAGCACATCTGGAAAGCTGTAGCAGGCAGTAAATTTAAGTTCATCACTGAAGTGATTATTAATTAGGTCGTGTCTTCCCTGGGAATGTTTGGTATGAAAAAAAAAAAAGATTAAGGACAGAGGTGTGTTTGTGTCCAGGGTGTGAGAGGGAAAGGGAAGGGAAGGAAAACACCGAGGAAGGAAAACACACAAAGTTAAGGGTTGTGTTTCTCTGCAGTTACAACACATTTATGTAGAGTTAGTACACACACTGCACACACTCAGTAGGGACTTGCAGCCTGTGAGCTCTTTGGCACAGGAATGGTTGGTTGGAATGGTGTTTCTCCTCATGCACCAAAGCCCCAAACAAGTCCTGTTGGGACAGTGTGACCATGGCTGAGACATCCCCTTCTCCTGCCCACCTGGTGGCAGGGCCATGTCATCTCCCTGCAGCTCATCTGCTCCAGCTGCTGGGACCCAGCATCTCCCCAAGCGAAGGGAAAACAGTCTGGAACAGGATTTGGAACACATTTCATCTCCCACACTTCACTTCTGTCTGCAGAAGACTGGGAAGGAAAACAGCCAAACTTTCTGCAACCCCTTTAAAATCCTAATTGAGGATCCCTGATTTGGTCATGGAGTTTTGGGAGAGGGCAATTGTCATGAGGAACAATCTGTCCCACCCACAGCCATCAGTGCTGCCCACGGGGTTAAAAGGGTACAGAGCCAACCCTTGCAATCCGAACTTCCCTATTCCCAAGCCTCCAAACAGCTCCTGACTGGCATCATCCCATTTCCCAGCCGTGGAAGGCACCCACCTACGGTCACCCTGTGAGTCAGGGGCAAAGCTGGGAAAAGAAGCCACAGTTCCTCGTGCCAAGTCCAAGGCTCCAAGAGCCCGACTACAAAGATGAAACCAAGAGGGCAAGAAAAATCCCAGGATATGTCTGGGACCAGCTGGTCTCACACGGTGCAGCTGCTCCTGTCAGACAGGGAATTGGGGAGGGATAAAGCTTTCCAGCTGGGAAGAGCCTGTTACACAACACATCCCCTGGCAGCATGGACAGCCTCCTTTACCTGCCTAACATACAACTCAGCAGGTCTTTGCCATTCCCCAACAGCTGAAATATCCTGGAGAAACCACTGCCACAATCCCCACAAAGATTCCTGGCAACGAGAAGCTGCAGGAATAACTCAAGATTATTCCCTCGCTGGGGATTCACCCCAAATTCAAACACTTCGTTTTATTCAACGCAGCCCTGGGTGGAAAATGGTTGTGAGCAGGGGGAAATCCCAGTTTCCAGAGCTGTAGGAATAATCACGAGCTGGTGGCGTTTGACACTTACTCAGCACAAGCAACAATGTCAATAGGAAGGTGGAGAAACATCTAGAAGCAGCTCCTTGGGTGGTTTGCCAACGAGGAGTTGTGATGAAGGATGGGGGCCAGCTAGCTGTCCACCACAGAGCTCCCCTAGGATACCCCACTGGGAAAGATTGACAGGAAAGAGCAGAGCAGGGAGGGGGAAATCTCACAGCAGGACAAGTCAGGGAAAGGGGAAAAATGAAGAGAAAAGTGTGTGTGTCACACACACACTCTCATCCTGCTGTCTTTTATTTTTTAAGAGCAATTCCAGCTTTGATTTTTAGTGTAACTGCTCTGTAGCTCAGAAAGGAAACACACTGCTCAAACCTCTTTGCTTTGCAATACTTTTAGGAATAAAACACAATAATTTTAGAAATAAAAAGAGATTTCACCGTGGGAGTGAAAACAAGGATGGCAGTGTGAAAATTCATAAGCTCTCCCCTCTTCTCCAGAGGGACTATTCCAATGGGCAGGCACCTTCTTGGAGCACAGGCAGGACATGACTCGTGCAAGAGGGGGGAAATAACCACGTGAAGGGACTTGCTGAAGGATTGTGTGGACCAAGGTCAAGTTCTACACCTTCAGGGTGAGCTGGGGAAAACTGAATGAACCCCAGTGGTTCTTTCTGCCCATGGAGATGAAAGTGGCCAGAGCTTGTGTGCAGGGGTGAGTGCAGGATGGCACAGGAAAGGTGCCAGAGAGGATGCCAGGCTTGTCCTGGGAGCCATTCCAGCATGAGGAAATGTGTAAATTATGGTCCAAAACTCCCACCCCTCAATAATGCTGCCCCAAAACACCCACCGCTCAATAATGCTGCCCCAAAACTCCCATTCCTCAATAATGCTGCCCCAAAACTCCCACCCCTCAATAATGCCACCCCAAAACTCCCACCGCTCAATAATGCTGCCCCAAAACTCCCACCCTTCAATAATGCTGCCTAAAAACTCCTATTCCTCAGTAATGCTGCCCCAAAACTCCCACCCCTCAATAATGCTGCCAGGTCAGGTTGGGGTGCAATTAGCAAGAGCTCTTTGGAGGGGTTTGAGAGGAGCAGAAATGACCTGGAACTGGAGGAAAGGACCAAGAAAAACCCTTCCTAATTACAGACTGGCTGTGTCCTCCCTCTCCCCATTCCCTTCACTCCTCTCCCTCCCTCCCACCCCCTCTGCCTTTCCCCTCTCCATTCCCTGCTCCTGGGCTCCTCTTAGCCCTGGAGTTAAATTAATCAACAGGATTAGGTGGAATCGGCCACAAGAAGACCCTCCAGGCTCAGCCTGAGCCCTTGATGCTCTACAAGGACCTGCTGCCTTGTCTTGGAGCACCTTGGAGCCGTCTGGAAGGATTGGCAGAGAGGACCAGGCATGAAAACGCATTCATTAAAGTGGGGCTCGGGTTTTGTGAGAGGGGAAAGGGGAGCTGAACACTATTTCTCATCTCATTTCCTCTCTTCCTCTCTTCCTTCCAGCTGCACCAGCCTAAAAAATTAGATGTTTGTTGGAGAAGGGGGGAAGGGAAGGAGGTTTTTGGATGGCTTGGCTACAACTGCACCTTTTGTGCTGGAATTGGCTTTAGCAAAGGCACCCAAACACAGCTGGAGCAACGGAGATGCTCCACAAAACCCATCTGGAGGGGGCTGGCTGGGAAGCCAATGCAGCCACAGGGAAGCTTGGATCTGATGGCATGAGAGAAGGAAGAAACCTTCACCTTGGAGGTATCAGCAAGACCTGACCACCCCCACATTGCAGTCCCCCCCTTCTTCACAACACACTCCACCCACCAAAGCTGTCAGGCTTGGTGGCCCCAGTGTCCATGAACGTATTTCCAGTCCCATGTGCACCAGAACTTCAGGTCCATGGACTAACTTGGGGTTATTTTATGCTGGAGGACAGTTAAAAAGAGTCTCCTCGTGGTGTTTCTGCTGCCTGGCATTGCCTTAATAAATGGTGCCACGTTGACATGGTGCTGTGAGGAGGTTCCCATCTCACCTCCTGCTTGGGTACCTTGTCATGGGGGCCTAAAATAATAATGTATATGTAGAAATATATGTCCAGAGGAGTTTATTAGAGGGATGGAACAGCTCTGCCATGAGGAAAGATTGAGAGAGCTGGGATTGTTCAGCCTGGAGAAGAAAAGGATTTGGGGGGACCTAACTGTGACCTTCCAGGACCTGAAGGAGCCACCAGGAAAGATGGAGAGAGACGATTTACAAGTGCCTGGAGAGACAGGACAAGGGGGAATGGCTTCCCACTGCCAGAGGGCAGGGTTGGATGGGATACTGGGAAGGAATCCTTCCCTGGGAGGGTGGGCAGGCCCTGGCACAGGTTGGGCAGAGAAGCTGTGACTGCCCCTGGATCCCTGGAAGTGTCCAAGGCCAGGTTGGACAGGGCTAGGAGCACCCTGGGCTGGTGGAAGGTGTCCCTGCCCATGGCAGGGGGTGGCACTGGGTGATATTTAAGGTCCCTTCCAGCCCATCCATCCCATGACCACAGTGAGGTCCTTGCCCTGGACCTTGCCCACAGTGCACCAGTGGAGCAGGGAGGGTGGGACTGCACACCTCGTGCTTCCTGCTCCCACAAAGGGGTTTGGGATGAAGGACCACCAAGCCACAGTGATTTATTCTCAGGGCGTGTCTCCTGTGCTGGACCTGCACTCCGTGGCTTCAGAAGGAAGGGCTGGAGCTCTCCCTGACTTCTCAGCCTCTGCCTTCCCCCGTGTTTGCAGAAAGCAAACAAGTCCCATCAAAATGCCAGCAGGACTGTGGGAGGAAGGGCAACACAGGGGCAGCAGCACAGAAAGGTATTGCCTTGGTTTTCCTTTCCAGCACAAAACCCAGAACACCCTCATCCCTCTATCCTTGGAAAACAACGTGCCCAGTGAGCAAGAGGTGCCCCAAATAACCCCTGCTCACCTCCAAACCTATTCAGCAGCAGGTGGGACTGCAAAGGGGGACAGGTGTTTCAAATTCATCCCTTGCCCCCCTTTCCCCTCTCGGAGCACATTCCCAGACACAAAAAAACCCCCAATAATCGACCCAGCACATACAATAAAGGGTTGGGTTTCCCCCTCCCTCCCCTTCCCAACCTGTAAACTGCCCATTCCCCAGCGTTTGCTCGTGCCTGTGCAGCTGTATCACAGTTTAACATAGTTTAGAGGGCTGTGCTGTGGAGCAGCAGCGGCACAAAACCAATCACATAATAGTTGATACGCGTTTTAATCAAGTAATTCGGCCTGAGCAGAATGACAGTGCCTGTTGGTGGGGTGCCCTTGAATACCAAACAGAGCAGGGAGCAGGTCTAGGAAAATGAAAAAGTCATTTACAGCTCAGCTGGGGGCTGCAGTGTTCAGCACAGCGTTAGTGGGGGGGGGCTTGGGGGAGAAAGCTTTGGGTATTTCTCTGGGTTTTTATTATTCAGGGCCTGAACTGACCAGCTGTAACCAAACCACAGGCTGAGGGAATGTCCATTATGGGCTTTCCAGCCTGGAAATAATACTCACAGTGGAGCTGGTGCTCTTTGGCAGGGAGGCAGAGACAGTGTCTGTCTGTCTGTCTGGGCTGCACAGAGAAAAGGGGGTGGGGGTCAAGGGGAGAGGTGTTTCACAGCTGGAGAGTTCCCTCCTCGTGTCAAGGTCCCTACTGAGTAAGTGAGCTCAGATGTGCAAGGAGAAGCTGGAGGGAGGAAGGAAAGCTGGAGATTTAATGGATGGAAGGGGAGCCCACACAAAAGGTGTCCAAGCGTGAGCAGCTCCCCACGTGTGGAATGGCCACGTTGAGAACCCACACCACCTGCTCTGCCTTGGAATGCAAGATCCAGTGATTTCCCCAGGTCTGAATCCTGAAGATCCAGCCAGGAGGAGCCCCACATTCACCTGCTGGGCTCCAAGACCCAAAGGTGGTGCAATGTGTGAAGTTTTAGGTGGTTCTGGCTGTCCTGCTTCCCTGAGCACTCACCCAAAACTCACTTTGCTCCCAGCTCTGCCAGGATTTGCCTCCTAAAGAAGATTTTAAGAGAACTCTTGTACAGGAGTTTCTGGGTTGGAATTAGGTGATCTTTAAGGTCCTTTCCAATCCAAACCATTCACTCGGCCATGAAATACATGTGGGATTTTAAACAAAAGATTATAGATTTTTCTTTGTCAATTTGGGATGCACAGAGGTCCAAAATTCACCTCCATTTTCCACTATAAAATCCCTAAATCTCCTTGAACAAGAGCCTGAGCCTTTTGGGGCCAGGTCTGGCCCAGTTCAGAGGCACAACTACAAGTGGAACACTGCAAGATTTTGGAAAGAAAAAGCTGGAGAGACCTTGTTTTCCTTGGAAGGGCCATCCATCACTGGAAAGCTCTTCCTTTGAGTGAAGACCTACCCACCAGCTCTCTTTGCATTCCTCTCTCCATCAGCTGCAGTCATTCCAGGTAACTCTGGGTTTGGAACACACCTTTGCCTTGAAGCTGGAAGCCAAACTAGATGGAGGTTTCTCCAAACCCACGAAGAAGAAGGAATTGCATCCCCGACCAGATGCCCTTTCCCAATGGACAGAACCCAAGCAAACCCCGTTGCTGACACACACCAGAGCACCTCCAGTAGGAGCCAAGGAGTTTGTACTGGTTTATCTGGGCAGAGGGATCTGACCCTGGAGGGGGGAATATGAAATTAGGGAGAGACATCAGCAAATCCCGAGCCCGCTCCGGGTCTGGCAGGGAAGTACCAGCTGTGGTGCCCCCATGGAAAGACACATGGCCACAAAAACCACAACATACTCTGCCCCTTGCGAGCACTGAACAAAACCAAAGCATCCCCAACATTTGGAGGAAGATGGGGAGGGAGGGAGGGAAGGAGGGCAAGAGAGAGCCTACGTCTCCGAGAGCCTTTGTTAATTCCCAGCACTGGCCTGAACATAAACAGATGGAATATCCATCAACTCCGGTCGTCTTTTCTTTTCTTTCAACTTTTTTCTAGTTCTCGCCTCCCTGCCCCCTCCACCCCTAACACTCTTTCTTCTGGCTTTTGTTTGGCCTTTTAAAGAACCCCGAGGTAATGAGGCCTGCCCCAAGTCCCAGCACATCTGTGAAGTCCATAAAAGGCCCCTTTTTCACTTCAATATTCATGGCCTCGTGCTTGTGGCAGGCGCAGGATCCTGCACAGCCCTGCAGGGAAGGGACTGCAGGGGCTCGCTGGCTCCTCTGCCTCCCTTCAAATGGTGCTGTTGGGGAGTGCTCCCAAAATTGGGAAGCAGGGGGAGACCAGCTGGGATACAGAGGGAATAAATAGATGGGGGAAAACAGCTCTGCTCGCTTCCTCTGGGGTTTTCCCTCTCTCCCTTTCTTCCCTGTGCAGCTTCATGTCTCCCGTTCCCCTGGAACAATCCCTCATAGACATGGGGAGGGTGCTGGGGCAGCACAGACACATCCCCCAGGGGCTGAGCTGGGCAGGGGGACTGGGCACAGGTAGGCAGGACACTGGCAGCCTGCTGGCATTGAGGGTGGGAGGTGTGAGCCCTTGGTGACCACCTCGATTTCAGAGCTAAAGCAGCAGGTAAAACCAGAGCAGAACACCTGGCCTGCAGGATGCACAGCCAGGCAGGAAGGACAAGTGTGTGTATGACACCTACAGCTGAATAAACAGGAGCTGAGGGACCAAAAGGTGAAATTCAATGTTCATGCTTCGCTTGGTCCTCTGTGTTTTCAGTGTGGGTCCTGGCAGGGGTACATCGGCCTGGGGCACGGCCCCAGCTCAGCAAGGAGCCTCTTTCCTTAAGCTCAGCTTGTCCCTGCCTTTCATCCACTAAATTCCTGCCATCCTAGAATGGGTGGAAGCTCCAGTCAGGGTTAAGGAACTGCATGGAAACCCCAGTGATGCCCAGCTTGGTGTAACCCCACCCTGTGCTCCAGCCCTGCAGCAAAGCACATGTTGCATCACATGCCCTTGAGTCGGGGTCCAGGAGCCCCTCACACCAGTGTCCCCCTCACTGTGGGCACAATACAACCTCCAGCTGCCCTCCATGGGCACTGTGACCACCCTCTGAGGGGGCCTGGGCTGGCACTGTGGAAAACACACTGCACCATTCAAACATCTTCGTGAGAATAACCCTCAGATCCGCAGGAGGGAGACTTGGGCCAGCCCCCAGCCAGATGATGGACATCTGTGAGCAGTTTTACCCTTATCCCTCCATTCTTGATAAACCTGGGTGTGCTTCCATCCCACACCCAATCCCACAGCCTTAATCCATTCCACTCCTTTTCCAACACTAATTCTCTCGAAGCTGGCTGAGCAGAAGCACCACAGCCGTGTCTCAGGTGCTGCTGATGCCTCACCAAAAGGGACCTTCCTTCACACCTGGGCTGGACTGCCCTTGGTGTGACCTGTTCATCACATCTCCACAGACTTGCCATGCCATCCCTAGCGAGCCCCACAAAGCCAGGGTTCACATTTTCCTGCCTGTGACAACCCCTGCTCCCCCTGGCTTTGTCCCAGCAGGGCTCTGCTCATGTACTTGAAGTCCTGCCACTCCTCCTGTTCCAGTTCTGGGCCCCACGGGCTCTGCCAGCACATCTCGGTCTTGGCCATCTCTGCCTTGCTGTTCTTACCCCGAGGTTCCCTCATGGCTCCATCATTGCTGCTGTTCCCAGTTTGCAACACCCTCTTTTATTTTCGTCCCAAACCCCTACATAGCTCTGCCAACGACCCCTAATCTTGTCCTGTAGTTCTGCTGTTCCAGCTCTGGCTGGATACATCAAATTAAAGACCCTTCAGTATAAGGCTCTTTCAGGAAAGATAAACAAATTTAACCTCATAAACCTTTCCCAATCATGAAAAACCAGCCTGTGAGAATGAGGCACCAGAGACCACTTAACCACACATGAAAAACACATTCCTCCTGCTGTTTGCAAGCCCTGCTTCATTTATCTGAGTGTCAGCCCCGCTGCCTGGAGCCAAGAGGTGTGTGAGGGTGGGCATGAGCGACCACCTCCCTTCCTTCACTTTGTCTGGGAAAACAGAGGGATGCAGCAAAAGTCATCAAGGCAGCTGTCCTTGGAGAGCATCTGATCCTTTTTACCCTCTTCTGCTTCCTTCCCATGCCTGTGTCCTTGGGGTTTTTTTATATAGATACACACACACACACACACACTATATATACATATATATATAATACACGTGTGGCTGTATAAACACATCCTCCTGCTTCGCTGCTACTTCCACTTGTTTTCCTGCTCTCTCCACTGCACTTCTCCCTCTTTCCCTCCCTATTCACTCCCCTCCCCTGCCTGCTTTTCCCCCCCAGACACACACGCACACACACACACAAACACAGCTTTACATTCATTCCAGCCCACGGGGAAAACACCAAAGAGCCCTGGGAGAAAGAACCCACGAGCCCCTCGTCAAGTTGGCCAAGAGCAGCTCGGGCTGCTGCTGCAAACGTGTCGAGGAGCTGGGCTGTGACATTCGCCTGCAATTGAACCCCTGTGCCTGTCTCTGCTGCTCTCTGCTCCGAGAAGAAAGAGAAGAAAGAAAAGTCTCGGGGAGGAGAGAATGCAAGTGACAGAAAGAAGGATTGAATGAAGGAGCGAAAAGAAAGAAAGATATCCCTGCGCCGCTTGGTCCTTTATCAGCCCTGTCATCTGGTGCAGGGCCCTGCCCGCATTGTCTCACCTTGGACAAAACAAAAAGGCTGGTTTTTTGTGCAGATTCCTTTAGAGCTGCCAGAACCAGCACCTTAGGGGGTCTGGAGAGGCTGAATGTGCAGCTGACAGCCCCGCGCGGCCCGATGTGATATCAATAAACTCCGACACGTCAACTCTTCAGCACAGCTCATGTGGAAGGTACGGCCTGAATATTAAAACCTCCAGCGGCCGGGAAAGGAGCTCAGGGTGGATGGAGAGGGGGGAGGAGAGGGCTGGGAGCAAGGCGAGGTCGGCGAGCACCAGCACAAGCCAAGGCAGGGCACCGAAACGAGAGGCAGCGCTGCAGAGATGCCACCCGACGTCTCAAGAGCTCTTCTGCCTTCTGTTCTTGACCACAAGAGAGAAGAAGAGGTCTAAAGGCTTCTGTGAAGCTGCTCCTGCAGGTCCTGGGACGGGGATTGTCCTTCACGGGCACAACAAGCTGTGCTCAGCTGGTGTCACACCCTGCTCCTGCTCCGGGGAGCAAAATAAACCTCTTGACACGCTGCTCTGCTCTACGTGGTGCTCAGAGACCTCTGCCAGTGACAGAGCCTCAGCTGTGCCACCAGCAGAGCTCCCAGCCCAGGGTGACAAGCCAGGCACCACAAGTGCCACTGGTGGGACGCTGAAGCCCAACAGCAAATTTTCTGCCAGGATAACGAGATGGTTTCCCAGAGGGGCAGGCACAGCACCAAGACAGAAGGACTGGGGACCTTTCCTGCCTGTTGGCACAGCCTGGTGCCCTCTCCTGACACCTTCCATCATCAGGTGAACGTGCCCAAGATGAAGTCAAAGAGGCAGCTCACTCCATCAGAAGTGGACAGTGCTGAGCTCACAGCTCGGCTACACCCCATCATATCCACAGCCTCTGAAGTTTAATGTTGGGGGGAAAGGTTAGAGTAAATTTTACCCACATTAAATATTTGAAGCCTCAGCTATCAATCTGTCTAAAGGATTGGGAGGGAGCCAAGCCCAGCCTCAGAGCAGAGCTGTGCTGAACACGTCCTGTAGCCCCAAGGACTGGCAGGACACGACTGTCCCTTGACCAAGGCAGAAGTCCCAAAGTCTCCAGCCCCACAGAGGAGTTTTCCCAGGAGGCAGAAAGTTCCCTGTGCACGATATTCCATGGGCTTCATCCACCAGGAGGCATGACTTCATCCTGTAGGTGTTTTTGGGTATAACAAGGGATCTTTCAGGAGCTTGCAATGATCATTTTCCCTGGTGAGGCAACTGTGCCCCGACAGACACAGGGCAGGAGGTGAAACCTCTCACAGCTACTTCTCACTTAGGAATTCAAGATGAGGAGCAAAGTCAAAAGCATTTCCCACCACAGGGCTGTTCACAGAAGAGCCCTGAACACATGGAGAAGAATGTTTTAGCCTGTCCCTCTCAGGTGGGAACAGGTATTTCTGTTTTGCTTAGTGCAGATCTGGAGTTTTACAGTTTGGCACTCACATTCCCAAAGGCAGGGAGAATGTGTCAGGTTTCTGTTTGATTCTTTTAGATAAAGAGTGAAAACATTTTAACCTAAGGGAGTAAAACCATTTCAGCGGACCTGAAATGGAAAATCTCGCTTTGTTTTCAAATCATTCAATTAGATTCATTTTCTTTCCTATTAAGCAGGAGCTTCATTTCGATGTGAAGTTGTGATTTGAGAAGGCACTGAAAACCCTTTGTATTTTCTGATTCCCTTCCCACATGTGGCCACTGACCCTGGGATCTTATAGAAGCCTCTGGTCTTGTTTTAATTCAGTTCTGACCATGGCACAGGAATCAGGAGAGCCCAGAGCTGGGACTGTGCTCTTTAGAGAAGTGGTGACTCAAATATCAAAATGTGGATTCCCCTGTGAGCACAACTGTGGAAAAAGGAGAAGAATTGTGTGCCTGGATCTCTGGGACACATGGAACCTTCTGTGGCATGAGCTCATTTCTGGCACTCAGCACCCCATGAACAACACATAGCACTGGCACCAGCAGTTCACACAAAGAGCTTCTGAGAAAAAGCAGCAAATAAAATAGATATTAACAACTCATCCTTCAAAAAAATACCAGAAACCCAAGGAAAACTACTGGAAAACCACGCAGTGAAATGTTACAAGGAGACAATTCTCACCCCCAGCTTGAAGAGACAAAGCAAGTGCACAAATGTCACTGGAAAAATATTTTTCCAGCTCCTGATGAGCCCACATGAGAATCCCTCACCCTCCAGGGGCCCGGGAATATGGGAGTTAGTTCCACACCATGCAGAGGTTTGAAAGCTGAGCACTGACCATGCAAAAGCCTAACCCCTTTCATCCACCCCTTCTCCCCAACCAAATTTTACAGACCAGAGCAAATTAGCTGGAATGCTTAATGAACCTTTTGATATTCATACTTCTTCAGCTGGTAAATAATTTCATTCTGCACGCTGAGGACATTCAGGGTGCAAGCACGGAGATTTTCCTCTTGGGAGAGGGTAAGTTGGCTTAGCTAAATTAGGAAATTACCTCCCCCTGAAATCTGAAACACTTCAAAAATGCAGTTGTCTGAATTGTCCAGATTCTCTGTGTTTCAGTGTGAAACAGCATTAAATGTCATTTGTCTCTCTGTAGTTCCTGCAGCCCATAACTGGGGTTAGGCTGGGGTTGTAAGGAGAGAAAACATGGGCTAAGGATGGCAGGAGGACAAGAGCAGGGAACTGGGTGCTGGAAATTCATTTTTCCTGCTCTGACACAAAATAAAACCTTCATGTCCTGGCTCTCAGGTGGCTGCTGGGTCCACTGGTTGTTCCTTCATGGATTATTATGCCAAGAGAAATTAATGGCTTGGTGGCATCCCTTGCACCTTGTCAGATGTGCTGCCTAATTCCTACATGAAATCCCAAACTCCTGGGTAGGTGAGAGCAGCCCTTTTTGAGAGACATCACTGCTAAATATCACCTGCAGCTCCAACACATTAGTCAAGTAATTGATTAGCCTGCCCTCCTTCCTGCAGCACTTTCCTCCATGCCTAAAGATTCCCATTTCATGCTTCAGAAATCCGGGAGAGAACGAGCTCTTGGGTTTGCTGGACAACTCCAGAGCTGTTAGAAGTGGGGACAAGGCAGAGATCCCTCTGTTAACCAGCAAGAAAAGCATTCAGGTGCCATCTGGCAGATCCAACAGGTTTGAAATCACGGGTGCCCTTTGAAAACTAGAGAATTCCTTTGTTTTAAGGGGTGTTTTCTAACCAGCCCAACTGGCAAGTCAACACCAGAACAACCTTTTCCACAATGCCAAATAAACTGTGTCTCAGGACAACCAGAAACAACAGATGTGGCTGTGAAGCCTCAGCAAAAGACAAGAGCACAAGAGCTGGTGACAGGGACAGCACCCAGGGAATGGCCTGGAGTTGGGTCAGGACAGGGTTAGGTGGGATCTCAGGGAAAGGTTCTTCCCCCAGAGGGTGGTGGGCACTGACCAGGCTCCCCAGGGCAGTGGACACAGCCCCAAGGCTGCCAGAGCTCCAGAAGGGTTTGGATGATGCTCTGGGGCACAGGGTGTGACTCCTGGGGATGGCAGGAACATGAGTTGGACTTGACGTGGGTTCCAACTCAGCAGAGTCTGGAAAAAACACCAACAGTGCCCTGCATTCCCCACTCCTCCTCAGAGCTGGGTGGCAACACCCATCCCAAACCCATGTATACACCACCAACCCTCCTCTCCTGTTGATTATCCAGGACTGGGTGGCAACACCCATCCCAAATCTGCATCCCCACCACCAGCCCTCCTCTCCTGCTAATTATCCAGGGCTGGGTGGCAACACCCATCCCAAACCTGCATCCCCACCACCAACCCTCCTCTCCTGTTGATTAGCCAGGGGTGGCAACACCCATCCCAAACCTGTGTATCTACCACCAACCCTGCTCTCCTGTTGATTATTCAGGGCTGGGTGGCAACACCCATCCCAAACCCACGTCCCCACCACCAACCCTCCTCTCCTGTTGATTATCCAGGCTCCCTGGACATCCAGTTGTACCCCAGGGGCACACCATGGAGAGAAACCCCAGCAAGATATTCCACCCTTGGTCTCCCAAGAGCAGCGGGAAGAGCCGACCCCCATTCTGGGAATGCCGGGAGCTCCGGGTCACGTAGCCCCAGTTCCCGTCCCCACTGTGAGGGGCCCCAGCATGGGATGTTTGGAGCAGCTTTAGCATCACAGTGGGAGCTGGAGGGGCCTTGGCAGCCCTTTGTGCTGGAGACGCTTCTCGTGCGGTGCCGCTGGAGCTGTGGCCATTGGGAATGCCACCAGAACACAGGAGGGATTTTCCACTCCCTCCTCAGCCATTATCTTATCTGTCTGTATTGTCCTGGGTGGGACCGGGCTGGGGGACAGCTGAAAGCACAAGGAGTTCCTCTTGCAAGCCTGCAGCCACCACTGGCTGTGTGTCCTGGAGATCTGCTGAGGTTTTTTTTGGGGGGGGGGGAGATTTTTAAAAGTGTGGTGCGTTCCCTACACCTGCTGAAGGGTCAAAGCCTGGCGCTGATCACACCAAGGTTGGGTGATCCCTGTGTGGGTCGTTCACTTGATGATGGTCCTTGTGGGTCCCTTCCAACCCAGAATATTCTGGAGCACCCACTCCAGCCAGCAGAGACTGAGTATTCACTGGGTAGCTATAAACAATCTTCCCCTTGGGTTGACCATTGAGAGTTTTGCCTTGTGTTGATGATTCTGGGGGAGCTTTGTCACTGTGAGTGCAGTGACAGCACCTGGAGGTACCTGATCCACAGGCAAATACAGCAAAATCCCCCACACACACATTTCAACATCTGGATCAAAGCCCTTCACACTCAGTTTTAGTTCAGTTCACAACAACGGTCTTAAAAAACCCAAAGGAACAGCCCAAATTTCCTTTATGGAAGCGCAATCTGACATTTATATGCTTTTATATTCTTGCAGAATATCACTTGGATCAAGCACATTCCCAGAATAAAAGAGTTTCCCTTCCAAAGCCCCAAAATTCCATCAAAGCCATGTGAAAATGCAGGTCGGGCGCGTAATTTTATATATTAAAAAGAGAAAAATGGTATTTATAAAACTAAGACTTGCTAGCACAGAAATAATATTTAGATTTAAAATATTTTCTTAGTGCACGAAAATAACTCCTGATTATTTCATACACATTTCCACGAAACTTCATGGGCTTTTCTTTGAGTTTGAACCCATTCCAGGCACTTTCAGCCTCCAAAGTTTTTGTTGATGGCACTCCAGATATTTCCCAAACCTGCACAATGTCACCCTCTGCTGACGCATTCCAAGAGAAGTTTTTTATAACAAAAGACATAAACACTCAATTTAATCCAAAATCCTGCCCCTGACAGCTCCCAGCACTGGATATATCCCCATAGGAATGGGCTACTCTGGGATTATCTCCTGCTCCAAAGGGAATCTCCCCAGTGCCAATTAACTCCTGGCTGGCTGGTGCCAAAATGTTGATTTTTCCCATTAAAACTAGTTATTTGATACGTGGGCTCAAACTCTGCAGTGCTCAATAGTTCAGTTTCTATCCAAGACAACTTCAGCCTGGAAATGTGGGCTGGGAGAAGAGTCCAAGGAAACCCTGAGAAATCAATATGTGAAAGATGTTTGCAGGCACAAAGAGAGGGGGAAAACCCAAAGGGTTCATTATTTGCCAACAAAATTCTGCTGTGAAATCTCAAAGTGTGAGAGGAGGTAAAGACTGTCCTAAATAAGGTTGTGAATGATGAGTTTTTAATCAGAAAAGCTTTTTTATTCATGAAACAAGACCTGAGTGTCCTTGCTGACCTTCATCTCTCCTCAGCTCACCATGCAGAGGTGCCCCTTGAGTTGGTTGCCTTTAAAAAGCCCTGATTTAGCACTTTCTGAGCCCTGTTCCACGAGCTTGAGACACCAAAATTAGACTCAACTGCTTCCTTCTGGTATTTATAGTGTCCAAATGGCCAGGGGAATTTAAATAAAGCAATGCCAATGAGTTGCTAGCGAAGGTGCACACCCAAATAAAGGTGGGGAGAAGCTGGTAAAGGCTAAAAACCCCTATACCAATAATATATGGGCTTTCCTATAGCCATACAATATTCTCTGTGGGATACCTGAAGACCTGGGTAGAATGAAAGGCAGAAACAGGACAAAAGAGATAAATAGAAATTACAGTTCTGTGAATAAAATTGTGCCTCTGAGGTTCTTTGTGGCTTCAAAGTGCCATTGAGAGAGACACTGGTGCTGAGGCAGCGGCTCTGTGCTGGTGTCTTGGGATGGAGAAATGGGATTTATCCCAATAAATGGTCTGGAATCTCTGCTCCAGGGCAGCTGCCACTTATCAGGTGTGTGGGGAACGTGGGCAGAGACACAAACACGTGTGGGATGGCAAATGATGGGGGAGTTTGTTCTGTAACCTAAAAACTGTTGCTAAATGGAGAGGGGAGAAAGTGGGAGTGACCCAAGAGGAGAAATGGGAATGACTCAAGGGGAGAAAGTGGGAATGATTCAAGGGGAGAAAGTGGGAATGACTCAAGGGGAGAAAGTGGGAATGACTCAAGGGGAGAAAGTGGGAATGACTCAAGGGGAGAAAGTGGGAATGACTCAAG